>JAUPFP010000092.1:0-534814 GCA_036925085.1 Brachycybe producta
GTGACAAATTTCGTGTTTGTTTACATAGAAGAAATAAGAGAGAGAGAGAGAGAGAGGAGAGAGAGAGAGAGAAAGAAATGGAGACAGGGGAAAATAATGAATGAAAGAGAAAACGAGGGAAATAAGGAAAGAGTGAATCGAAGAAAATGAGGGAAAGAAAGAGAGAGAGGGAGAGAAGGGAAAGAGTGATTGGAAGAGAAAGTGTACTGAGAAACCGAGGGAAAGATGGATCGAAGGAAATAGAGAAAGGAATGAGCAGAGAACGAAGGAAAGAAAATGAAAGTGAAAAGTCAAAGGATAGGCTTAGAATTAGAAGCCAAGGAGGATAAGTGACATTTTTTATGAGAAATGGAGCTAAGTAGCACATTTTGTCAATGAAATGATATAAAAGAATTTGGTGAACAATAAGAGAAATAAATAGAAGAAGAAAAAAACCTGCTCATTTCTGCTTTAATAGCGTCAAAGTGTAAAACTATGACATTGATATATCTATGGATGTTTCTTGCATTGAACTCAATTTACTGAGAAACATTACTTTTATCCACTTATTCCTGTTGACCATCTAAATATGGCGGCGTTTCAATTTGGGTTGAGGTTTTTTTCTCTTGATTTTAGTGAGTTTTTTTTATATTTTCATCTTAAGATGAGGGCAGGTCCTTATATATTTTTATTTCATTATTATGGTCATCCCACGCTTCTCTTTTTTTATTATTTGTTAAGTTGTAACATGTGGATTAAGTTTCTCCTTTTTAACCCCCATTTTAACTTTTTTTTTATCTAAATTTCTTCTTCTTCTTCACCTGCAACTTCTTTTATTCTTTACCTGTATTTACTAATAAGGAAGTTTTTCTTCTCCCTTTTTTTTCCTCTCTTTCAATCTCCATTCGCCTTTACGTCATTCTTTTCTCTCTCTCTTTCTCTCCTTTCCTCCATCAAATAAAAACCCACCTTTTCCCCTCTCTCTCTCTCTCTCTCTCTTTTCTTCCTCTCCCTCTCTCACTATTTCTACTTTCCAAGCCGTCCCTCTCTTGTTATTTTTCTTCTTTATTTATGGCGGCGCTTCCTTCCTTCCTTTTTACAAGAAGTCGATCTATTGTTCTTTTCTCTCTCGCTCTCTCTGGCGTTGCTAAGCAACCGGCAACAAAAATCACCTGGTCAAGAAGTAGACACTTGGCGCCATGTTTTACGCCATACTTTTAATACCCCCTAACATTTTTTATATCCTATTTTCAGCTACTGTATTATGTTACAGCCAAATTGAAAAAATCAGCCAATGTGCAAATTTATTTGACAATTTGCAAAACTTAATTTTACCTGGTCATTTCTACACATTGACTAGCGTATAAGGCAATTTGCAAAATATGTATTACAAATTCGAATGGGAAATATAATGACTAAATAAGTATTAAGATCAAATACAATGCAAATAAGAAATCTAAAAATGTACTAATTGTTTTTTTATAAATTATGCAATTTGTGCAAATAAAAAAAAAACTCCAAAAAAAAAAAACTGCTAAAATACTCAAGAAAAAGAACAATTAATTCAATGTCTCTGAAGTAATTACGTAAGAAACTAAATAACTACAATTATCGCGAAAGTAATGTTCAGAAAATGCAAAATCAAAACGATTTCGTTTAAGAATTCCTTTGTATAATTTTTTTTCTAATCAAAAATTTTTTTTTAAAAAAAAATAAATACATTTAAGTGAAATTCTGCGACTAATATGCAAATTGTCAAACAAAAAATAGGCATTTTATTCAAACTTTTGGTCTTAATTTGGTGAATTAACATATACAAACAATATACTAGACAGTGTGTAGAAATGCACTTGTCAAGATTAACTTGTGAATTTGCACAATGACTGATTTTTTTCACTTCGACAAGTAACCTATAGTAGCATAGTTCGTGGATGGAGAGAAAGAAAGGAGGGTGAGAGAGAAAGAGAGGATAAGGATGGAGGGAGGGGGATAGATAGGTAGAAAGAGAGAGATGATTTTATGATGATGGGAACATCTTTCTAAATCACCTGCTTTTTTTTCTATCATTTCTAGAAAACCCCTTTTTTTTCTCTCCTTTCTCATTATAATTCCCATTATAGATTGCACAGTTCAGTTGTCAACTTGTCCATATTTGGAATCCAATATCTCTTCTAAAAGATCTCAAAAATCGATATATATATATATATATATATATATATATATATATATATTATATATATATGTATAAAAAAGATCAAGCTTCCAATGGAAGAGCTATTGGCAGATGAAAGTTTCTGCGTCATTAAGTTTTGCCTCCACGAAAAAAAAAAACTGCATTAGAAATTAGAGAATCATCAAATAAGAGAGAGAAACAACAACCTAACAGAGAAGGTAAAATATTGTATACAATGAAGGAAATAGTACGTGGTGGTACAGAACCAAAATTGAACAAGAAAATGAATGTGTTTCTCATAATGAGACCACCTTATATAAATTAGATACGCCTCCTTAAAAGAATAGAGAGAGAGAGAGAGAGCAAGATATAGATAGCTAGAGAGAAAGAGAAAGCAAGAGCTAGATAGGGAGAGAGGGAGAGTGAAACCTGCAAAAACCCACTAATACAACATCATTTGCAACAAAGTGATTTGCTTTCTCTTTGTAAAAAGAAAAGGAAGGCGGACGAGAAAAGTAAAGAAGTCTAGGGGAAAAACACAAAATATTATGACATCCTTGGAGGAGGAGGAGGAGGAGGAGGAGGAGGATGATGATGATGATGTCATTAATGTCGTCATTCTTAGGTTAGGCTGATCTTCATAGGTGCTGCTGATGCTTATTATTAATGAATGCATCATTTTTCTCGTATCAATCCGTTTATGAAGTTGAACTACGTGTAATTATTCAAAATCTAATAATAACCATCATCTCAAGATACATTAAAACAAGCATGTCAAAATCAAAGGCTAACACGGGCCAAATAAACAAGGTCTAAGTTTATGTGGGCCGCAAAAAAACTTCAATTTTTATAGAAACGTAGGTTTATTTCATAAAGAACAAAGACAATAGATTGTTACTTTAGAAAAATGTAATAAGGGCAGCACAAAATGAGAATTATATTTCAAAGGTGAGAAAAAGTAGCGAATGGATGGGAAAAAAGGTAGTACTGTATAAAAGTAGTACTGGTTATAATGGCTGGGCCACCAAAGATATTCGTTGTGGGCCGCAAAGTTTGGACATGCTTGCATTAAAAAGGTTTTTTTTTTTACAAATTCTGGGTTATTTTGCGTTTCAAAAGAGCAATTATTAAGGAGAAATAGAAAGTGTTAGAAAGTAGAATTGGTAGTTGATCCACTTAAAAGTGGTTTTTAAGTAATATATTATTCTTGATGATTGTTAAGTCAAAGATAATGCTAAACTCATGGAATTTTGATACGTAGTTTCATCTTAAAGTTGGTGAGTTTAGCACTAGCTTTGACTTAAAAAAACATTAAGAAGAATACGACCCTAACGTGCCTCTCTCGAACTCTTGTGATTATGTTGTCTTTCAGGGTGCCAAATGTAGAGAAACTTGAATGTGTTTTAAAAACTAGAAGGGTTGCTCAATCACTTAAGGATATTTTCACCGTTAATATCTTTTTAAAATAAGTTTGTTATGTGAGTTGAAGGGTTAATGAAAATCAGTGGCATAACTAAGTTTGGTTGCGCCCCCTGCTGCTTAAAACATTGCACCCTCAAAATGTACCTTCCAAACACAGGCATTTAGAATCGGGACTAACACAAGTTGGCTCCGCCCTTTTTATAACGACAGGCAACTTCTAATTGGTTGGTTATGTAGTCTGACGTCACATGATCCGCCCTTTTCAACGTCGAACCACACAACAAACCAATTAGAAGTTCCCGGTCGTCATAAAAAGGGCGGAGCAACTTGTGTCCGTCCCGATTTCTAAATGCCTGTCTTCCAAACCTCCTGCGCCCCTCCCTCTTGCAGTCGCTGAGGCTGTGGGTCCCCAGTTATGGCCCTAATGAAAATAGTGACATTGAACGCACAGCATCACTGACTACATGACCGGTGGCGCTGATCAAGCGCCAAATTGAACAAGCGCCAAATTGAACAAACGCCAATCTGAACTAAGGCCAAACTGAATAAAAGCCAAAATTTGGCGGTTATTCAGTTTGGCGTTTGTTCCATTTGGCGCTTATTCAGTTTGGGCGTTTATTCCAATTTGGCGCTTATTCAGTCGCCCCACATGACCATTGTATTCGATACAAGTGGCTGTGTCCGACGAAGATGTTGTCAAGTCGCTGGCTCTGTATATACGAGGCTTAAATAAAGTTTCTCAACAATTTTCTCATAAATCGAACTAAGAAGGAACTAGGATGGTCATGTTGTTGAGAACTGTGCTTAATCAGGTTTCTGGTTGAATTATTTAAATGAAGGTGGTGCTGGTGGCTCCATCACGCAGCAGCAACAACAACCATCACCAATCAGAAAAATCGAATAGAGAACGTATTGTGTGGCTCATTTAATTAATCCTACCCAGTAATATTAAGTTGACATTGTACATATGGTTTCAAAGTGATGGATGTTTAAAATGGTAGAGAGGGGGTGGGGGGAGAAGTCAGTTTTAGGCCTAAACGCCCTTTTTATTATTCATTTGTGTCCACTTAGAAGAAACGCATTTCTTTTAGTGTTTTTTCTCCCTTCCGTCCTTCCTACCTGAAAATGCACCTACTTTTCCTGCTGCCTGATCCTCCTCCTCCTCCTCTCCTCTCCTACTTGGAAAGCAGAAGAAATAAGGCAATTGGGATGTATAAAGGGGGGGGGCAGGGTGTGGTTGTTGTCATGGCAACGGGTTTTCTGTGCACTTTATACACAACTCTCTTCACGAGAGTGTGTTTAGTTACCTGAGTAACCGCTGCCAGTCATTGTTAGTTCTTCTGTAGCCTCTAAAGCATTGTTCACGTCTACAGGTAGATTATAATCTATACTCTCTCTCTCTCTCTCTGTTGTATATTGAGTGTATGGAGCCGGGTTTCTCAACCTTATAGGTCAGGGTGTGCCAATGATTTTGAATGCGCATCATCGTGAAAAAATGAAGACGTTAAATTCTTAAGCATCATTTTTAAAATAAATTTTAATATAATACATTTTTTTTTTATAAAAAATTAATATATTTTTTAATTTAATGTGGTTTTAAATTGTAAACCCCCCCTCGAATTCTCATTATTCTGTCATTCAGGAGCAAAATTAGAGAAAGTTGAATTTATTTAGAAACTTTTAAAATGAACGTTTTTCTCTTGTCAGTTCAAAAATGGCCCAACTTTAATCAAACATTTATTTTTAATATTTGTCTATAAAAAGTTAATTTTGAAAAATATCATTATCTTTCTAGTTTTAACACACTTTCTAGTCGTATTTTTGTTATTAACATGCTGCATTTCCGAGTTAAGATTAATTACTGTAATTGTATGGAGATAGTAATTTTTAAATTGATACATTATTGCAGAGATTTAAAGATAATTTTAAAGTTTAGTTTGTTTGAAAGTAGTTGCAAATTTAAAAAAAATGACATTTTAAATAATAGAATATTTTTATATTTTTTAGTGATTGAGCTACCTTTCTAGTTTCTAAAACACTTTTCAAAGTGGTTTCTCTTAATTTTGCTTCTGAAAGACAGCAATTAATCAAGGTTCAAGGGCCTTTTGTTTATGCATTAAAAACCACCTTGTTAGAGAGAGAGAGAGAGCAGCGTTTTTCTACCTGTGTGTAATTGAAAATAACAATGGACCCAATCAATTTTACAAACATTTTATTTCTGTCGAAATTTATTTCATTTCTTTTATATAATAATAATAATAATAGATAATAATAATAATAATAATAATAATAATAATAACAATGATGATGATGGTTAGTTGGGGGGAGAAACTATTTTCGTACGGAAAAAAGAGAAACCAATAAACAATAAATTCTTATAAAACCCTTTCCTTTTTTTTTTTTTGGCAATTTCAGGTTTGGTTTTTTCATATCAAGGATTTTGTTGTCATTTTTGATGACGTTTTCTTCTTCTTCTTTGACACGAATGATAATAGAGAGAGAGAGAGAGAAATACGTTACCATGGAGATAATAATAAATAGATTTTCTCTCTATCTGTCTATAACTCTGTCTCTCTCTCTCTCTCTCTCTCTTCTCTCTCTCTCTCTCTCTCTCTCTCTCCTCTCTCTTATTCCTTCCTTCTCTTCTCTTTCTCTGATTCTCTTTATCTCTGTCTCTCAATCTCTCTGTCTCATTCTTTCTCATATTCTATCTCTCTCTCTCTCTTTCTGTTGCATTTTTGCTTATTTTTTGACTTGGATTTTTGTCAACTGGTTTTTTTTATCTGAGGGAGTTAGTAATTTTTTTTTTCTTCTCCTTCGTATAATAAATATATTGTAACAACGGATGTGAATGAATTTCTAAAATATATCGGAACCGGAAAACACGGCATGTTGCGTGTAAAAGCTGTATAGCTGATCATTGGCCCTTGTCGAGCTGCTGCTTCATTTGCATAATATCACTTTTATACAAATATTACATATCTCTGAAGAAGGAGAAAAAGGGGAACCCAAAAAAAAACTAGTCTGGGTGATGATGACAATAGTTCTCCCTTCCCCCCCCCCCCCCCCCTTCCCCTTGTCCCTCACAATTTTTTTCTACTTTGGTGTGGGTATCAAGAAGGGTTTTTTATGAGATTTACAGGTAACTCTTGAGGGTGAGGTACCACTCCCAGAAGTTAAAAAGAACCCTTACTTCTATTCAGTCTTTGAGAAAGGGGTGTGTGTAGGAAGTTTTTTTGGGGGAGGGAGGGGTTTGGGTTAAAAGTCTACTCATGCAAACATAAAAAACTAGAACTTTGGTTTATTCTACTTTTTAAAACTAACTTGAAACAACAAAAAATTGAAAAGGATGTTACAAACTAGAATAGTACAGTGGGAAACCGGCTAACAAAAAAAAAGAATAACACGAAAAATGAGACCCGCTAGAAAACCGCTTAATACAAATTTGAAAGGAACTGAAATATTTTTTTCGTGTTAAACGAGTTTTGTAATAAAATGCTATTTTAAAGGTCTGTTTTCGTGTTAAACAGTTTTTACTGTATTAACAATTTGATCTCTTAGAAAATAGCATGCAATTATTTTTAACACGAAATTCTAAATGTAACAAGGTTCCGGTTTCTTTTCCACTGTACAATGTTAGAAACTAGAATGGTAAAATAATCATTTTTATGTTTAAGCATTGAAAGCAATGGACAAAGTGTGTATTTGGACAGAGATTGTGCAATTGCAATTTCAAAGTGAGCCCTTGGACAATGAAAGTGTGCACCCAGAAAAATTAATTAATTATTAATTAGATTTTTTTTTTACTTATTTTGAAATGTTTCTTTGTATAATGTTTGGATTTTAAGTTAAACACATCCAAGATTTAAGTTCGATCAGGCTGTGAGAAATCTATAGTTTTGATTTCTTTCTTTCAAATAATTAAAAAAAGTGAAATAATTGAATTATGATTTGCAATTATAATCTCTATTAATCATAAAATTATTGGAAAAATTTCTTACAATATGCCCTGACATTTTGACAGTTATTTTTTTGTTTTTGGTTTGATAATCAAAACTAGAGGTGGGACGAATCTAATTTTTCTAGAATCCGAATCTTAAACGGTTCTCGAATCCTTTAAATCTTCCGAATCTCGAATCCTTCCCATGCGAATCCTCTATTATTCATTAAGAAGATACAAATAAATGAAATTATATTAAATATTAAATTATTAATAATAAAAACAAGTGTGACACTCAGGGTCGCCACAAGGTGAAGATTTTGGTGATCTGGGTACAACACCGAAATTGTAACAATCGCCGGTTTTTAATTAGTGACCGCTTCTATTGGACTTCAATGGAGTTAAAACTAATTTTAATGAATGTTTTTAACAGTTTTTTTTAGGTTAGGATTCGAAAGACGAAAAAAAGCGCGAAGATTCGAGTTTTCGAATCTCGAATAATGTTTTCAAGATTCGCCGGATTTGATTGTCCATCTCTAATCAAAACCGATTTTCTAAACTTATCTGCAAATACACACAAAAAAAGAATACTGATGCAGAATAGATAACTATAAAGTTATCCTGTTTATTTGTATGTCTAATGATGAATCTGATGATGATGATGATGACTAATAATATTAATAATAATAACAGCGAATGTGACGTCACTCAGTGGTCGATGGTACCATGGAGAGATAGAAAGAGAGAGAGAGAGAGAGAGAGAGAGAGAGAGAGAGATCAACAATAATAAGAATAAATATTAAATAAATGAAAACCCCAAACTCCAGAGAGAGAGAAAGAGAGAGAGATTTTTTTTCCATTTATTTAGACGCAATTATGGTTTATTATTAATTTATTATTATATTTCATCCAATCTCTGCTTTCTAAAGGTTTTTTTTTGTCTCTTTTCTGATTTTTATGTTCGAAATATGGATATGGATTGGGGAGGGGGGGAGTGGGAGGTGATGATAATGTGTGTTGTGTGTGATTCAGTGTGTTTGTTTTGTTAGTTCAGTGATTTTATTCTCAGATTGTCACTTATTGTTGTTTTCAATATGTGTGTAAAAAAGAGACTTCTACACTACTTTTGTGTGTTTGGGTTTTTCTCTCTCTCTTTTTTTGTTTTGTGTCTATGAGATCACAATGCAAAGTTCGGTGGTTTCCATGGCAACTTAAAACCAAACATTCCAGTGGTTGATGTCCCTGTTTTTTTTTTTTTTCTTCTGCTTGTTTAGCTGCAAGCTGCTTATTTCAGAAATATTGAGAAAGCTTTTTTTTGTGTGTGTGTTTGTGTTGATGGTCGTTGCTATTTGCATGGTGTTTTTTTGAGTGTGTTCCATCTCAACCTATGATGATGATGATAAGGATTGGAGGTGGAGGCTAGTAAGTAGCAAGTGCTTCCTTCGATTTATGGGAGGTGCGTTGTGCTGTCACCCTGCCCCCTCTCTCTCCAACACTACATTAACCACCATTTGTGAAGTTTTAACTATATGGTAAATAATGGGACCTCATAACAAAAAAAAAAGTAATAAAATTATGACAGTTTTACTTTTGCACTATTATGTTATGACTGTTATTTTATGCTGTACACTAGTTAATGGTAGTATAATGGATAATAGTTGTCATAATAATATTTTATAATTTGCTTTTATGACTGTTGCAAGGTTATGATGTAGATGTGACTGTCATATGACAGTCTGTTAATGAGGCCCTTTGACTTTCTTAACAAAGTACAGAGCATACCAGGTACTGTGATGTAATCTTCTTAATAAGTAGGTAGCCTCCACCTCCAACCCATGTTGTGTGTTCCAGATGGAATTAAGTAGAGAGATTGGAATCGGATGAGATTATTTGCATTTATGAGGTTTTGTTTTTGTTTTCATTCATCATGTCTGGCTTATTATATGAGAAAGTGTTCAATACCAGTGTGTGATTCTAGTTTATAAAAAAAAATTTTTCTAGTTTTTCTTAATTTTGTTCCTGAAAAACAGAATGATCAGAGTTCTAAATTCAGCTGTTCATAAGCCATTTCTCTTAATAATAAATTTTAAAAACTAGAATTAAGTATGTAAATTATCATAATGCGGGTTGGAGATAGAGGCTATAGATAGCTATTAGGTGATTACGCGTTTTGCGCCGGAGACCAAAATAACATCCTTCAGCCAGCAGAATTAACCTAAACAAAATTGCTACTAATTTGGGAAGAAATTTTCTTTTTCCCCCCCTCGTAATACAATGGGAAGTGGTGAGGTGGACACATTATCATCATCATCATTATCATCATCAATGAAATCATCATACTCTTAAATCTCATGAAGTTATATTAAATAGAAGCATTACTAGCCTCCACCTCCAACCCTTGTCATCGTTTGAGATGATAAATTTTTGGAAAAGTTTTTAATACAGGCAGTTAGAAATCGGAGAGAGAACTTCAGTTGGCTCTGCCCTTTTTATGACGAACGGCAACTTCTAATTGGTTGGTTATCTAGTCTGACGTCACATGCGCCGCCCTTTTCAACGTCGAACCACACAACAAACCAATTATAGAAGTTGCCGGTTCGTCATAACAAGGGCGGAGCCAACTGAAGTTCTACCCGATTTCTAACTGCCTTTGTTTTTATCACATTTGATCTCTTCTGTCACCTCCCCCCCCCCCCTCCAACCCCACCTCTTTGAACAAAACAAAGGATTTTTTTTAGTTTAAAAGTATTTATTAAAATAAGATATTAATTTAGTGTCTTAATGAACTTAAAAGAACTCATTTATAACTTCTTAATGATGTTTACAAACACAAAATGAATATAATAATAATAATAATATGTTCGTTTTGCTACATTGACGCAATATTTCGAAATTATTATTCTAGCAAAGATTTTTTTCTCTTTTTAATAAACAAATTTTTACAATGGAATGGAATTCTATTTTTATTTATTTATTTGTGTTAAAGAAGACAATGAAAAATGCATTTATCATTTTTTTAAATACAAGGATTGTAAATAAGATTTGGCCACCGTAAAAACCAAAAGATTATTTTTCAGAAAAAGAGAGACAGAAAAATACAAAGTCGAAACAACCACCAAGAAAAGAAAAAAAAAACATCTGGAAAGTAGGAACACTTTTTTTTTTTTGGCCACCTGTTCATCTGAAATGCAATTTTTTTATAGAAATTTTTGAGGGGGTTTCGAATGAAGGGGATGGAGACCCTCCTGCCATAAGAAGGTTATAAAAGGGGTTATATATTGAGGGGAGAGGGGGGGGGGGAGCCTACGGTAACTTCAATATATTCTTTTAGCTTTCAATGATGGAATTTTATGTAATGAAATGTTATTAGGGGCCTATAGGAAGAAGATTCAAGAATTTAATCAATGTGTGCAAAGGAATTTTATTGAGATTTTTTTAAGGTAAAAACTTTTAAAAAGTAGCTCCATTCCTATTTATGCAAATAAAGAACGAACAATGGTAGTTATATTACCATTGTTCGTTCTTTATTTGCATAATTAGGAACTGCATAATTAAGACTATAACAGGGTGGAATTATTTAAATCACTGATTTAAATTAATTTTTTTAAATAAAAAAAAATTGTCAATTCTATTAAATTACATTTTGAAATCTTTCTTTTCGGAATTTTTGTTATTTTTTAAAAACTGAATTTTTTTTCTCTTTTATTAAATGAATTTCTTATAATTAATGTGTTTTACGGGTGAATTAACGGATTGAATACTTTGTCCTGTATGGGGATATTCAGTTAGTAAAACGGCAATTTTGTGACATTTTAAAT
This sequence comes from Brachycybe producta, assembly GCA_036925085.1. Lineage (NCBI taxonomy): Eukaryota > Metazoa > Arthropoda > Diplopoda > Playtdesmida > Andrognathidae > Brachycybe > Brachycybe producta. The sequence continues at coordinate 11,333 of JAUPFP010000092.1, forward strand.
TATAAAAATCTGTTTTAAATCAAATAAATCCGATTTTTTTTTATTAAAATGATGATTTTTATCCATCTTTCTTTAATTTAATTATTTGGTGTTTAGAATAGCAACAAGTTGAGAAAATAAATCATTTTTTGATATATATTTTATGTTAATTTTAAAATTCTTCATTTACGTTTTGTTTTTTTCTCACTTCAAATTGCGCCGAAAATAAATTGTGATGATAATAACATCCAAAATCTTAAAAATTAACCATTTCTGAACTGATTAATTTATACAAAAATCATTAAGAAAATGCCCTTGCTTGTGATTCAGTTACTCTTCTAGTTTCTAAAACAATTTTTAAATTTTTCTTAAAAGTTCTTTTGAAAATTTTAAAACATTTTATTTTTTCACTTGAAAAACTTCATAGTTAGACAAAATATATTTTTTTTACTTATAGTTAGTTAAATTCTACTAGTTTTTTTAACTATACAAAATTCCATCACACCAGGAACAGGAACAAACAATACAAAATGTGTGTCACTTTTGCGTGTTTTGCGTCATTTGTGTTTTGTTTATGTGTAAAGTTTTTCATTCATGAGTCTCATGACGGACGTATATACGCGCCGTATATTATATAGGCCTACGTACTTGTAATGATCATGACTTTGTCATTAGTACCATTACCTTAACTATATTCACTATCATATGTTACTTATACCTAGTACACACCTGATAATTTAAATGCGTTTAAGTAATAAACGTGTTCTACAGAGCCCTGTGAAGGGCAAACAAACAATATATCGAATTCAATTTATTCAGTTAATTAATCTGAAAATATTGAGTTAATCACTTAAATATAACTAATTAAACTATTGACATTAAAATATTGATTTAGTATTTCAATTTAAAATATTAATAATAAAGTCAATTTTTATTTTGGTTGATGTCCTTAACTGGATTCCGTATAATTCACCTAAACACATTTAATTTGAATTCATTTAACTCACGTGTGTGTACAAGGTATAACATATGATATTGAACATAGTTTAAGGTAATTGTACAAATGACCAAAGCATAATGCTCTGCTAAAGTATGCGCTAACACCCCTTCATACTGTACTGCGGATTACTAACCTTATGTTAGTAGTCCGTTTGCTGTACAGTGTGAAGGGGTGTTAGCGCATACTTTACCAGAGCATTTATGCTTTGTTCATTTGAAAGTGAACATCACACGCAAAATCATCCATTTCAAAATCGTTAAAAATTTATTACATCTATTGTTGTACTATTTAATTGTCTATAGTTTATAAAAGAAATAACTGGTAACTTTTTGAAAAAAAAGTTACTTCTAAATGCGGATTGAAAATTTCATTGAAATGAAATGAAACTTTTGAAAAATATGAAAAATACTTTTCATGGGATATCACTAACATGAGTAGGCCCTAATTAAAAACTTGGGACCTCATTACAGAAAAAAGTCATACATTTGTGACAGTCAATCAGTCATACCTTATGATGTCACTGCTTGTGCACTCTTGTTTTATGACTGTCATATTTTGTAATTTGTTTTTGTGACTGTTGAAAGATTATGACCATAAATATGACAATTTACCATCATATGACAGTCTTATTGCCTTTCTGTAATGAGGCCCTCGGATTTCACACAGGCGTAGGGGAGGAGGTTAGAACCGCCAAAAAAAAATGAATTTTTTGGAAATTTCGTGTTGTTTTTGTTAGGCTCTGATTAGTAATTACAGTCATACGACTAAGTTCAGCGCAAACGGTAATACGGAATAGTGACGTCAAAAATGAAATCACCACAAACAATGCATAGAGAATCACGGCATTGATTGTGACGTCATTTTGACTTCGCTATTTATTCCGTATTTCCGTATTGTCGTCGTATGATCGATCGTCAATCCCCGTTGTCTTACATTGAAATCTTACGAAATTTCTGCAAAGAATGAAATCAATCCCCCCAATGAAAAACCTTCATAACCCACCAATTATTGCTTAAGCCACTGGTTGTATCATAATAATCATAGGAAGAAATAAAATATTTCTGTAAATTTCTGCAAAAACAAAAAGAAGAGAAAATAAAAAAAGATGCAAGGAAGTATTTTGCATCCTGGATTAGGGATAGAGATACCACAGGGATGAAATGAATGAATGGAAAAGAAGAACACAATTGAATCAAGTTGTTCTCTTATGCTATGGAGTCCTGGAGCCACAGGAATCCCCCTATATCCCCCCTGTTATTCCAGTCTTTTTTTGATCGATCATAAAAAAGGGAAGTAATAAAAGGACTCCCCCCTTTTTTAATGTAGTCATTGTAGAATATAGTCATTGTAGTCATTTTACCTGTGTTTATCTACCTGGAAGGTTGACTTCTCTTATTTTCTCTGGCTCTCGCTCCAGACTTTTTAAGTTTTTTTTTTTTCTCCTGTATAAAAAAGTAACTTAAAAAGTGAGGATCATCTTGGATTTTAAAAAATGGTTATAACTTTTTAATTAATCGTAAGTAATTTTATTTTATACAATATAAATTAACATCAAGTAGTTTACACAAAACTAATTTACTGTACAATAATTATTATAATAAATTGTGTTGACCATTCAATTGGATGGAGATATTAGGATTAACCTGTGACCAAGTATTACAAAATGGATTATTTCTAGTTTTTTTTTAAATTTCTCTTGGGTTATAGGTGTTCTTAATTCTCATCTTAACATAAGATGATTTGATCTCTGTGACGCGCCTGTTTTTTTTTTGTTTCAAAATAACACACATTGTAACAAACATTGGTACAAACGTCACTAACCTCAAGAATTATATTACTCATTATGATGAATGACAAAACAATTGCTAGTTAGTTAGTTGTTCATCAATTAGGAGAATTCTCAAATTTCATTTTTTTTTTACGTTGTTGAAGGATGCAAACCACCAACCTTAAATTGCATCCGTTTGGTGTAATTGTCCATTAGGCGAAATGAATACATGTAGATTGGGTCTGAGATGCAAAACGCGAAATGGACATACATTTCGTGTAATGAACAATTACACCAAATGGATGCGACGTACACATTATTTACAAAGTGTTTGATAACTTGATAAGTAGTTAGTTAACTTAGTTCTGTCTTTTTTTAAAAGTATTTTCAATTTAACGGAAAATTTTTTTTATTATTTAAGATATTTCGTGAACATCATTTTTGATTATTTTTCTAGTGATTCTCCATTTCAGGAGCAACACTAATACCTTCGACACATATACACAGTTAAATGCATTTAAATATTAAACACGTTCTACAGAGCCCCCTGTGAAGGGCAAACGGACAATATGTCGCATTCAATTTATTCAGTTAATAATTTCAAAATATTGAGTTAATACTTAAATATAATATAGAAACTATTGAAAAAATATTGATTTAGTATTTGGTATTGGGTTCATGTCCTTAACTGGATTCCGTAAAATTCACCTAAACACATTTAATTTGAATTCATTTAGCTCATTTGTGGTGGGTGACTAATACCTAGTACACACCACATAATTTAAATGCATTTAAGTAATAAACGGTGTTCTACAGAGCCCTGTGAAGGACATACAAACAATATATCGAATTCAATTTATTCAGTTAATAATCTTGAACATATTGAGTTAATTACTTAAATATAATTTTTATAAACTATTGATTTAATAATTTCAATTTAAAATATTAATTATAAAAGTCAATTTTATATTTGGCGTTCATGTCCTTAACTGGATTCCGTATAATTCACCTAAACACATTTAATTTGAATTGATTTAACTCGTGTGTTGTGTACAAGGGGTATTAGTCAATCAATAGCATTTTTCACGTTGATATCTTTCAAAATTAACGTTTTAAAGATATCAACATGAAAATACACATGAATGATTGATTGAGCTACTTTTTTAATTTCTAAAATATATTTTCACTATTAAAATGAAAATTAATGTTTTGATTTTTGTCACAAAATGTCATCAATGGTGTAGAAATGAAAACAAAAAATCTAATCCTAGAAATATATAAATATGTAAAATGTTTAAAAAAAAACCCTAAAAGAATTGTTCAGTTTGTTTTATTTTAATTTGGTTAAAAAATAAACTTAAGGTGGTTTTAAAGTGTAAATACCCGCTAACTCTTGATTAGTTTCTTTCAGGTGCAAAAGGAAGTGAAACTTGAATGCGCTTTATAAACTAGAAGGGTAACTTAATCAGTTAAGGGTAATTTCATGTTGATATCTTTTAAAATAAGCTTTTTATGTAGATTTGAAAATGATCCAACTTTAAGCGGTCTATTGTTTTTTTTTAAAAAAAGCGTATTTTGAAAGATTTACCCTTCTAGTTTGTAAACACTTTCTAGTTTGTCTTCATTTTGCATCTGAAAGATAATCCGAGAGTTCAAGAGGTGGTTTACACTTTAAAAACCAACATTAATTTGAAAATAGGGTATCAGGCCCAAATTCAAGAAGGAAATTTAGTACTTGAACTTCCAATTGAATCTTCTGAAAAGGATTACAACAGGAAAAAAAAAGCTGTTCTATTGAGTATTTTTAGAACCCTGCTCAGAGGGTTCAAGTTTAAATTCAAGAACCGTGTTTCTTGTATTCGGGCCTTAACATTAAACCAACCACTAAATTATGTTTTGTTTTTTTTCTAAATAAAAGGCTGGTTAGAGATTAGAATTTTCTAGCAATACGTCGGTGTAGCGTCTAGTGACAAAAAAAATCTAGCCTCTAACCAGTCTTATGGGAAACAATGCATATTTGTGGTTTCTTTAATTATCATTATTGCCATTTAAGTGAAGAGGTAGATCTAATCACAAAACTTTTTTTGTTAAAAAAAATAGATTAGAAAGTTAAAAATATTAATAAAATCAGATTATAAAAATCAGTGATTTTTTTAATATAAAATATGGATTCATTCCGTTTGATATACAGTTCGATCTATATGACATTTAATAGTCATTTATTGTTATAGTTTTTTCTTTCTTTTGTGTTTGTTGGTTGATTGGTTAGAAAGGGGGCTGGTTGTTTTCACTTTGTGTTGTCATGGCAACCGATTCTTTAAGGCTTTTTTTTTTGGTGATTTCAGAGGGCGGTGAGAGTGGGTGGTTGGGTGGGTCTATATATATATGATTATATATCCTCCTGTTCACTTGACAGACAGACTGAGAATTTTCTCTTTCATTCTTTCAGTTTCCACACCACCTTCATCTCTTTCTATCTATCTATCTGTCTATCTCTCATATCCCCTCCCTCATTTTTTCTTCTCTTTCTTTCTCTCCCTCTTTATCATTTTTTTTATGGTGGTTTGATCTGTTAGCTTAGCTCTCATAGCTATTCTATGCAAAGTATACTCCTTCCTCCTCCTCTTCTCCTCCTTCTTCTGATGGTTGTCAGGTGAGAGCCCTCATTGTCATGGAGTCTGGTTGCCATGACAACCACAACTACGGAGAGTTTGTTTCGTGTTCTACGAAGTTTCCCTCCCTCCCTCACCCCCCCCCCCCCCCTCTTAGTCTTCCTCTGCAATGTAATGTATGGGTGGTGCGTGGCATACATTTTGTATTATTCCTATTGTGTTACCATGTTTTAACAGTTTTCGCCACACTAGTTGAACACCACCCCTTATATCATTTCTCTCTCTCTCTTTTATTCTTTCTTTCTTCCACCTCTCTCTGGCTCTTTCTCTCTTTTATTCTTTCTTTCTCTCTCTCCTAGCTCTTTCTCTCTTTTATTCTTTCTTTCTCTCTCTCCTAGCTCTTTCTCTCCTATCTCTCTCTCTCTCTCTCTGGCTCTTTCTATCTCTCTCTCTTTTACTCTTTCTCTCTGGCTCTTTCTATCTCTCTCTGGCTCTTTCTATCTCTAGCTCTTTCTATCTCTCTCTCTAGCTCTTTCTATCTCTCTCTGGCTCTTTCTATCTCTGGCTCTTTCTATCTCTAGCTCTTTCTATCTCTCTCTGGCTCTTTCTATCTCTGGCTCTTTCTATCTAGCTCTTTCTATCTCTCTCTGGCTCTTTCTATCTCTCTAGCTCTTTCTGTCTATCTTTCTCTCAAACTCCCACTTGATAATGTATGCCCTCCATTTTTTTTGTCTTTCTTTCTACCCTTTCTTTATTTTTGCTTGAAAAACACCTGAAAAACATTTCTAATTTGTATCCTGATTACACAAATAAAAGAAGAACAAACAAGAGATAAGGATTTATATGAAAACAAGCAACAACAGAAAATTCTCAAATTTAGGGAACTTTTTTCTATTATTGAATAAAAAGTAAAGGTCAAATTTCACTTCCAATTTCAATGAAAAAAGACAGACGCCATATTATATCTTTCAGTGCAAAAATCTCATAGAAATATTCTGATTTTTGATTTCTTATACTAATTTCTGCTGATTTTTCAGCACGTGTGATTCTTCCTTTACAGCTTGAAAGTGTTTTAGAAACTAGAAAGGCAACTCAATGACTTAAGTGTAGTTTGGTGTTGTTATCTTTTAAGATAAACATTTTTTTAAGTTTGAAAATGGCCCACTTTTAGCAGACAATAATTTTTAATATTTTTTTTACAAAAAAAAAGTTTATTTTGAAAGATATGATATCTTCATCATCATCATCATCATGAAAATACTATTAATTGATTTATTTACTATTTTAGTTTCTAACACATTTTCAAATTATTCTTATTCTTGTTCTTCTGAAACATAGAATAATAACCAGAGTTTGAGAATCACCTGTTCATAAAACATCTTAACTTGTGACTGTCTTAATTTTGTTGTCTTAAAGGTTGTTAGAAACTATGTAAGAGAACATGGAAAACAAAATAAACGTTTTATGGCAGTTGGGAATGCTTTTTGTAAGCAGCGAATGCAAAATACACCAGTTATACCTCGCTATACGGCCCTTTCTTTATACGGCATTTCCCTATAACGGCCTTTTTAAATTTTAGCTCAGTTTCTAGTTACAGAACAAAAATTTTCGATATACGGCCAAAAAAATTGGGAAAACCACATATGTATATGCAATTAACGACCATTTCGCTTTACAGCCAACTTTCCCGGAACGTATCTCGGCCGTAAAGTGACGTATTATTGTATGCTAATGAAAGAGTACAGTGGGAATATCATTGAAAGTAAACTTTTCATGGCAAACTTTTCCGATTACCATGTAAAGTTTTTACAAAATCAGTGTGAAAATCCTCTTAGAAAGTAATTCAGTTACTCTTCTGCAATAAAAAACCCGTTTATTTTGAAAGGATAATGTTAGATATAAATTGCATTTACTCTTCTAGTTTCTAACAAACGTTGAAGCCACTTCTTAGAATTCGCTGCTGATGAAGCTGAATGACTAATTAGAGAGCTAACAATGGATTTTTCCTGCCACCATCATCATCATCATCATTAATTGTGTGTATTTTCTTGATGTCCAATTTATTAGCAAAATTACATTTGTTTACATTGATGACTTCCAACTGTTTTTTAACAGTTTTTTCTGATAAGGAAAAATGGTGTGGATCTCAAAAGACATATTTAAATATGATGACGATTATTATTATTATTAGAAAAAGGAGAAATTTCGTGTCAAAATGTTTCTATTTGAAAGAGAGAATGAGAGATAGATAGAAATAGGAGAGAGAGAGAAGTGGGGGGGGGGTTGGATATATATTATTAATATATATAAATGATGATGGACTTGGACTTAACTTCCAAGTGTTTCTTCAAGATTGCCACTTTGTAATTACTAATGATTACAAAACCTTTTTTTTTGGTAAAACTGCAAAGTTGTGATAACGATTAAAACATATTTTAATCTCTACGTCTGCAAAAAGTTGCAAACTGTGTGAACATCATCATCATCATCATCATCATCATCTACATTATTATTATCAGCAAAATAATGATGATGATGATGATGTTTTTACATATTTTTCAAGTGTTGTTTTTCAACCCACCCACATAACACGTCATAATTCAAAAAGATACAACACTTTAATGATATAAAAGTGATTATGATAATTTATTAATTTACAATGAAAAAATAAAAAGGATTTCTTCTGCAGATGAAGAAATTGAGCTTAAAATATAAGTCAAATATTTTATATATATATATATATATATATATATATATATTTTTTTAGAGTGTACTTATAGAAGATGGAGGAATAGAAGGAGGAGGGGATAAAAGGTAATTTGTATTTGGGACAGGCGGTCATTTGCACTCTTCATGATCTCTGTCTCTCTCCCTCCTGTTCGAGGGTCATTTGCCCCTTATGTATTTTCTTTAATGTAGTCTCTCACTCATTTGAACAGGGCCAAACATATATTTATTATTATCAATATATTTTATTGAGAGATAGATAGATAGAGAGAGAGAGAGAGAGAGAGAGAGAGATAAAACTGCTGTTCAAACCAATATGGAAAGTGTAAATGAATGAAAACAAATACAATTTCCACATGGTGTCTATGTGAAACGGATCTTCTGTAATATTTTTGCCCACCTGTATTTACATGACACACATGATGAGATGATGATGAATAGAGAACAGATAGACTATGATGATGATGATGATGATGATAATCATCATTTTTATTGCGAAATTATCAAAGTGTTAGGTTTCTTACCCTTCTTTATTTGTGTGTTTTACACATTTATTTTGTTGTTGGTTTCTAGTTGTAAAATTAACAGAATATTTTTTCGAGTGGGTTTTTTTCCCCCGTTTTTTTCATTTATTTGTGTTTTAATATTGATTAATTTACTTATTAAAACAAATCTGTGATAATTTTTTTCATTCATCTGTTTTTCATTGTTTAACAAAATGACTTTATAAATCTTTTGTGGGTTATTTTATTAATAGAAAGTATTATTTTGATGTTTGCGTTATTGTTTAAAATTATAATTAAGATTAAAAAAATACAAAGAAATATATTTTTATTAATTAAATCAATTTTATTAAAATTGTTTTTTTTATTACGATAGTTTATGAACAGTTGATTTTCTTACTCTTCATTATTGTGTTTTTGTTTTTCAGAAGAGTAAAATTAATAAAAAAAAACTAGAAAGTGTTTTAGTAACTAGAAGCGTAGTTCAATCACTTAAGGGTATTTTCATATTGATTGATATCTTTCAAAATAAACGTTTTATAAACAAAAATTAAAAAAAAAATAATATCGTCTACTTAAATTTGAGCTATTTTGTATAAAGGCTTATTTTGAAAGAAGATCTAGATATGAAAATACCCTTCAGTGAATGAGAGCTACCCTTCTAGTTTCTAAAACACTTTTCAAGTTTTTCTTCATTTTTCACCTGAAAGAAAGAAATTGATTCAGATTTCGAGAGGCATTTTTTTTCGTTTCAAAATCACTTTACCTGAAATTTTCAACCAATCAATCACGTCATATAATGAAGTAATTTCTTTTATTAATAATAACTCATTTTTGAACTCAGGTTTTGTTCTGCGTTTCAGAAGAACCTAATTAAGGAGAAATTGAACGGGTGTAATTAGCTAGAAAGGTAGCTCAAATCACTTAATAATATGTTTCAAAAGAAACTTTTTATAGGCAAACTTTTACACTTTTTTTTAAGTTTGATCATTTTCAAACTTGACACGAAAAGCTTATTTTAAAAAATTGAGTTTACCCCTTCTAGTTTATAAAACACTTTTTTAGATTTTTTCTCCTGAAAGACAGAATAAATAACTAAGGGCGTTTACAATTTAACACTAATTGTTGAAAAGAAGAGAGAAAAAAAAACCTTTAAGATTTAGTCAATTAATTTTTATTAAAGCATGACTTAAAAGTCTTACATCCAAGTTGATAAAAGTGAGAGAAAAAAATCAATTAATGATCAGTCATTTAAATCAATCCACTCTGATTAAGCTAAACAAATTTCATATTGACACGAAACCAATGATATGGCAATTTAGGGCGCCATTTAACCCTTCTAGTTTAACAAATTACACGATTCATTTTTATTACACGTGTAACTTTTTCATAATTTTCAGAAATTTATAGGAAACTTTATCGAGCTGGAACGATTCTAACTGGAACGACACCAAGGGTTGGAGGTGGAGGCTAGCAGTGACATCAAGGTAGCGAAGAGGAAAAAAAAAGCTTATATACAAGTGAGCGGTTAAATAGCAAAAAGCTTATGCAATTGTAGCAGATTACAGAAGCGGAACGGAGCTAAAAAAAAAAAGGAATTTGCAAATGTAGCAGTACGATTAAAACACTGCTAATTTATCTCAAAAGTATATTTTAAAATAAACTATTTCAATTTAAATCCATTGTTTACCATTTGTAAATTATTCTTTTGCGCTCCATTCCGCTCCAAAAATGCATATGCTTTATGCTATTTAACCGCTAGTTTGTTTATTTTTTTTTTTTTCATGCGTTCACGTCACTGCTAGCCTCCACCTCCAACCCTTGGCGTCGTACCAGCTGGAACAACATCCTCTTAAGATACCCCATTCATGATACAAGCAGTTCTGCCCAGCACTATGATTTCGTTTGCCACGCCCTTTTATGAGCGTCAGACGAAATATGTACCAATTAGATATTGCCGTCCTTTTTAAAAAGGGCGGGACATGTGACATCAGAGACCAATTCGCAATTGATGACGCTCATAAAAGGGCAGGGAAAATGAAATTTTAGTGCTGGGCAGAAGTGCTCGTTTCATGATGGGATCCGATTTGAGATCTGATAAGATATGACCTCTCAAAGTCCATATCCGGCCCATTTTTCACTCTTTAGTTTAGGGAACGGATCAGATCTGACTGATCGCAATACAATATTCGCCTGCCCCTTTTTGAAACCAGTATGTATTTAGTAAATCTATTATTGTACACTGTGTACATATGTGCTCCAACATCTGGCGGATCTGGTCTCTTGTCTCCCTTTCCTTTTAACTTGGCAGATTGGCTAGATTTGGTAGATTTTGAGCTGCCGCGAGTCTGCCCTATTCGCTTTCACGGACGGATAAATAACGGATTTGATCTGTCCATAAGTCAGTCCAGGACTCGGTTGTATTTGTGCATGTTAGTTATATCTTAGACTATTACTCTACTGGACTGGCAACTCCCTATCTTCTACATGTTAAAGCGTTAAATGCATGTTCATAGGCAAAATAAATAAGGCAAAAGTGACGCCAGCTCCGCCTGGTGGCATTATTTTAAAAGAAAATCGTTAGCTAGATTGTTTTTTTTTTTTTGCAAAGGGGAAGACATTGGGGGTGAATCATATACTGTATGGCAAGTTATTTTAGTTTTTTCACGTTTTACTGGATTTTCCAATTTTAATTCTATTCTAGGAATCCAGTAAAATGCGGTTAAAAAAGTAAAATGAATTTCCATATGTGATATTTTGCTGTGAATTTGTGTAAATCTTAGTGAATCTCGTACATGATTTTTTTTTAATGTCGGCCCAGTTGTCCGTTCGTCTCCTAAGCAAAAAATGGTTGGAAAACGTTGTTGTTACCGTGTTTGTGACTCGCGTTTTCCTGATAATAGACCACAACCAAAACAGGTAACACTTTACAGACACTTTTTGACAGAACACAGCTGTAGTTCTTCATCGGCCATACTTTTTATAATAATATATATAAAAAATCCACCCTATATAACTACAAAATGAACTCGTCCAAAGTTTGACTTTTGTATTAATGTTCATATACCATAGTCCCGCTAGAGGCGCCACTTCAAAAACGACGTCACGACGATTCAAAACTGTCCAACAGAAAATTTCGGGAGTTGCCAGTACAGTAGAGTAATAGTCTAAGGTTATATTTTCGATGTTAACTCTTTCAGTATTTTTAGGCCTATATCACATATCTAATCAATTTTTACTTAAAAAAAAACCTACGAATTTCACAGATGATCTGAATTTTTGGTTATCAGGATCAGCTCCAGTCCTATCTAGTTCGGATAAATGTGAAACTCATTTATCCGAACTAGATAGGAATGGAACTGATCCTGATAACCAAAAATCCAGATCATCTGTGAAATTCGTTGGTTTTTCCCCCGTTACTCATCATTTTACTCATCTTAGTTATTATAGATATTTTTCTATAACAGAAAACCCGGATCGGATAATCCGGAATTCCGAATTTCTACTTTAGTTTCATATTTTTATCTCATTTTTTTCTCCAAAAAAAATATTATTTCTGACTCCTGAGAATATAAAAACTTTTTATTGCTTTTCTAATTGTGTTGATGTTTTTTTAGGTAAAAAAAATGTGATTTTGGTACATAAAATTTTCTAATTTTTTTTCGGGGAGGTGGAGGGGTTTGTATTTGTGCCAAATTTGTCAAGACAAAAAATATATATATTTTTTTTCTGGTTATTTTCTTTTAGGTTTTAAAAATGATAGCTTTTAACTTCTTTTCGTTTTCAGGTAAAAAGGGAAAAAAAAAGTTGTTTTATTGTCTATTCTACGAGATTTAGAAAGAAAGGGAGGGGAATATACATAGTACAATTGTAGTTTAAAATGGAGGAGGAGGAGGATGGGGATAGTTGAAGGAAACTGGGGGAAAGGTGGTTGGGGGGGAAGAGAAATTACGATCTCCTCCTGCCACAACAGTTATTTGTGTGTTCTCTCTCTCATGTCAGGTGAAATCTTCCTTTCATTTCTGCTTGAGGAACACACTTGTTTGTCAAAACTTTTGAGAGCTTTATAAATTATAATAAAAAAAAACCTACGATTTTCGGTTCCTAGCTTTTATTTCTACTTTCACGTTAGAAAATTACGTAAACCTTTGCAAGACCACATGTTTCTTTGAACAAACTAAGCTTTTTTGAGCTAATTTTTAGGAGATTCACAGCTTGCAAATCTTAGCAAAGTTTGGAGTATAAACCTACTCTAAAGACACATTCACACTAGGCTGGTTTACAAGCCGCTGGTTGCTGCTGGTTATTAGTAGCAACAGCAAGCAGCGGCTGCTTTGGGTTCACACTTGTCCAGTCACTGCTAGTATTAATAGTACAAGTCATCCAATCACCGTCTTGCAAAAACACAAAATCTAACAACAACCAACCCAAGCAGTGGAGTTTCAACTGCCCACTAGTGCCACTACTAGCTACAAAGGGTTCACACTAGCTGGTAGCAGCAGGAAGGGAGTCAAATGACCAGCTGGTAGCTGCTAAAGTTGGACATGTTCAACTTCACCAGCCGCTGTTAAAATCACTAAAGCGGCAGTCACACTAGGCTGGTTTACAAGCCGCTGGTTGCTGCTGGCTATTAGCAGCAACAGCAAGCAGCAGCTGCTTTGGGTTCACACTTGTCCAGTCACTGCTGGTATTAGCAGTGCAAGTCATCCAATCACCGTCTTGCAAAAACACAAACTCTAACAACAACCAACCCAAGCAGTGGAGTTTCAACTACCACTAGTGCCACTACTAGCAACAAAACGTTCACACTAGATGGCAGCAGCAGGAAGGGAGTCACATGACCAGCTGGTAGCTGCTAAAGTTTTCAGACTATGCTGCTAGAGCGCTATAACCAGCCAGCAGCAACCAACGGCTGGGAAACCAGCCTAGTGTGACTGCGGCAGAAGGGAGTCAAATGACCAGCTGGTAGATGCTAAAGTTGGACATGTTCAACTTCACCAGCCGCTGTTAAAATCGCTAGCCTGCTGGAGAAAGCAGCTGCTGGTAGAAGTTCACACTATGCTGCTAGGGGGCTACAGCCAGCAGCTGGGAAACCAGCCTAGTGTGAATGCGCCCATAAGACATGTTTTTTTTTTTTGGGACTACAGGAGTGTTTTTTTATTTTGTTGAAAAGTAAGTTTAATTTAAGGTACCCTCCTCCTTATAACGGCGGATCCTTGGACAGGTCATTCAAGGATCCATCAAAATTTGATAGATTAACAGGTCGCACTAGTAGAGCCTGCAGTGTACAAAATTTTCAGCACTCTAAGGTTATGAACTTACTAGGAAGTTGGTTCAAATAGGAGAAATACAAGTCCACCACGCAAAACGGACCACTCTCATGTCAACTGAAATAAAAACTTGTAATAAAAAGAGGGGGCTAACAATTTATCCAAGACAATCCTTGATCATTGTTATTTTTTTGCATCCAACATAATAATGTTAGGTTTGTATAAAGTGATCGAAAACATTTTTTAGAAGTTTTTTTTATCGTTTATTACATTAGCCATTATTCCAATTAGCGTTTAACGTTTTAATTTGGAAAGGTATCATCATGAAAACACTATTAGTCGACTCGGCTGCCTTTCTAGTTTCTAACACCTTTTTAAGTGTTTGCTCATGAAATGCAAAATGACACAGTTGATGCATAAACCATCTTTAGCAAGATTTTTAAGAGTATGGAATAAATTTAGCATGCATAATTTTGCAAAAAATTTGACACACTTGGTAATTTGTAGAAAGTTTAAAAATCCTTTTAAGATGTTTTTTTTTATGAACAATTGATTTTGCATTTCATGAGCAACACTTAGGGAAGAATCACACAAGCTGGAAGAAGAAGAAAATCCCACAGAATTTCACTTTGTAGGGATTTTAACAGAAGCGCCATATAGCTTTTCAGTCCAAAGGACCATAGAGATATTAAAACCAACAGAAATTTAAAAAAAAAATAGAATATCTGTATGGTTCTTTGGACTACTGAATCGATTAATAGCATTTTCATGTTGATATATTTCAAAATAAACTTTTTATAGACAAAAATTAAAAAAAATTTCATCCGTCTGCTTAAGTTGGATCATTTTCAAACTGAGATAAAAAGTTTTATTTTGAAAGATACCAACATGAATGCTTGAGTTACCCTTTCTAGTTTCTAAAACACACCCTGTACACTTTAAAACCACCTTAAAATAAAGCCAGGCCTAAAATAAGAAAGCACAACAGAATTATCTCTATAATGAATCTATACAAAGTTTTTAAGTTTAGCTTTGTTTATTTGCTTAGTTTTGCACTTAATACCTCGCTTTACGGCCGAGGTGTGTTTCGAGAAAGTTGGCTGTAAAGCGAAATTGGCCGTATAACGAATTATTTTCACCGTAAGCGACAACATAGTAAATTGCATGTACATATGTGGTTTTCCAATTTTTTGAGGGGCCGAACATCGACATTTTTTTGGGCCGTAAATAGAAATTGAGCTTAAAGTAGGGGTCGTATAGCGAGGTATGAGTGTATTGGGTAAAATTTCTCATCAGAGTCATCATAACCTCTCTCTCTCACTCACTCACTCCGAGGCTGTCCTAGCTCTCAGCGGCCTCTCAATAGTTCATTTTCTGTTTCTCTTTTCTCTCTCTCTCTCACACACACACACACAATACATAATGGATGTTGCTCTGTGTATGGTTACCATAGCAACCAAAGTTGTTGGTTCTTTGAACTTTTTATTGAAACACATAACACAACAGCATTTGAGAGAAACAGAAAAAGTCTCTCTCTCTCTCTCTTTTTGTCTCTCTCTTTCGATGAATGAAGAAGAGAGTGAAGAGGGAAAAGTTGCAGGCAACATTTTTTTCTATTTTGATGAAAACAAGATATACTTTGGTTAAGGGCCATTAATATATGTCTGAATATATTGAACTGCATTTCATTAATTATCTTCAGATTGATTTAATACGAAGAAATTATATCTCGTCTTCGACGACTCTCGATCTCCTCGACGACTCTCGAGAGTTTTAACAGTACGCATAGAATATTTAATATTATTATTATTATGTAGGTCGTTTTTAGTATAGTTGTTTTTATTACAATGTTTTATTATTTATAAGTTAGAAAATCTGAAAACATTCCCTTGATGCAAATATTATTTTTTTTTTCTTTTTCTCTATTTACAAGGATCCACATCGAGTGGAGGAGTCGGTGGTGGTCCAACGTCATCGAATCGTAACACAAAACGACAACAATCAATAATCAAAAAAGAAACTGTAGCGGATGAGATCACGACGACGACGACGACCTCGAGAAACCACCGTCTCGTCAACGAAGAAGACGAAGAAGAAGAAGAAGCAGCATCGGAAGATGTCGATGATTCCGATCGTTATTCAAACGCCTGTGCCTCAAGTGAGTCTCTCTCTCTCTTTCACGCTTTTTTGTTTTAATTTTCGATTTGTATTAACAAATCGAATTCTGCTTATTCTGTGTTTCAGCTAAAGAGCAACATGAAGGAGAAATTGAAATTGATTTAGAAACTAGAAAGGTAGCCGAATCACTTAATAGTATTTTTCATGTTGATATCTTTCAAAATAAACTTTTTATGGACAAAAATTACAAAATATCTTCTGCTTAAAAATTTGTGACATTTTCACATTGAGATAGAAAGCTTATTTTAAAAGATATTAACATGAAAATACTCTTTAAGTGATTGAGAGACATCCTTCTAGTTTTTAAAATACATTCAAGATTTTCTTAATTTTCTATTAGAAGTATGTCAAAATAATCAGAGTTTGAATTGTGTTTGCAATTTAAACCACTTTAATAATTATTTTTGTGTTGATATTTTTCAAAATAAACTTTTATAGAGAAAAATTTAAAAAAAATATATTCTGTTTAATGTTGGGGTCATTTTCAAACTGAGATAAAAAGCTGATTTTAAAAGATATTAACATGAAAATAGATTTAATTGATTGAGAAACGACCCTTCTAGTTTTTAAAACACTTGTTTTCTTAATTTTTGTCTTCGGAAAAAAAAAACAAAGAACAACTTTAAGAAAGCATTGAAATCGTTTTAGAAACTAGGAGAGTTACTGGATCACTTGAAGAAAGTTCTTTTTTTAAAAAAAATAATTAGCAAGTTATAAATTCGTTAGCGTTATCAAACGATGCCCAACTTGAAGTGAAAAACGAAATAAAATGGTTAAGTGATAAACGCTCACGTGATTTTTTTACTGTTCTAGTTTCTAAGACCAATAATATTCTATTTTTTTATTATTTCGCATTACTTACGTCTTGAACACATTTCAGATGAAACAAAAGCCTTAGAAACCACTTCCATCCAAGAAAAGAAAACAGCCTTAAAATCTCGACGACGTAACGAATCCGAAGAAACGAACGAAGAAAAAACAATCGATTATCCAGAATCCGAAGAAGAAGAAGAAGAAGACGACGACGACGACGATTTGGAAAACGAAGACTCCGACCCGTTGGCATCGTCCAACAGACGAAAGAACAAAGGGCCGAAATGTAACGGCGGTCGTAGGAGACGAGCGTCTCGCTCTCTGCCTGTAATTTTACCTTTGGTTGAAAGTTCTTTTACGACGAGAACGACTGATGATACTAAGAAGTTTTTTATTTTTTGGGTAGGCTTCTCGTGACGGTGGTGAATCGTCTGAACCGTCCAGTCCGACTCCTGCCTCATCTCCGGCCTTAAATACTCACTTTGAGTGTCCGGTTTGTCATTTGGTTCTCGGATCTCAGCATGATTTCACTCAACACATAAGGCAACACAACAGCGAGGAACCATCGACCACACACACTTGTAGTTTGTGCGGAAAGACTCTTAGTTCGGCCAGTTCTCTCGATCGTCACATGTTGGTTCACTCTGGAGAGAGGCCATTCAAAGTAAGACGTTTATTTTCAACGGTTCGTAACTTTTTATTCATATTAGAAATTCAAAGTTTATTTCTTGAAACAAAACGAATAGAAAAATTTCGTGGTGATGCTTTTACGACAATATTGTTGAAAATAAACTTATTTTTGACGTTTATTTTCGATCACTTTTTAAACTAGCGTAAAATTTAATTTTTATTGTTTTATCATCTTGAAAATATCATCACGGAATTGCTTTTTTATTGAACTTTTTCTAAAAGTTGCTATTAGAAGGGGACCTGGTTCACAATTTGACTAAAATGTAGCGGCATAAGTACTCGGTCGCTCTCTACATATATGTACTGTATATTGTACAGTATATTATACTTCAGTGACTTCATGGTGCACATGTGCCATCTTGTATTTGCTTCTGTTAATTATTTCATGGTGTGAACCAGGTCGTATTTTTTTTAAGAAAAAAATGTTTTCACAAAACATGTTATTTACAAACAAAATCCACTCAAGATGGAGGAAGAGCTTTGTTCATTTTATTTTGGTCAGATGATTTCGGTTTTTGCTGCAGATTGTGTTTATTGCACAATTTTAATGTTTTGTTTATTAAACAGGTATAAATTGAAATTTTAAAATAAAATAAATATATAAAATTTTATAAAATTAAATAATTAAAATTAATGAAGCTGGATGAAGTGATTAAAATAAATTAAATAAACTAAATTAAGTAAATTAAATAAATTAAATCAAATAAATTAAATACAGTAAATAAATGGGTGAAATAAATAAAATTTTAAAATTTAAATTAAATTTATAACGCTGTTCAAATCTTCAACACTTATTATTTAAATAATTTAGCTATATTTTAAAATAAAGTTTTCACTAAATTGTTCATTTTAAAATTATTTTGAAATTTCAAATATAATAGTTTTTAACTTTGAATGTAATTAATCTTTAATTGTTTGTTTTTTAAATAACAATTTCTTGTCATTGTGAAGGCTAATTGTGTTTTTCCTTTTTTTTCCCCCCAGTGTCGTATCTGTGGAATGGCTTTTACGACAAATGGAAACATGCATCGGCACATGAGAACGCATCACGAAGGAGCA
The DNA here is from genome assembly GCA_036925085.1 of Brachycybe producta. NCBI lineage: Eukaryota > Metazoa > Arthropoda > Diplopoda > Playtdesmida > Andrognathidae > Brachycybe > Brachycybe producta. The sequence continues at coordinate 29,932 of JAUPFP010000092.1, forward strand.
TCTCACTATCCATTGGAAGCAAACAGTTTAACGCCTTCTCCGACGTTGCCAATGGATGGTTCAAACTGCGAAGCATCTGTCGGAAGTCCCGTAATATCTCCTCCTAAGAAACACCGATCTCCGAACAAAAGGAAGCAACAGATCGTTCAAAAACCAAGTACGGACACTAAGGACAGTAACGATGGCATCGAGATCGGATTGGACGGTGGTCGCGATAGCAGAAATACAACCGACGAGAATAGTCCGATTGGAAAAACAGCTTCGAAGAGTCGAACTTCGTCTCCTGCCCCATCTGCCTGTAAAAGAGCGAGAAAGAAACTTTTGGAGAGATCGAAAGAACAATTAAATAATGACGGCAACAATAATAACGTCAACGGAACTGTAGGATCGGATTGCGAAGAGACTTTGTTGTGTCCCGTATGCAATAAGGGATTCTTGTGTAAGGTCGGACTACGCAAACATCTCGAACTTCATCCAAAGAGCGACCTCTGGTGTCGAGAGTGCAATGACCCGATGTCGTTTTCAACCTGCTGGGCTTTGCTCAAACATCTACGTATCACTCATTCCAAGTTTAAGGACTTGGATGTCGGAGTTGCCGATGAGGTTCTGCCGTCTCGTACTCGTTCCTCTCCGAACGTCCTAAATTCAAACTCTTGTTCGGCCGATGTTGGCTTTCACCATCTCACTTTCGTCGACTTTTCGGCTTACAAATTTCCGCTGATTGCCAAGTCACTATGCGAGAAACACACTCGACAGCCGAGCAGCGAATATCATAAGTTTCAATGCATTCAATGTAAAAAAGCGTTTCCATGTAGCAGTTCTCTACAGTTACACCAGTGTACAGCACATTTGACGAAATTGGTTGCAGGAGACGAAGAACAACACCGTATGACGAAAGAAACTGTTTCCAGTGTTTCGACGGTTCAAACTCTCGATAGCAAACCAACTGCATCTTGTTCGGACTGTCACGCGGTTTTCGCCAGTCATCGGCAACTCGAGGGACACCGACTACGACATCAGATCACCGAAAAGTGCGCCACTCCTTATTCGGTCGAAGGAGTTTCGAAAAAATCAACCAAACAATCGAGTCCTGCACCGGCAGATCTTGCGCCGCAAATAAACAAACAGAATTTTTTAGCTCTTTTCGAACTACAAAGTAAAACGCCGGAATCGACATCTGTTCCAACTGATAAAAACGAGTGGGATAAGAAAAGAGCCGCAAAAAAAACGAAACGATCCGATCGTAATAACGATGAAGACCAATCACAAATTAAACGTTGCCGCAAGACGAGTCAGGATAAAGATCAAGGCGATTTTGCCGACATTCAGTCTATTTTGGCAGTGACGAACACTGCAAGTATAATTCCATCGATGGAATCGTCTTCGACTCCGATTAAAGCTCAAGTGGCTTCTCCACCACCACCACCACCACCTTCAGAGGCGCCCTTTTCTCCAAAACGCGCGGATTCAGCAGCTGCAAGTCCCGAACTTCCTGTAGAACCATCTGACTTTTTAGTGCAAGATTCGCCACCGTTAAATGACATCAAAAACGACGATCGTGTGCCGGATCATTCAACGCCATCCGTTTCTGTTTCGAGTAAAAATGGTTGCATAAAAAAACAGTTCTCTTGTACGGTTTGCGAGAAAGTTTTACCAAACCTTCGTGCTCTAAAGAACCACAGTCGAACTCACCTCGAGTCGCAAAATTCGTTTCGGTGCACTTTTTGTTCGTACCATGGGCAAGACGAGACTTCTCTACTGAATCATCTGAAAACGCATAACAAGGAGAGGCCATTTGTTTGTACAGTTTGTCAGAATTCATTTACGACGAGAACAAACTGTGAAAAACATATTAGAAAACGGCACAGAAGACTTGCAAAAACTGATATTAGCCTTTTGATACAGAATTTTACCTCCGATGCGCCAGAAACGGTCGCGGAAGTTCCAAACACAGTCTGCAAACGTTGCGAAGTCGATTTTAAAAGCGTTAAAATGTTGAGAATGCATGCTTGCTCTGCAGAATCTAGAGTACTAGAAAGGTTTCAACGAGATCCATCGCCGCAAGTAGAGGAAGAACCGTGTTTCGAGGTAAATCGGGTTCAATCGCAGAGTGAAGGTGTGGTTCAGATCGTTGCAAATCCGCCTTCCGAAGCTCCGATTCTCGATCTGAGCAGCAGCAACACTACTTGTGATTGGTCTACGATGAGACCCACTTCTCATTCGAGCACAATTCATCAGAATTACGACTGCGCTATGGACTTGTCGGATCGACGTTTAAATACAAACAGACCGAACGAAGAATTGTCCAATATCGAGTCCCTCATCAATCGATCAACTTGTGACAGACGATCTCAAGAAACAACAACAAACATTCCTCCTCAGGAACAACCTCTCGATTTGGCTTTACATCCTGTAGATCTATCGATGAAAGCCAAGACACCGATTGGTCCGTTTGTTCCAATAAACTATTCCGGAATGCCGATGGACTTGTCCTCTCGAGGATCTTCTAGCGGCATTAGCCTTCATGCTCCCGCAGCAACCTCTACACCATTACGTACGAGTCGAGTGCCTCACAGTTTGCCTTCGACGTTTCAGGGCCGAGGTCCAAATGTGTTTTTGCCTTCTTCTGGTCTGCTACCTCAGGCCGAAGGTTCTTTATCTTCGGCAAGTGTAATACCGATCCATTCGCTACGTCATTCGGTGTGCATCGGTGGTAACATCAGTGTCACAACAGCTGCACAGCTGCCTCCACCACCACCTCCTCCTCTTCCTCCTCCACCACCACCACCACCACCACCTGTGCCTGGACTAAACCTTCCGGTTTTTCCATCTTTCGTTATGCCTCCGACAACAACCGGACCACAAATATCACCCATTATAACTCATCAATCGCCGCAACCGCGTAGCAGCAAATCTTTTTCTCATAGTAGAGCGAGAGTATCTGGTGGACAATCTTCGATGAGTTCTTCATCATCATCATCTGGAGTTTTAAGCCACTTCTTGCTCAAGAAACAAAAACAGAGGCGGTATCGTACAGAACGACCGTTCAAATGTGTTCATTGTTCGGCTGGTTTCACATTAAGATCCAATATGGAACGTCACATAAAACAACAGCATCCTCAGTTTTGGTCTTCAAAGGCTCGAGGACGAAAAGTGTCGCTCTCGGGATCTCCTTTACCTCCTCAGCATTCTTCGTCATCGACGATGGCTTCTGTTTCAAATGCAGACTCTTTATTGGCGTCTCCTACCGCGGTTGGTTTGTCGTACAGCGGCAGTAGCAGTAGCGGTGGAGAATCGAGTTCTCATATTTTTTCGTCGCATCATTCTCCTCGTTCTTCGTCAGCCAGTAAGAACGATTCTCCAAAAACAGCTTCTTGTTCTCCGATGACCATTTCAACGGAGGTCAAACAGGCGTTATCATATCAAATAAAACAGAGACAAGTCTTGGAACTTGAATCGAATCTAACGTTGATTGCCGATATGGCTGTAGCTGCTGCAGCTGCTGCTGCGTTTACTTCTTCTGTTGCATCTTCTCGAGATACTCCTACGACATCGTCGAAATCGTTGCCAAGTACGGTCAAAGTGGTCGAGACGAAGTTTCCTCCGATGTCTGTCGCTTCTCGGTCTGCCGGAGATCTAGTGATAAAAAATGAGGGCACTTCTTCGATAACTGCTGCTCTCGACACGGAGAAATCATCGCAAATCGATACGGATGGCAAAGTTCTCGACGATACCGAGGATTTGGCAAGTGTTTCTAAACTCGTAGACACAGCCAACCGTCAAAGTATACAAGAATTATTTCGTGAACAACATCAAGTTGAAGAATCGGAACAAGTTGTGACAACTCCGGCGATGAATTCTTTACTTATCGGGCACAGTTTGTCACCGTCCATTTCTCATCATCATCATCATCCAGTTGCATTGGAAGCATCTCTAAAGGGAGAAGTTAGTGGATCTGGTTCGGGAAACGAGTCAATCGTCGTCGTCGGCGGCGACATTTCGTCATCCGGTTCAACGTGCGAGGAACGCGCAACATTAAGAGAGGGCCGTCGAAGTGCTTACGTTAATGCTCCAAACAGAGTTGCTTGTCCATACTGCTATCGTCAGTTTCCGTGGACGAGTTCTTTGCGTCGTCACATTCTTACACATACAGGACAGAAACCATTCAAATGTCCGCATTGTCCACTTTTGTTTACGACAAAATCGAACTGTGATCGACATCTGTCGAGAAAACATAGCGGGCTTTGTCACGATGTCGGTAGTGTTGGAGGAGTGCCGGTTCCGGTGCCAACCGTTGCCGTGAGTTCGAGTGTTTTGGCTGCTGTCGTAACAGCCAACGCTAACACCGGTGATTGTGCTATTCGTAATGCACCAGATCGCCCGTATCGTTGCCATATGTGTCTGAGTAGCACCTTTTCAACGTTGAGTAATCTTCAGAAACACTTGATTACGAAACATTCCATGACGCCGCTTCAAGTTCAAGAGCAGCAGCACCATCAACAACAACTTCAGGTTCCAGTTTCAGCCGTTTCAAACGAGTTTTCGCCTTTGGACAGTGGTAATAATGGTGGTCATTTGAACATCAAAACAGAATACGAAACAGGAGACGGTTCCTCTTCGGTGTCGCCTTCGGAACGATGGGGCGAGTCAGAAGAATCTGGCGAAGACGTCGATGGCCTTCACAACGACAATGGTCATCCACATATCGGAGAACCGTTATTCTTCTGTCACGTGTGCCTCAAATCGTTCGCTATACGAGAAGATTGCCTTCAACATCTGGAAAGAGAACATCCAGATGAACACGTTACTTTATTGTGTGCTGCTTCGGAGTCCTCGTCATCTGATGTAGGAAAATTGTCTACGCTTTCGGTTGGTGGTGTCGTGGTCGTCGAGAAAAAGCTCGAAGATGAGGTTCTTCGCATAGTGTCGACTCCACCTCGTTTGATTGACGGTCAGAAAAACCACGGTAAAGAGTCGGAAGCGTGGTCCTCCTCCTCCTCTGAAGAAGAAGAAGAAGAAGAAGAGGAAAACATCATTAATCCGGACAAAATAAACTCGACCGATCTCGAGTCTCCCGTTCTTCGTCTTAAAGAAAGTGAAGTTTGTTCGCAGAACGTCACAGTTGAAGCTGATTTAAAGACGACCGAACGACCACCTGATTGCGAAGCCTCTCTCAACACTGTAGAGGAAGAAGAAAAGAAACTTGAAGAGGAGGACAAAGCCGAGAGTGAAATCGTAACAAAGAAACAAGAAGAATCGTCGTCGACAAATGACAAAGCCGAGAATCAGTGATATGGTTTGTTTCTTCGGTTGCGAAAGAATCGCTTTGAAATTGGTATTTATCATTTAATATGAGTCAGTCTTAAATCGAGACTTAATGATTTGAGGGGAAAAAGCCTTAATATACAAGTTTGCGTTAGCAACATATTATATTGTGATGTACAAAGAAATTGAAATGCCTTTTCTCAAGTGTTTTATCAATTATGAAATTTTTAGGATTCATGTTAGTTTGTGTAAGTGGAGGAGGGGAAGACGATGGAGTTGTTGTCTCGCTGTTTATAAAATATATACATTATGCCTGATGCAATCATTATTATTAAGTAGACCGTCCACTCTCGATTTATCTCGTAGGTAGAAGATGAAAAACCCATTTCACTAAAAAAAAATGTACAAAGATTATATCAAATTTTAAATATCGAAAACATTTAACTTTCACACGAGCACATGATCTTAACGGTCTTTTTCAACAGCAAATAGTTTGTCACTCAATTATTTGGTTTTCTTCCATTTCTATTTTTAGCCTTATCGAATGTGATCGAGAATTCATATTTCGTAGATTGAAAAACCGAGCCTTTGTAAAGGTGCTTTCCATCTAACACGAATGCATCTCGCCGAAATGCATTTTACGGGACGACGGAAGGGTTTGATTGGATGAAGGCTACCAATGCTTCTGATGGTGGCTTTAGAGTTGAGTTTCTGTTAAGGTGTGTCGCAAAATTTCGGATGTTATATTGAATGTGTGTCAATATATTTTAATATTTTCAAATAAATTCTAACTTTATTAGAAAAAGCAAAATAAAGAAAAGCTTCCTGTTAGACATAGCGCACCTTGGCTGGAAGAGTATTAGGCAATACAACTAAAAAAAACACTTTTTTTAGAGGAAAATATGAGTTTAAAGTTGCATTTTTTCTATCTTAATCTATTGTAGGGGAGCCAAATAAACGGATATTGTGAATAGTTAAAACTGTTTTTGCACTTGAAAAGCTCAGCAAAGTAAGCCATGAGTCCTCTCTTAACTTTAAACTCATTTTCCCAAAATGTTCTTTTAGTTGTGCCAATCTTCCAGACGCTATTGTGCCATGAATTGTGCTATGTGTACCGCAGTTTGTCCTAGGTGTGCCGCAATTTGTGCTAGGTATGCCGGAATTTGTCCAGGCAAAAAAAATACTATGCCATGAATCACTGGGTTTGACGCTTTTGTGCTGGCGTACTTGCTACTCTAATGTGTCCAATAGTTAGCCTTCAACTCTAACCCTCGTCATTGTGTGAGATGTATTCGTGAGAGATGAGTTCAGCCTTTTGTAAATTATTCATAGATTTTTGCACTCTAGACACACAGAAAATAACAAAAAAACATGTATTAAGAGGGAAAATTTCATTTAATATTTGAACAGGTAACAACAGGGCAGAAAAGGGTGCTGATGGTTTAAGTCGCGTCGCTTCATTTTTTATCGAGATCTTTTTTGACATTTGATTTTAAAATTGCAGGCTTTTTTTTTTCGCCCATCAGATTATCATTTTTTACTTCATTTTAAAATGATAAAACATAGCATAACGATTATCTTAGATTTTATTGAAATTCAAATAAAAATGAAAATTTCATGTTAAAAATTAAAAAAAAAATCAATCTTTTTTTTTTCTTTCAAAATTTATTTCACAGAAATTTAAGAAAAAATCAGCCACCCTGGTGAAAAAAAAATTCAAGAGAAACACTTCTTTAAAAAAAATAATTTCAAGATTTATTTTAAACTAGAAGAGTAATAAAGTACAGTAATAGAAGGTGCAAGAAGGTTTTATTTTGGGCTGTTTTGAAAGAAAGAAAAAGGACGAAATTTTGCGTTTTTTATGGCTAATTTGCCAACTTCGGAAGAATTACAAACGAAAATCTTTCTAAAACTGGCATAAATCTTCGTTTTTACTCTTCTAGTTTTGAGTAAATTTAAAATTTGTTTTCATTATTCGCCTCTAAACCACCGCACCATCGTTGTTTTCTGCTTCAAGTCGATTACCCAAATGGAATTTTAATTTGTGCCCTCAATCAAATAAATGGTTATCTATAAATATTAATAATATATATTATATCTTGACGACACATTTTTTTTCTGAGATGTTTTTAAATCATTCAAATAGCAATATTTATAATATAATATTTATGGTTAGATTTTCAAATATTGCTCGTAGAAAATTGTTGGTTTTTCTCCTGTCTACGTTTCCTCCGGTGCCTTTGTGGGTTTTTTTTTGGTTGGAACAGAAAGTATTTGCTAAAAGTTAAATTTTAAAATTGGAAGAGAAATTAATTGCGTGCCTAATTAGATCGAAATACACAATGATAATAGATTTTATAAAAAGAACATAATTATTTCATTATTGACACCAAAGGAAGTTAAGGAACTAATGCGTTTTTCATTCAAAGAGAGACTGTTTAAAGGCTATAATTCTTACAATTAATCCAACGTTGGTAGAGGGTAGGTACCAAGTATGCAATCTGGCAATTTATCTAGAGTTGAATTTTAGCCTCTACAACAGTCTCATTAAATTGAAAATTCGACTGAAGTTTTGATTAAATCTGCCTTTTAGTTAAGAGTTAACAAAAGGAAAAATCCTGCTGCCTTTGTTATAAATTTTTAGTGATCATTTGTATAAAAGAATCACCAGGTAATCTTTGAATTGTGTGTTTAAATACACTCATACCTCGCTATACGGCCCCTCTTTTTACGGCATTTCGCTATAACGGCCTTTTTAAATTAATAGTTCAGTTTCTTTTATTTACAACCCCAAAAAATTTAGATAAATTCGGCCAAAAAACGGGGGGGGGGGGAACTGTGTGCATGCAATTTACTATGTTGTCGCTTATAGTGAAAATAATTGATTCGTTATACGGCAATTTCGCTTTTTACAGCCCACTTTCCCATAACGTATCTCGGCCGTAAAGCGAGGTATTAGTGTATTTGCAACAACACAACAGAACTCCGTTTTAGAATTGAAGAATTCTAAAAAAAAAGCCTTAAAATATTTGCCTAAATTCTAAATTTGCCTTTTGTATTTGTAGTTAAGTATAAGTAGCCTTTTATGTCCAGTGCCTTTTTTATTTCTTGCATATGTTTTCTACACAATTACAAACAGAAGAATTTAGAAAAATGTTTATAAATTTTACAATTATTCAACGTTGAGAGACCCCATTTCACTTGATAGTTTTTCTTCTTCTTCTAATAATATCTGTTTATTAATAATTAATAATAACGATATTGCCTTATAACATGTTTAATAAGATTGCATCCATTTTATTCAAATTTGAAACCATTATGTGCATTTATCATTCCTCTTGAGCATTTTTTGTTGTTGTTTTCAGCTCATTTTTCCAGTCTTTGTTTCTGCTAAAAGTTTTTATAGATTTTTTTTTATTATAAACTGTTAACGAATTATTGTTAAAACAGTTCGGAAATTCTTTCAATTAGGAGCCATTTAGCCTCTATGTATGAGGTTGTGCAGCTTTTTCGCTTCATTGCATGCTAAGACACAGGCAAGTAAGTGCTGTAAAATACTGTCGTTTGCCCCGCCCTTTTATGAGCGTCATACCAAATATCAACCAATTAGAAATGGAAAAGGGCGGGGGGTATATGACGTCAGACCAAATAACAAACCACTTAAAGTTGTCATTCCTCATACATGTAAAAGGGCGGGGAAAACGACTATTTTACTGTGCTTACTTGCCTGTCGCTGAGACCATGTATAGGGGTAGGCGGAGCATTAGCCATAGGAGCTGCTAAAAGACAGCGGATCCAAGATTGACTCGGCATGTTTATCCCAGGATTTTCATGTTTCACAATGCGAGTTTTGCCCAAAGTCACGTGATTAAGTACATGTGTCATGTTGGTCCCAAGGTTTATTGCAGGTGCTCTGTCTACCCCATGGTCTTAAGATTACACGTTCAGTGTAACTTATATAACAGCTTCATAGCCCTATGGTTTGAGGCTAGCGGCTTCTAATCGAAAGAATTTGCCTATGGTTTAATCAATGAAAGTTGAGTCACTGTGCCTAAAGTTTTTCTTTGTTCAATTTATGATGAATCAAAATATGAAAGTTATCAATTATCATTTCCATATTTCTGTTAAATTCCAAGGGAAAAAAACATTCCAATTATTTTTGATAGTTTCAGTCGAGAGAACATATACAGAGGTAACTCAACTAAGAGCTTTTCTTATGGAGCATTTCTTGCCAAAACTGAGTGTGACCAATAGATGGCGCAAACTGTACTTAGTGCTTCAGTTACAGTTGGGTGGAATGGGCCTACAAAATAAATGTGACAATTTAATCAAGATGGCTTTCCTTCTAGCTTCAAAAAGCAGATGATTCTTCACTCACTTTTGGTGTTTTTTCTATCATGGAGTTGTTTTACCTTTATAAATTTATCTTGGTTTTAGTATTATGTAGGACGTTTCCTTTTTCTTGTGCTAAGAAAAACTAGTTAAATCAAGATAAATTATTAAAGGTAAAGTAATTCCATTTTTGAAAAAAAAAACGCCAAAAGTGAGTGAAAATCGTCTGCTATTTGGGGCTAGAAGGAAGACATCTTGATCAAAATGTCATCCATTTATTTTGTAAGTCCATTGCACCCTATTGTAATTGAAGCACTATGTACAATTTGCGCCATCTATTGGCCACACTCAGTATTGGCACTAGGCGTTTCATATTAAAAGTGGTTACGAGTTAGTTGAGTTAGTTTTATATTTATCTTGAATTAAATTCTTAACAAAAATTCATTTTATCAAGAAAAAAAAAATGAATATATTATACTTTCAAAAATTATGTCACTTTTTTTTAAACAAATATTGTTAAACTAGTTGGGTAACCCGTCATAAATGACGGCAGCAAAATTCACAGGCAATTGTGCCCAGCATTAGAATTTCTTGAGAAAAAAAAAGCGGTTCATTTATTTATATAAATTCCGACGTGCTTCAAGGTTTGTACAGCGTTAAACACATATACACAGACCTGGCTTAATATATATAATATATATATATAGTAGAAAATTGAACTTACATTAGTCAGATCCAAATATACAGAGAAAGTCTCTTTTCTTTTCTTTTAAAATAGCTTTGCTTTTTATGTAATACCAGTTAATGTTTAAGAACACATTCCAATTGCAAGTTAAATTCCATTGCAAAATTATATTACAGTATAAATATTTTTTATTAACTTCTAAGAAGTGCCTGGCTTGTTAAAATTATTGGGTTTTTTTTAAATCGTTTTTTATTTGCTCTTCATGTTCGCATTCCTTCAAAGTTTTATTATTGAATTTAGAATTTTGCTTTCAGATTTACAATTGTTGATTTTAGGTTATTTTAAAGTGTTGAGCGCCTCTCGAACTCTTGATTATTCTGTCGTTCAGGTACAAAGTAAAGGTGAACTTGATTGTGTTTGAGAAACTAGAAGGGTAGCTCAATCAATTGAGAGAATTTTCATGTTGATATATTTTAAAGTAAGCTTTTTAGGGTGTGTGTGTGTACACATAGGGCTCACGAACGACATCCAACGCATGGATTGGCCTTGACTATGGTTCGGTCACCAGTTGGTACATCAAAGAGTGTTCGTTGGAAGGCCTTCCATTTGGCACTAAGCGCGGTTCGGTGAATGTCGACGAGCAACCCGAACGCCAAGCATTGGCGATCAACGTTGGCTGCCGTTCGTTGGCCTAGTGTGGACGCACCCTTACGTAAATTTGAAAATGACACAACTTTTCTAACAGACGATATTTTTTTAATTTTTATCTATAAACATGAAAATATACCTGCCTCATCGTAAGAAGAAGCTTGTGACGTCAGTTGGATTAACGAAAAATATAGGATTGTATTGTTTTGTCTGATAAAAAAGGACGCCTAATAACAAACATTTTCAACAACTTAAAATGATTCATTGCATTATTTTCTTCTTACTGGGGTTTTTTTTTTTCTCAGACAAAAGTAACAATCCTAATAGTTTTTTTTTTGTTAATCCCTCTGACGTCACAAGCTTCTTCTAAGGGCAATGCAAGTATACAGTGTAGACATACCCTTCTAGTATTTAAAACACTTTCTTGTTTCTCATAATTTAACTCTTGAACGACAGAATACTTGTTTCATAAATCGTCTTAGGAAGTCAATGTACAGTAAATGAATATCAATGATGATGATCAGTTTTTGAAAAAGGACACAAATGGAAATAATTGATACAATGTGTAAGGATCAAGGTAATTAATTTCTATTTGGGCTTTTGTAATATTGTTTTTTTTTTTTCTGTTGTAAATTTCGTGAATTTGAATGTTTTTAATTAAGTTGAGAGAGAAAATGGAGGAGAAAAAAAATGAAAGTTTTCGTTTTTTTTTAGTTATTTGATTGAAATCTCCTCTCCTTGAGTGAGTTTCATTCCATTTGTAAATTAGTCGTTTTAGCAATACGCACATTTTGACCAAAATAGGCCCCCCCCCCTTTATATCAAATCACCATTTAAAAAACAAAAAGTGTAATATTGTAATATCACAAATTAATTATTATTCATCATATCAACCAACATGATTAGAATGTTTTTGTTTGTTTGTGGGGAGGGCGGGTTGTGTCGTGGGGGTGGGACGATGGAATTGTTATATTTCCTGATATGCACCTTTTCTTTTTCATTTTTCGTTATTTTTAATTAAAAATTTTAAAATGTTTAAAAAAATAATTGATAAAAAAAATGAAATATTTTAAAATATTTTTTAGAAGACAAACTGTTATAATTATATATTATTGAAAGAAAAATTCCGAATTTGGGTTAAATCAGGGCTGTGTGTGTGTGGGAGGGTTATTACGTTTTTTTTATTTTCAAATTTTGTTTTATTTTTAACATTCCTTTCAAAAAAAAATTGTCATATTTTGAGTTTTGTACATTATGTTTTTTTTTCTTTCTCTCTTGTTATGTTTACATTGAAATTGCTGAATTTTTTTTGTTCTTATGTTAATGTATTATTTTTTATTAATATTTTTTTTGTTTAGTTTAAAAAAAAATGCCTGAAAAAAATTTGCATAAGGAAAACAATTTTTGTCCTGTTTAATAATTTTTCTATCTGGACAAAAACGATTTCTAATTGATTTAAATGTTTGTAATTTGTTGTAATTGATTACTTTTGTTTTGAGCACATATTTTCGTATATTTAAAAATAAATCATACAAAATGAATAATGGATTTATTTATTTAAATTTATGCATTAATTTTTTTTTTCTAGGGTCTCTTAGAAGTCAAAGTTCAAGAGGTTTTCTATCAACCAGTGGCACGTTTTTTTTTTTGGAAATGATGGACCTATTGACAATCACCGGTAATTTTACAAAGTAACGCTCGTGTAGAAAGGTCCGTTCAGGTTGAATCGTAACCAAGGAATTTTCCTCCCAACACAAGCTGTTGTCAGAAATAGGCATGGGGGTGGAGGGTGACGTAGGCAATATGATGAGTGATACGTGGTTATATCACCCTGCAGCCTAATGCCGTTTCGAATATTGACAGAATTTACCAGAGCAGCCAGATCAAAAATATTTGGATATTTATCCCGGCTGACAAACTGGTAGAATTCGCTGGGGTCGTTGTTGCATTCTTAAATTTTTTTAAAAAATTTTTTCTGAAAGTGTCCTTGTACCGCTCAGGAGGTCGCTGCGGACCACAAGTGGCCCGCGGGCCCCCAGTTTGAGACCACTGGACTAATGTTTTAATTTTTATAGAATTAATTATTTTTGAGAATGTTGGCTTCATCAGTAACTATTACAGTATTTTAATGCATTGAAGGATTGTTATATTGTTTTTTCCCCCCTACAATATACAACTTTGACCTTTTTTTCAAGATAAAGTATTTACAATTTACGATTTTTACAATTTTCTTAATTTTTATACAAATACATTTTTATGGTACGAAATGCGTAACAAGTTAAAACTTCAAATGCATATTCAGCTTTGTGACACCCTGTAGAAACAGAAGGTGAAACACTTAAGTCAAAATTCAGTCTTGACAGTAAGACACCCCTTGGTGCACAGATGTTCGGACATGGGTGGCCCGAATTCTAGAGAATTCGTGGAACCAAGTCCGACCGTGAGAAAATTGGAAATAAGTTCCAAGAATATTTCTGATTATGATTTAGTATCCCCAGCCCAGGGCAATGATTGGCCCAGTTGGTCAATCATTAAGCCCTGAGGTGACAGTTGCCACTCCCAGGAGACCGGACAAGTGAGCCTGAGACTTGAGTGTGAGGACAGTCAGAGTAGAGAGCTCAAACTAGACAGTCAGTCATGAGAGTTCAAAGAGTAAACTTAGAGTGAGAGTTTAGACACTGAGTCTGACTGATAGTAACAGAGTTTTGTAAAGAATGTTATCAAGAATGTAATAATCAAAGAGCTAGTAAAGAGACATTATTACACATCAACCTGTGTGAGTGTTGTGTATGTGAACTGTATTGGGTTTCTGTACTCCTAAAATAGAGGAGTATCCAGCAGAAGGTACTCAGACACAGCCTGAGTCCCTCTGCCTGGAGCCTCCAGCAACTCAACAAAAAGGACTAGTTTCTTCGGCATCGTCACGCCCTATATCCAAAGATCCCTAGGAAAGATGGTCTTTTTGTGGGCCGTGCCAGGCAAGGCAAGTAAATGTCGCGCCCGGTGAACCCAACCCCCAGAGGTTCAACAGCAATAGAGGCTGGTCCGCAGCAGTCGACAACAGAGTCGACCCCGGCACCACCGATTCAGCAGAGGGAACAACGTCGTCAACGAGGACGAAGTTCCTCACGCATCGTCGGTACTGGAGCCAAAGGTACGAGAGGTGGGCCAGCCACGTCACAGCTTCATGTATTTTGAGCTTCTCAAGGGGTATAGATTCTGGTTCCGATTTTAATGACCTAGTATTTATCCCTAGTTATAGTATTTCTCAAACTTTTCGTTGTGAAAGACCACTAGAAAAGACAGGCATCGGTAGACAGCTTCAGAATTTCTTTGGCATCCGCCCTTTTATGAGCGTCAGACCAAATATCAACCAATTAGAAATAAAAAGGGCAGGCCATGTGACATCAAACCCAGAAACAAACCAATTAAAAATTGATGACGTCGAAAAAGGGCGGAGCCAAAGAAATTCTAAAGCTGTCTACAGATGCTTGCCTAGATAAGTTGTCGATGCGCCTAAAAAAAGTCTACTGCGCATGCACTTGCGCAAGTAGTCTTGAGCCATTAATAATCAGCACACTCAGGAGTCAGTTCGCCTCATACTTAGAGCACAGTGTAAACATATTTTTTTCTTTTCGTTCCCTTCTGTGTGGTCAGCAAGATGCAGTCGTTTGCTCCGCCCATTTATAAGCGTCAAACCTAATATCAACCAATTAAAAATTGAAAAGGGCGGACCATGTGACGTCAAACCAAGTAACAAACCAATTAGAAGTTGCCGTTCCTCATAAAAGGGCGGTGCAAACGACTGTATCTTGCTGAGCACACTTGCCTGTCTTTAAAATGGCTAAAAAAAATTAATAATAAAATTTAAAAAAAAAAATTCAATCGATATGCTTCGATATTTGTGCATCTATATCGATCTACATTCAGTTAGACGATATCGATAGTGCAAATCGATAATCTTCAACAGTAGGCCTCGTTTTTAAAGGATGTTTTTATACGATTTCATGTTTCGGCTTCGTTATTTCTGTGGGGGTTTTTTTCGTTTTACGTGAGTCAGTTATGCGTTTGTTTGTAAGTTAGTGCGTTGGATGAAGGATGGCGAGTTTTTCTGAATCTGCGTTGGAACAGAAGCTTTCTGAATTGAATAATTCTCAGCAAAGTATTCAGACTCTTTCCCTTTGGGTCATTCATCATAGAAAACACAGCAAAACTATCGTTAACGTCTGGTATAAGGAACTTCTAAAGGGTATTTTTGTAACCTTTCTCACTTTTATTGTAATAATATCAGACCAATTCATTATTAATACGTTTGTTTTTGTTTTGTTTTTATTTTCTAGCAAAACCGAGTAGAAAGTTAACTTTTATGTACTTGGCGAACGATGTGATTCAAAACAGTAAAAAGAAAGGACCGGAATATACCAAAGAGTTCTCCATGGTACTCGGAAAAGCATTTCAATACGTTGGAAAGTACGTTACATATAGACGCACAAATCCATGTGTGAATTTCTTACGATATTCTAGTTCAATTTTTGTGTCAGTCGATGATATTTGTTGCAACAACTTTATCTACTTGGAGGGGGGAAACCGTTTAAAGAGCCTAGAGACGATTCCAGAGTTGCCAGATGGGACACTTCATAGTCGGAACAACAGGAGGAACAGACGGAAGATTAGGTTTTGAAAAATTAAAGTTTGTTGTAAGCATAAAGAATTATTTCTTCAAATTAGTCGATTGTTCCTCCTCTTCTTCATCAATTTAGGAAACGGTCGGAACAATCGACTTATTTGATGAAATAATTCTTTAAAAACGAGGGGAGAGGGAGGGCGTGTCCTCCAGACTCCCTGCAACAATGCCAACATATGTAATTTAACAAAACCTAATCTTCCGCCTATTCCTACTGTTGTTCCGACTAGTAAACAACATTTAAAACAACCAACGACCAATCGACGACCATTTCTGATTTATTTTGAACTTGATTTGAATTTGCAAAGTTATCTCCAGAAGCAGATAAGAAGGATTGTGACAGAGGGACAAACAGGAGTACAAATTCGCAGCATGCGAGAAATGCATTGTTTTTGACCCTCTTAAAATATAAACCACAAAAAAAAATTCTCTTTTAGAAACTTTTTTCATTTATGATTTATTTGGAGCGTCTTGTTGACTTTTCTTTTCAGAAACGCAGATGACAGAACAGAACAAGGTTTGTCGAGGCTTCTCAATGTTTGGAAAGAAAGAGGCGTTTACAGTTCGACACAGCTGGAAAACTTTCGCAGTGGACTTCGGAAAAGGAGTATTGCCAAAGTTCAGACAGGTGGGTTTTGAACGACATTTGAGAAATCAAATTTCTAGCATTGGTTTGTGTGTTTCTCTCTCTCTCTCTCTCTCTCTCTCTCTTTCTCTCTCTCTCTCTAAAACGTAGTGCTGATGGGCATAAAAATAGGACGCTTGCTATCCCCCCCCCCTTTTTTTTTAAATGGCACTACAGGGTGTCCCTAAAGTTTCAGCATATTATGGTGAAATAGAATGTACTTAAAACAAATTTCTTAATGACATGATTATATGTATATTTTCATTAGGGTTGGCAAACTTTTTCATACATCGATTTTTTGAATTTTTTAAAGAATATTTAAAATATATATAATTTTTTTAAAATACACTGTGAACGGAAAAAAACGAACCTCTATAATAGATAGAAAAATGAACACTAATATTAAAAAAAAATGTTATTGAAAGCAAAACTATTTTAATTCCAATTACAATATTAACTATTTTTATAGTTATGCGCTATACCAGTTAAAATTTGAAGGCAGAGTGACGTCATTTTTACCAAAACACCCTTTACAAAATGGCGTTTAGTGAGGAAGACCGAATAGTAATACAATTTTTACGTCAAAATCAGAATTATAGTGCAAAACGTTTTCTTAGGAAATTTCCAGAAAAAGAATGGAAACTTGGTGGACTAAACGCCATTCTGCGTAAGATTGATAGAACTGGTTCGTGCAGGCGTCAAGCGGGCAGCAGTAGACCGCGTACTGCAAGAAAGAACGAAATAAAATCTACAAAGTTTTTCATATGTTATTGTAGTATTTATAGAGGTTCGTTTTTTCCCCGTTCACAGTGTATATAGTACTCACTCAATATATCGAGAGAAAAAAATCGAAAAACTGAGAAAAATCGAAATATCGTAATACCGAAGGGAAAAAAATCGAAAACTACGAGGGGGTTTAGTTCAGCGTTGGGTTCATTTAGTTTCTTTTTTCTGATATTTTCGATTTTTTTTTGTTTTTTGATTTTTCTGGATATTTCGATTTTTTTTTTTTCAATTTTGCGATATATCGTTAAAATCTTTTTTTTTTTTTAAAAAATATCGGAGCGATTTCAATTTTTCCAAATATCGCCAGCCGTAATTTTTGTACAAAATACAAATATTTGCATTGTATTATAATGTTTCTGTTATAATAAATGGTTCATTCCTTATCGAATTACCAGAAGAAAAATGAAATTTTCAATTTTGGATTTTTTTATGAAATTTTATATGCATTGATATCCTAAAATTTTTCCGCCATATCACGTAAGGTTTGTATTCATGAGACTGTAAAATTTCTTTGCATTAACCGATATTTTCGTGTGTTATCCGTTTCGTCTCAAACGAATTAAAATACGTGGAAAGCCTTATACTGAGGGACGAGAACGAAAATATAATTCAGTGTATTTTGGAACTGAACAAAAAAATTAATAAAATAAGCCTACATGTTGAAGAGCTGCTTGTTTAAACTGAAAAAGTCCATTTACTCAAATTTGTTCAAGAAGTGCAAAAAACCGACTCCTTTTACATGTCAAAAGGTAGAAAACCTGATTTTACTTTGAGTTTTTTTCTACTTAGGAAAAAAAAAAAAAGGTTACAGATACCGATTCAGCTGTGAAACTGTTTACAAAAATGTAATAAAATAGGTTTGGACAAATTACGGAATTATTGAGTTTTGAAAAAAAGCTCATGTATTATAAATACCATTTGAACCATTTTTTTCCCAAAAATGATGATTTCTTTAAATGTTTGAGCAGTTTTTTCTGTAATTGCCGCATTTTAGAGATATTCCAGTTTCATAACATCCGAAACTTAATTTTAAATTATTATTTTTCTTCAAGACTCTGCCATTTCAAAGAAACTCGAGTCAACAAAGAACTCGACTTCGAATGTGAAAGATCATCATCATCAGTCGTCGATGAAAAAACACAAGAAACGACATCATCGTCATCACGAACCGACTGCTCCGACTCCCAGTATCATCGTTCCGTCTCCACCTGCGGTTCCAGTGGAACAGGAAACACCAACCGAAGTAATAACTACACAAGAACCGATTCAAAGATCACCGGGAAGGTTACCTCCAGATGTTAGTTAAATTTTATTTTACCCCCGACATATTGAGGAGTTACAAATCTTAAAAATTGTTTCCATTCGGTTTGATTTTTTTGCAGCCGGACGTAATTGTCAAAGCGATTTTGGAACTTGAGAGTTCTGCATCGAGCGACGCGGCCGTAAGAGAAAAAATTGCAAGTTTTCCTCCGGAAGTTTCGGATATTTCACTACTGGAACGAATACGTGGTTCGTCTGGGTCGTGTTTCAAAGTAACGATTCTTTTGATTCGGATTTTCTTTTGTCGTTTTTTTTTTTAAAAAAAAAGATAAAGAAGCCGGAGCGAAACTGATAAAACAAGTCAACGAAGCTTCTACTTTATTAGCCGAATATAATGGACGATTGAATGTCGAATTGGAAGAAAGACAAGAAGTAGCAAAGATGTTAAGCGATTTCATCGCCGTTCAGAAAGAGCAGCTTGCACAAAATGTGCAAAAATTAGAAGTAAGATTACTACGTAAATTACGTTTCAAACATAACTTGTGTGCGAAAAGAACGACTAAACGAAAACCGAATATTGAGATTCATGCCGATAGCTTCTTTAAGTGATTGAGTTACCCTTCTAGTTTCTCGTAATTTTACTTCTGAAAGACATAATAGTCAGAATTTAAAAAAAAGCAGCGGTTAATATACCATCTTAAACACATGAAAAGTTTGATTTATCTTCTAGTCTACTTTCTAAAACAATTTTAATTTTGTGTTAAAATTTGATTCTAAAAAGCTAAAAAAAATTGGCAGAGCTGTGTAACTAGAGCAAGGCAAATGCCTCAGTACGAAGCTTAGGGACGCAAAATAACTTGAATGTTAATACTAAGATAGCGCCATTTTTATTCTTGACTAGTTACCCCTCTGAAGACACCCCGATAATTAAAAGCAATACTTTTTTCGTTACTTTAATTTATTAGGAATATCAACAAAAGTTACAGAAAGTAAATCAAGTCCGAAACGAATTAAGATCACACATTCAGAACCTGCCGGACCTGACCCTACTTCCTGATGTAACGGGCGGACTGGCGCCTTTACCGTCGGCCGGAGATCTATTCAATTTGGCTTAACGACAGCCGTTCGGATCGCCCGGTTGCCCTCTCTATTTGTAATTACTGTTAATTATTTGCAAGAGTTTTAATTCTAAAATTGACTTCATTTGGTAACGAAGATCTGTTACGAATAAATTAAATCGACTAGTCTTCGTTCTGTTTCTTTAGTTTTGACAACATCCATTCTTTGTTCTCGATGGCTTCGATAACGACGCCGTATTCGGATGCCAATGAATTAAATTCAGATCCGATAGAGTTGATTATGGAAAGTTGTTGTTCGGCGTACATTTTTTTTGACGTCGCCTCTGCCAAAGAGTCTTTCAAATGATCCCTTTACATAAGAATCGAGAGGTTAAGACTTCGCCCCGTGGTTAGAACACTGCGATGGAAGAGAAAAATACCTGATTCGTTGATGTGCCTTTATGGTTTTTGCCGGATACGTTTCCATTTCTACTTCCAGTTGGAAACATCTTTGAACGAACGACACGTTCAAATGTTAAGTAATTTAACTCGAGTTTTGCGAAATACGAATCTCGTTAAGGTAGGATATTATTAAGGTAGGATATTATTAAGGTTTATGGACATCAAAAAATAGTAGGAAAACGCTTTATTTGAAGCAACTTGTAAAAGAATTACAAGATTTATTTGAAACTTGTAGATTAAAATGAAATGATTGTCATTTTTATTCAAACTGTCATAAACGTTAATTTTCAAAGATTGTCAATATAAAATTATTTTATTATTAATGTTATTTATTTATAGTTTTACCCTGAAACTGTTTATTCTATCAAACACAAATGAAAAGAAACTAGAAGGGTAGCTAAAATCATTTAATAGAGTAGAACCTCGATTATCCGTCACCTATGGGAATGGGGTGTTGATTGGATAATAATCAAATTATACATATTAAGCTGTACAAAAAATACATTATCGTAAAATCAAATGTATTACACGTGTACATAGTTATATTTTATCACAAAAAAATGAAACAATTTTAATTAGAAAAGTCAGTAATTAAGATATGTCAGTTAACCAGAGGAGTTGGTTGATCGGAGGTCAGATAATCGAGGTTCTACTGTAGTAGTTTCATGTGGATATCTTTTAAAATAATCTTTGAGTCTGAAAATGAACCAACTTCAACTAAGATGATATTTATTTTACATTTTCATCTTTAAAAAGTTTAATTTAAAATAGATCTACATAACAATGCTATTAAGTGATTCAGTGACTGCTCTAGTTTCTAATATAATTTCACTTTCTCCTTAGTGTTGCTCCTGAAATGCAGAATTGTAAAAAAATCAGCTGTTCATAAAACATTTTCATAAGTTACTAAAAAAAAGCGTTTTTCTGATTTTTTTTTAGCTGTATTTGGTCCAATGGGAAGGGGGGGGGGACTAGAAAGGATAGGAGAGGTAAATTTACCTCATCTTTAGAAGTAATGTTTTCGTTTTCACACTGAGGACAATCAGTTTCCTCTCGTCATGATTGTAAGAAAGAATCAAATTTGTGAGATCTGATAAAACCTGAGCCGATTCTTTCATTCCCTAAAGTTAAAAGCGGTTTTAAAGTGTAAACGTCACACAAACTTGTTTTTTTTTTTCTGTCTATGAAGAGAAAAATTGGTAGTATTTTAGAAACTAGAAGGGTTCCTGAATCATTTACGGGTAATTTCATGTTTGATATATTTTTTTAAAAATGATTTTTCTAAATGATGCTTAGCCAGTGACATGGCTAGGTTTTTGGCACCCGGTAGCAGAACCTGGTTAGAGACTAGTAAAATTCAAAGGTGAAACAAGCATCTAGCATATAGCCTTATAAAGACTCAAAAGTTATTACGTGCATTTTTTTCTGGCTGCCTTACTAATTAGTAATTACTATCTAATTAATACCCTCTTAACATTGCGCCCCTCTGCACCGCTGTTCTTAACAGACGATATTTTTTTAAATTTTTCTCTATAAAAATATTATTTTGAAAGATATCATTCAACATGAAAATTTCCTCAAGTGATTGGACTACCCTTCTAGTTTCTAAAACGCTTTCTAGTTCCTCTTAATTTTTCTCCTGAAAGACAGAATTAACGAAGACTTCAAAAATCATCTGTTCAATAAACATCTCGATTTAAATAAGTGTTTTTCTTAAAGATGTGGTTATGAACAATTAAAAAAAGGATAATCTGGTGGACTCACTTTATAGTAATCCACTGTAAGAGATTGGTATTTTCTTGTGATTTCGGCCAGATACTCGTTTTGATCATCGAGTTCTTGCTTCTTGCGTTCGATGATAGTATGAAGCATTAATGTTTTTTGCTGTTTATCGTCTACGAAACACAATAAAATGCAGACATTTTGAAATTATTATTTGTTAGATGGTTGTTTGAGTTACCTTCTTGTAGAGTTTCTGAGATTTTCTTGTAATATTTAGCAAACTCTGACATTATTTCATGCAAAACAAGTTCCAGTTGCTGTTGTAATTCATTTTCATCGCCTTCTTGGACCTTAAAACAGGCGATATCATTGTTTAAATCGATTCAATCTTCGTATAATAGACTGCTATACTTTGGGTGTATTGAAATGTTTGTCTTCGAGGCCTAAAACATTGTTTTTCTCATCGATCTCCTTGGAACGAAGGTCGGCCGTTGTCAAAGATCGTTCGATGACATCGAAGCTTCGAATCTACGATAGAGTATTAAGAAGCAAGAAATTTAAAGTGGAAATCTTAATGAAAAACAGGTAACACGATTTTTTTCCAATAATATTTATAATATTTTATAATATTTAATATTCAAATTTAGGAGTAGAAAACCAAAAAGTATTTATTTAGGGTGGTTTTAAAGTGTAAATGCCTATTGAACTCTTAATTATTTAATCTTTCAGGTGCAAAATCTGGCTCATGAAATACAGAATAATCAAAAGTTCAAAAATCATAAACCGTATTAAATGAACTTTATAGTGAAAAATAAACTACAAATGGCCATAAAAAATTATTATTAAAGATATTCCATGAAAATGCTTTTATTTTCTAACCATGCAACTTTATATTTTTATTGTTGAGTCACGTTTAAAAAGTTTAAATGAATTATTTGAATATTTGTTTCAACTTTTTAACAGATTTATTTGTAGACTTATTACGTGATCAATAGTTTCACTACGTTGAGAATCCTTCAAGATCTTCTTGACCTCCTTGTAAATGATGAGTTTCTGAAAGTAAACTGCTTTCACTCGTTTGTATACGTGTTTAACCTAAAGTAAAAGTGAAAATATGACTGTAAGATTCTACGTGATTAATCTCGTATTAATGATACAAAACCGTCTGTAATTGCTTTTCTTTTTGTTTGCTAACTCCACTTTTGAGAGAAATAATATCGTTGAGCTGTTCAATAAAATTCTTAAGTTTCTTGTCACATTGCAGATAATCCACTTGATCCGGATTAAAATCTAACATAAAACTAGCTGCAAATATATTAAGACAAATGAGTTAATCGCGTTTAATCGACTCAATTTACGGTGGTTTATGAACAGCTAATTTTCATACTCTTCTTGATTATTGTCATTTTGACTCAAAATTAAAAACAACTGCAAAGTGTTTTAAAAACTAGAAGGGTAGTTTAATCAGTTAATGGTATTTTCACGTTAATATCTTTCAAAATAAACTTTTTATAGACAAAAACTTAAAAAAAAATATCGCCCTTAAAAGTTGGCGCATTTTCAAACACACAAAAAAAGGTTATTTTGAAAAAAAAAAAAAAATTAACATGAAAATACGTGTTTCAGTTACCCTTCTAGTTTCTAAAAGACTAAAACACATTCAAGTTTCTGATAAAAGACAGAATAATGAAGAGTTTGAGGTGTTTAAACTTTAAAATCACCTTGGAAAAATAATAATTATAATTAGTAAATTTCTGTTTACCCATTTTATCAGAATCAATATCGTCCCCAGATGACAAACCGGCCATCGTCTTCTCTTCCAAGTTTACAAATTACAAATTTATTATGTCACGTAATGTGTCGCACTACACAATAAATTTGGCGCCAAAATAACGTCGTCATGGCAACCGTCAGGACAACGATCCTTTCACAGGAATTGTCTAAATTTTAAAAGACACAAGTTGACTATTGCGCGTTTATAATTGAAGCACCAAGTGTTGTTTCTCATTTCAAGAAATTAGAGGACGAAAGTGTACTAACATGGCAACCTTGTCAAATAATAAATTATGAAAAAGTACGCCATATATGTTCACCTTTCTGATTCAAATATTCGTTGTGCTTATACATTGTTTTTCCATTAATCAGCCAAAACGTCATTGTTTAGTTGAAAGTTAATTTAAATCGTATAATGATATACATATAAATTTTAAAATTTTCTTTTATTGATTTTAAAATAATTAGAATTCATCATATAATAAAAACTATTGTAAAATTATTTTTGACAGTGATTGTTTGTTGCGAGACTGATGTCTTTCTTTAACCGCGAACGGCGCTAACGTGAATAAAAAAAATGGCGGCGGCCTTAGATGTTTTTGATTCAGATTTGCGCGAAAAAGTGAAATCTTCTCGTGTTTTAGTTATTGGAGCCGGTGGAATTGGTTGCGAATTGTTAAAGTGCATTGTGTTGTCTGGTTTTCGCGATGTTGACATTGTAAGTGTTTATTATTTGGTGGTAAAATCTAGAAACGTGGTTTATTGTCATTTGTAAGCGCTTTTCTGGATTGTGTGTGTAACCGGTTCATTTCTGTATTGTGATTGTTGTTTTTCATAATAATTGTTTTCATTTGTTTTAGATTGATTTGGATACTATCGATGTGAGCAATTTAAACCGACAGTTTCTGTTTCAAAAACAACATGTCGGTAAATCAAAGTCAAAGGTATTATTCTTTAATCTTTTGCGTCAGGTGTATTCTTTCGATTAGTAGCCGCTAGCCTCCAAGTCCAAGCGAAACGCTCCGGACTCCCATTCATTCGCGGCTCACCGAACAAACGATTAGAGCAAATAGAAGTGTACGCGAATGAACTTGAACATTCACAAACGGGTCATATAAGTCACCTACGGAATCCTATATCTGGATTTATATGAGAATTCCGTACAGACTCTGCACAACCGTATGCATACGAGTAATTTAGGTTGAATTCGCATATGTTCATTGATGTTCCAACCAACAATCAGTTTTCTAGTATATTAAAGAGGTTTTACTTTCATGTCTACACTGTATACGAACGTGAACGAATACGAAAAAAACAATTTTCTTTGAACAGAAGCAACGGATGTATGCGATGAAAATTAGCAATTCATGTCCACGTTAGTTCCAATAAAATTAATTGAAATTTCATAATTGTCATTTTTTTGTACTCGTTTATTGATGTTAATAGCGGTGTTTACATAACGCACACATTGGCGGCGTGCTCGCTTTTCCGCGAGAAAGAGTGAGAGTGTAAAGTCAATTCACAGTAAAAGTAAAGCGGGTGGCAAGTCACGTAGGCAATTCCGTGCGTCCAATCTTTCGTGTGCGCCCATAAAATAACGCGCATTCGCTTTAGTTATAACATTCAATCACGCCGGAAAACCGTACGCGCCGGGTACTTCCTCATGCACACTGACATCAAAGGCACCGACAGAGAGTGGTGCCTCTTGGAGGATAATATACTCTTTGGGGAAAACGTCTGTGTGTGTGTGTAAAGTCCGCTAATTAAAATTTTGTCTTTTTATAGGTTGCACGAGATAGCGTTCAGAAACTGAATCCAGATGCAAAAATAACGGCGCATCATGGAAGTGTAATGAGGTATTTCTGCTGTCGTTTGTTTATCTTCTTTTGATTACTCTTTGACTGTTTTCATCTTTTTGTAGCCCCGACTTCGGTCCAGATTACTTTAAACAGTTTAACATTGTCTTGAACGCGTTGGACAATAGAGGTTCGATTGTTTCTTGTTGTTTATTCTCACACTTAATTTAGCAAAAGTGAACTTCTTGTCGTTGCAGCTGCTCGTAATCACGTCAACCGCATTTGTTTGGCTGCGGATGTTCCTCTGATTGAGAGCGGAACGGCCGGTTATCTTGGTCAAGTGACGGTCATCAAGAAAGTGAGTCCTATTTAATACATTAACATGTTTTATTATAAGCAAAGGATACCAGTAATTTAATTAAACTGCTTATTGTGCGTTCAAAACACAATTCTGAGATATCAGGTCGGCGATCAATCTCGATCCCGATCGGATAGTGAATGGGTAGGTTACATAGGTTATG
The DNA here is from genome assembly GCA_036925085.1 of Brachycybe producta. Taxonomy (NCBI): domain Eukaryota; kingdom Metazoa; phylum Arthropoda; class Diplopoda; order Playtdesmida; family Andrognathidae; genus Brachycybe; species Brachycybe producta. Next base: position 55,549 of record JAUPFP010000092.1, read on the forward strand.
TAAAAAGCTACTCACTTTCTGCTTAGACGAGGTTGAGGAATTTTATTATGCATTTATTGGCGCGTGAGGTACGGATGCATTCAGTTCCTAAGCGTGTTTGAAACTACTACAGCAAATTTGATCTGCTTAGCACCTTGACTGCCAAATAAAAAACTCGAATGGAACCGTGTGATGCGCTTATCGAGCAGTAAAAATCCTCGCTTGATGAAGCGCTCGAACGAGTGGGGTGGGAATAACAAAATGGTACACAGCCCATCTCTTGGAAAATGGGAGGAAACAAGTTTCGGCTCAAAATCTATTTGAGTTAGAAGAAACGAATGGATTGTAGTTTTTTGCGAGACAATATTTTTTTTATTGTTCAATCATAGCATTAGCGTTCGTTCAAGCATTAGCTTCTCCATCATTTCAAATACAGTATAAATGGTTTTCCGTTTTGAGCATTAGGTTTTGCCAACTGTATTACAAGCAATGCATTGAATTCATTTGTGAGTGACTTCAAATGAGCAGCGAGCTAAAAAAAAAAAAAAAAAAAGAGGTGGTTAAGAACTGAACGCACCCAATATGATTTTCTTGGTTATAATTATGGGAATGACAATAATACTCTTAAGGGCTGTTTTAGAAATTAATTATTTTTGTTTTGAATCATGAAAAAGGGGGAAACCGAATGTTACGAATGTCAGCCGAAGGCGACTCAGAAGTCATATCCAGGTTGTACGATAAGAAACACTCCTTCTGAACCGATTCACTGCATCGTTTGGGCTAAACATCTCTTCAAGTAATTTTGAGCATGTATAAAACGTATGAATGTTATAAAAGTCATTTTTGTTGTTGTTCGTAGTCAACTTTTTGGTGAAGACGATCCGGACGAAGACGTTTCACCCGATACGGCCGATCCCGAAGCAGCTGGTTTGTCTCTTGACCCAACAAACTTTTTTTTTTAGCTAAAAATGAACTGTATTTTTGTAGGTGATGCTGGTAACAAAGCGCTGGAAACTGACGCAAACGATGCTGGCAATGTGAAACGCATTTCGACCCGATCTTGGGCCATTTCGACGGGTTACGACGTCAACAGAATCATTCATAAGGTTTAACTTAACTGATAAAGCTCATTTTTAAGGGTTACTTACGTTTGTATGTCTACAGTTGTTTCACGATGATATCAAGTATCTTTTATCCATGGATGGGCTTTGGCAGAAACGTCGACCACCGACTCCTCTCGATGTTTCTAAGTTACCTGATGCTGGTTCGTTTTGAACAGGTTTTACTTTGTGTTTTGCATGGTTGTGTTTTCTAACGTGCTTTATAAATATGCCGAGAGTTAATTTCATTGAATTTCGATTATTGATTTAAATAAAAACCGATTATTGTTAATTTTTTTAAATGATAATTTTTTTTGTTCAATGCTGATTTCCATTTAGTTGCAGGTTCCAGTCGAAGCCTCGTCGACATTTCCGAAATGAGAGACCAGAGGCTCTGGAGTGTTAAGGAATGTATCGATGTTTTGAAGACGTCTGTTTCCATTCTGAAGGAACGACTCGATGCAATGAGTCTTACACAAGATGGGTCTACTAGTGAGGGAGAGTTTCTTGTTTGGGACAAAGTTAGTCGTTTTGTTTGTTCCTTTCTGCATTTGTGCAGAAACATTCCATTCTTCTCTTGTTTAGGACGACGATCCGTGCATGGATTTTGTGACAGCTTGTGCCAACGTGAGAGCTCACATCTTTGGAATCGCTCAGAAATCTCGTTTCGATGTTAAATGTAAAAAGAAAACTTGTTATTGAAACGGTTTTTAGTTTATTAATTTTGTGATTTTTTTTAGCTATGGCTGGTAACATCATTCCAGCGATTGCGACCACGAATGCAATCATTGCTGGACTTATTGTAATGGAAGCTTTAAAGATCCTTAACGGAAAGTTTGAAGATTGTAAGACAGTAAGTTATTCTTGATTTTTTACTAAATCGTCATCTTTTGTGATTGTACATTTTTGATCGAATGTGTGTTTCATCATCTCAAAAGGTTTACCTGAACAGGCAACCAAATCCAAAGGGGAAGCTGTTGGTTCCTTGTATGCTGGTCAAACCGAATCCAAAATGTGCCGTTTGTTCGGCAAAACCGGAGGTTGGTGTTCAGAGGTTTAATTTAGGATTCATCGTGTGGTTTTGAAACTATCGTTAAAATCATAAAAAAATACACTTTTTATTGAAAATTTTCAATGACTAAATTTTAAAGTTCCTCTTGTAGATAATATTTGACTATATTAACTAATTATTACACGACTATAAAGGTGGATTTACACCGAAGGTAACATTGCTGAAAACCTGTGTTTAGCTATGATTTTAACAAAAGTAATAACATTTTATAGGTCGATCTTTATTATTAAATATTAAAACTCGGCCTATAAAATGTTATCAACATTTCTTACAAGTCTCTAGAAATGTTCATCACATTTTGCTATTAACTTTTGTCAATAACATTTGCTTTCAGCATTTGTTATTTTTTCCATTAACATGTCGATAATATTGTTGCTAACTGTGTTAATAGTAGAATAGAAATGTTGCAACGAATTTACCAAAACGGTCAAAAAAATTGTTAATTAACGTATTTGTTATTAACATTTTGCTAGGAACAATGTTTTTGCTATTTTTTTCTGTGTAAATCCACCTTAAATCTTAATTTCATTAGTAACAAATTTTTTTTATAAATTTCGAGACCACAAAGTTTTAACCATTTTTAAATGAAATTTGCACAAAATATGCGATAAAAATGTGAACTTCAGTAACTATATACCTTTCTTGTAAGAAAATTGTTTAGATAGTTTTTTCTTCTCATTAGTAATTATTTATTTTTAGGTTTCTGTTAAACTCAACACTGGCACTTTCACAGTTGGCAATCTTGAAAGCAAGGTTGTAATAATCCCGTCGCTTGCAGAATCACATATGATCCTAGAATACCAATTTATATTTATCTATTATTTTGATCTCTATAGATTCTGAAAGGACATCTAAATATGGTCGCTCCGGATGTTACTATTGAAGATGGAAAAGGTAAATGAGGTGTTTTTTTTATGTGGATTTATTTAGATTTTGTCTTTTTGTTGTTTTGTTTCAGGAACTATTTTGATCTCAAGTGAAGAAGGCGAAACAGAAGGTATTTTTTGATAACGTCTAGTTGTAAGCTTAAAAGAAAAATACACATTTCGGATTAACTTTAATTTGGTTTTTCTGACGAATCTATCATCAAAGGGAACAACTGTAAATTCTTATCCGACTTCGGGATAAGAAACGGGACTCAACTCATGTGTGACGATTACGTACAAATTTATAAGTTGGTCATCAACATCATTCATTGGTAAATTGGCGATATGACTGTAACAAATTGACAGTTCTCTTAATGTTCGCTTGGAATTGTTCGTTGTTTGCAGCAACGAAGAATCGTTACGAGATGGTCAGGATTTTGAAGTTGTCGGAGATATCGACCAGCTGAAGGCCGATCAATCCGAAAATGAAAAACAATCTGATAACGGCGAATCTTCTAACCATAAAACGAGTGAAGGTTAATATTTTTTTTAAAGATACGTTTTGGTAGAAATAATTCCAGACCTTTTAATGTTGCTTCCAAAAAACGAAAAAAACTCAGAATCCGAGTTTGGTTTTATTGTTCTTCATCATTTGCATTTTTCGCAATGGATAATTATTTTTCTGCACAATGACCTAAACACGGTTCTTCCTTTACTAACTATTCAGAAGCGACTAGTGTCGGAGACGACGATGATGACGACGATCTAATGGTTGTCGAGGACATGAACGATAAACAAGTAGAGAATATCGTAATAGACGTTCCAGTTGTTAAGAAGAGACCAGCATCCGATGGTGAAGGGTCAAGTGAAGACGTCGTTGCTACTAAGAAGGTGAAACACGGTGGGTCAGATGGTGACGATGTGATTGTCATAATGTGAATCGTTTGGTACGTTCCATCAGCTAAAGAGGGGGAGGGGAGATTTTCTTCATTACATTTTCATTTTTCATTTAGTTTAAAGGTAATGTTTTGTAAAAAGTATGAAACAATAACAACATTAAATAAGTATTTAATTTGTATAAGATGATTGAAACACATTTGAAGATGCTCGAATGTGATTTAAATGAATTGTTTCATAGACAACATATACTACAACATTGACTACTTTTTAACACATACAAAAAATGCAAAGTTTAGAGTAAAGGAATTTCTGAAAAATAATTTTCGCGAATAGACTTGATCCCTATAGATCAAGTCTATTCGCGACAATCAAGCGTTTCTTAAATGCTTTTAGTTTCATCTTGGTATGGATTTAAGAAATAATTGAGAGTAAAGAACTTTAAAAGGAATTCGCTAACAATATTCTTATTTTGCTATATTTTAAAAGAAACTTAAACTTATTATTATGGTGGTTTTCATGTGTAAATGTCTCTCGAACTCGGATTATTCTGTCTTCCAGGTGCAAAATTAAGAAACTAGAAAGGTAGCTCAATCACTTAAGTTACCCTTCTAGATTCTAAAACACTTTCTAGTTTCTCTTAATTTTCTTCTGAAAGACAAGAGTAATCATGAGTTAAAAAATTATCATAATAATAATTGATAATATTAAATGTGCCATAGTTTAAATAATGTGGTTTTTCATTCTTGAAGCAATCATAAATATTGTTATTTTTACAACGGTTTGTTTTCTACCTTTTTAAATAAGATTATTGTTGGAAAAAGAAACTTAAAAACGTCATTTATTGTTTTACTTCTAAATTTAAATGTGATACTATAATTAATAATAATTACTCTTCTAGTTTATGACACTATATATAAATTTAATCTTTAAAGTCACAAGAAAATAAAAACTGGGACAAGAAAGTTCTATACTTAGAAAGGCGACAGTGGTATAGCTAAGTTTGGTTGAGCCCACCTGGCTGCTTAAAACATTGCGCCCCTTTGCACCCGCAAAAAGGTGCCCCTTGGATGTGAACCTCCTGCCCACCGCGGGGGGCTGCAGGTCCCCAGCTACACCCCTGAACGGCGACCGAAAAATGACAGATGTAAACCGTGCCTATTTCGTTAAGGTTAAAACAGAAGTACAAAACTATTTTAATATCAATGTGGATCAATGAGTACATTTTGCATTTAAATATCAATTTTTTTTATGTCTTGCTGCCGACTTGTATTCTGCGTGTACTGTCGAGGAATTCGATTTCGGGTTCATCCGATTCGTCATTGTCGTCCTCTTCGCCCGAGGACAACGTTGTACTGGATTCTCCGTCCTTCAGACTAGTAATGGCCTCTAGTTTTCCGACTAAACTCTGCATTGAACTACTTTCTCTCGTTCCGAATGCAACGCTTGGTTTTCGTTGTGGTGAATTCGGCAAAGAGCTTCGTTCCGAGATGCTGCGTACCAGATCCAATCGACTCGTTCCAGGTGTCCAAGACGATGAAGAAGATGTCTTTAAACGGTTACGAAATTCCTAACAAGAGAAAAAAAGGAGTAAGTGACTTAATAGTTATGAATCTATATCTGTGCCTCAGAGTTAAACATTTTTTTTTAAAAAACGATTTCTACATAAATTATGAATCCGCTTGTCAAGGTCTATCAATGGTAAACAGTGTTAAGTCCACAATTTTACACATAGGACGCTTGAAATTGTATTCTTTTCAATGAAGAGAACAACTTTAAAACGACTGCCCTTTAAAATTTAGGTTTGTAGTTAGGTTAGTTAGTAAAGTATACCTCTGAGACACTCATATATTTCAGTCTAGAATCACCTGTAAATCCTCCTCTTCGTCAATCTCTTTGATGTGATTGTAAGCTTTAGTGTAGAGTTCTAATGCTTTTGCATGAAACTGAAGTTCAACGACCGCAAAATCGAACAAAACTTGCTTTAAAAACAAACAATGGATGATGTAACAACATAGTGATAACGTTTGACGATTTCGTTCGTGATACAAACGCACTTTAATGTCTTTCAGTTTATTCTTTTCGAACGAATCCATTAGCTTTTCTAGCTTTTGTATCGTTTGCGATGCATCGACTGTTGCTTTTGTTAGTTCAGTCTCAGCCTAAAAAAAGGTTAGAAACTGATGAATATAAATGTTTTAGTTTTGGGTTTATTAGATCCCTTTATTGAGAGTTTATAATTAGAGATGGGACGTTTCGAACGATGTGTAGATTCCCCCCTACACTTTTCTGGCAAATTTATTATAAATTTATGTTTCTTCATTATTTTGTCTATCAGGTACAGAATTAAGAGAAACTTGAATGTGTTTTAGAAACTAGAAGGGTAGCTTAATTATTTAAGGGCATTTTTAATAGTTTTCATAGACAAAAATTAAAAAAATATCGTCTGCTAAGCGTCGACTGTTTAAAGTTGGGTGATTTTCAAACTCAAATAAAAAGCTTATTTTAAAAGATAACATGAAAATACAATTAAGTGTTTGAGCTACCGATCTGGTCTCTGAAACACTTTCTAGTTTCTCTTCATTTTGCTTTTCTGAAAGACAGATTACTCACGAGTTCGAAAAGCAGTCATTCATAAAACATTTTAATGTTATTTAAATTGTATCCATCTTAACGACAGTTCTCTAAAGTCCTCAAAATGCCTTGATGGCAGTTTGACAAGTCTTTGTTGCACAATTGTCTTATATTTTTCTAATGAATATCAAATTCAGTAGAAAAATACAAGACAATTGTGCAACAAAGACTTGTCTTTCGGATAGTAATCTCTAAAGAGAAACACTTTTAAGACATGCGAACAAGATCTTACCGATGACTTCAATAGTCGATCAATTCAAAGGTAATTTTACAGTAGAGAGTAAAGGGTAATTTTTATTTCATTCGATACTTTACTCTAAAAAGGTTTTAATTCTTAAAGGATACGACTTCTTGTCTATTACAAGGCGTTCGATCTCTCGCTCTCCTTAGCTGCTGCTTGCGATCGTTCTGTCTCGCTTGTGCTTTCAGCGCTTTCTTTACGTTTTCCTTAAAAAAGCGAAACGAAATGAGAGATTTTAATTTTCACACATTTATATGAAAACCGAGTCTTTTTTTTATACTTTGACCGTCTTGCAATTGTTTTCATACGGCCCTAACTGACCGACAACTTTGACGTCCAAACGGTCAATCTGTATATATGAGAACGTAGAATAAAGTTAGTTGTCAATGGATCAAAGCAATTTGGAAGGCAATCCAGAAAACGAATATACCGAAGCCTGTCTGTGGTCTTCGATGGCCGTGAGACAATCGGAAAAACGGTTCAAACCCAAATGCAAAGACCGGTTCAGTGTTTCGGCGTTTGCGTACTCTCGGATAGTGTTGGCCGTTTCGTCTCCTTTGTCGCGTACTGTTGCCACTTTCCTGGCGTACGAGGCTACAGCAGAACAAATGTTTCCCAAATGAACTTCGGCCAATTCGATCCGTTCTTGTATCAGTTTCATTTCACCATCGTCCTCCCTTTTTAAATTAGAAAAACAAGTCATTCCTTATGCACAGAAATACAAGATGCAATTTAATTTTTTATCATAATTTAAAAATTAATACTTATACAGTGCGTCTCAAAAGTGCTGCAACTGTCAATACTTTTGAGTCACTCTGTATACAGCTAACTAAAAATTACTTTAAAAAGTTAAACATCGCATAAATCAATTGTTTAATGAACTTATGACTGATGCCTAGATACAAATGCGAGCGAATTTCCGACAATTTATGAGTTAATTCGCAGTAAACGACACATGAAAAATCATAAAATGAAATATTTGTTTACCCATTGTCGCTACGGTTGCTACGAAACATGACGCTCGCTTTATTAACTCGTGACGTCGTCAATAGATGGCGTTATGTGTAGCAATGGCCGGAAGTGACGTAAATAAGTCAGAAATGGCGGCCACCACGAATTTTAATTTCTGTCGTTTTTTCTTTATTTTTCTTCGTTATTTCGCGTATTATAAACTTTACTGACGTTTGACTTGTGTTTAATTGTGTTTTTACACGTTTCAATCGAATGTTTAATTACGTTTTGTTGTGCGCGTAACTGTTTTATCGACGAAACGAACTTTTCACAAGGTTTGTAACATTGATCTTCATTATTTATTTATTTATTTTTTATTATTACTCATTCCTTGATAATACTGAACTGGGTTATTCTTTCGATTAGCAGCCGCCTAACCTCCATGCAGTAGACAGTGTAGCTTTTCGCTTTATTTCGCGTCTTCAGCGCAAAATATATAACACAGCCTTAGATTAGAGGCTATACCTAAATTTACCCGGGAACGGAAACTGTAAAGATCTTGGGGTTATTATTTCGATTAGGAGCTGTACTGCACGCCTTCTGTTCATTTTGAAAGATTATAGAAGATCTCCGCGGCCTAACCGAAAGAATTCCTGTACATAGAGGTTGAAAATTGTCGTTTTTCCGCCTAGTAGTGATAGATTTTACAATGAATACTAAGTAACCAAGTGTAACTGATCGCATGTTGCCTAGCGTTTGTGTCGGCGTTTACATTAAATACTCATTCTTCAGTTAGTTGTTCACCAAGGCTTTGATCCTCGTTGGATCCATCTACTTCCCCTTAGCTTTAAATATACATTCCAATATGCACCTTCTAGTTTTTAAGTACGAATTTAAAAACCGAGCATATCACATTGTCAACAGCAGATACATTTTACGTGGAAAGATGAACAATTGAAACTAAACCAAGCCCGAATCAGAAGGGCCGGATTAAACCAAGAAGGGCCCTTTGTCCGTTAATTTGGTGCTTGCGGGGGGCTCCCCTTTCAATTAATAGGTAATAAAATGCCATTATTATTGCTAACATTTTGCATGGGCCGCCAAAACGTCTACGGACTACGTCCGTCTACTTAGCCTAATGGATAATCTGGCCCTAAGTTATTGGGGGGGAGGGGAGGGCGGAATATGTAACTACGATTTTGTAGAGCTCAGATCGACCGCCCTTTCTTTACGGTTAAGTTCGACTTAGAATATTATTGATGTGAGTCTGAGTCATTTTGAATTTATAAAAAATACCAACCAAAGTTCAACTTTTTTTTTTACTAATTTTATAAATATATAAAGTACATTATTATAAAAAAAAACATCATTCATGAACATGATTTCTCGTAAATTGATAAGTAAGAAACATAGGAGGGTCTTCTTCTGTGACAGTTGTATTTATTTTATACATTAGAATTAGTTAATTAGTTAAAAGAGTTTATTTCGTTTTGAGAGAGCTGCTTTCAGTCGGTTTGTCACCAATAGTGTGAAGCCGCCTTTTGATCAGAAGTTGCAACTCAATCATAACATATCCTAAAATTCCAATTCCTAAAGTCGCCATGAATATGATGATTTTGACGTTCATGCAAAACGTATTACTCCATGAATACGTCATCATGGCTCCCAATGAATCCATTAACCAATAGTTGGAGAACGCGGCCTGAAGGTTATCCTCGAATAGAACTCCATACATAGCTATATATCAATGGAGAAACCACCAAAAAAAAAACGTTAAACTTTAAATCGTGAATGAAAAAGTAAGTTTTTCTTTTGTTACCTGAAAGAATGGAAGGTAAGAGGCCGCTGCCGATGCCCCAAGCGGCAGAAAGTGCGAAGAGACTTGGTAGTGCCGAAATGGTAGGTACCCAATTGAGAAGAACGATACAGACACTCATGTGGGCCGCAAAGGCAGTAAAGAACGTCAATGGTCTGAATTTAGTCTTGTTGAACCAACTGGCCAAGAAAACACTGATAGGTGAAGTGAGGCCGTACCAGGCCACCACAAATCCAACCCAATGGATTCCAAAGTAACACGTGACGAAGGCCTTCGGAACAAGAAAGTCAAATGAAACAAGATTAGTACAAAAGGCAAAAAAGGAATTTGAATTAAATGTTTTTTTTTTGCAATCATAGATTTTGGTTGGAGGCTGGACTTACAACTGTAATTCAGCCTCTAAGCAACCTTTTTGATTGTCAAAAGTCATTGCTTTAAAGGTTAAACTTCCATTATGGTCTCATGTGACAGTACAAAAAAAAAAAGGTTTACAAATGTAAAGTATTTGCTGGCCTTTAGGTCTAACTTAAGTTTTAGGGGTTAGGAGTTCATGTAAGGGCCTGTTGATGACTTATACGAAAGTACTTATTTGAAATAAACCCCACGGAGCTTCAAATTCATTGGAAAAAGTAAAATTTTTTAGAAAAACATTACGAAATGCCATTATTTACTTCTAAGAAAAACACCTTCACATAGGTGTTCAATTGTCATTTAGTTGCATTTAAACAATGCATTAAGTAGTATGAAGCCTTTAGACAGTTTCTGATTGGATTATTTTTACTGAATTTACTAATTGCCATGGCTGGAACAATGTTGTAACTGACAATTTTAAAATTTTTGGAAAATGCTATAAACAGTAATTGTAATCCTATTTCACGGCTGTTTTTAGTGTTTCCAAGTGACAGAAGGTGCTATCTATGTGTTAACAAAGGTTTTTTTTTGTCAGTTACAACGTTGTTCCAACCATTGCTTCAATTATTAACTAAAGGGGCAGGGGATAGCAAAAAGTTGCCTGTCTTATGTGATGGAGCAGGTGGCTTACGAAGCACAACTGAACTGGAAAACTAATGATGCAGCTGATTTGATATAACCCAATCAGTAATCTTGAGTTGACAAACAATAATAAGCCTTGTATAGACAGCTGAGAACTTACTTTGGTAAAGTCTGCAGACCAGAATGCATTATCAATGCCATTGTACACAGTGAGTGGCATTATGAGCAACTGCTGCGGCTTTCTCCAGTATTTTATAGTGTTTAACAAATATGGCAAAGGACGTGTAATGACGTCATCTCCTGGCTCATCCACTTGGCAATCGCCATCTTGTAGTATAGAAGCCACTTTATCCATTGGAGTAAGTAGAAATGCATTGACTAGGAACGCAAGAGCTATGCAAGCGAACGAAAAGCCGCACAGTCCATAAACCTTGGACATTTCCGGATGAGCTTGCAACTGAACCACTGATATGGAAGAATGCGATGCGTTGCCGACAATCTGTGGCGAATCTCCGTTGCAGAATTTGGCTCCACAGTATCTGGTATCTTCTTCGAAGTTTCTCGTATCGTTGAGACTCGTATTGCTCAGAACGCTCAGGTCGAAGTTACGCAGTCCCGATCCGAGAATCAGAGACGAGGCCACGTTTCCAAACACTCTAGCCGAACAATAAAAAACGTAGTAAATGTAGAAGAACTTTGTCTTCGTCGACTGAGGGTTACCGCCAAGTCTTTGAGCATATCCGTTTGCCAATTTGGTTATGTAAATGGCTTCTGCTGTTCGTATGAGCGGACGTCCAAAACCGGCAATGGCCGCGGCCGGAATCAGAGTGTACCAAGTGGGATACGTGTTACCAGCAATATAGACCGATTCTAATGCGATACCCACAAGCATGGACCATTTGAGGTCCAGTTTCGATATGACGAGAGCGTTGACGAACAATGCCTGTAGTATCATGGTACCTGTCTGGACGCCCAAAGAAGCCGTTCCTAAGCCCTTTTCTGCGTTTAGCGAACTCTGAACACCCACAATGCACGACACTCCAGTGAGAACTAGAGCATAAGATACACTGATGACCACTAGGTTCCTATAACATGTCCATTTAAAGTTTTTTGGAATGTTTTCGGTGTTGTCCATGGTTGGGCTTTTGTCCGTTTCGGTAGCAGTGGAACTTTTTGGTCCCTCCTCTTCTGATTGTTTCTCGACAGAATTCATAACCAGACAGTGAATAAAGGAACACCTGTCTAAAAAAAAAAATAATGAAATTTACTTTATTATACTTTTTATTATATAATGACATTGTCTTATTGTTTATTAACCTAAATATTATTAGATAATTGACCTAAAGTCATCTTTATCTTCTTGTTTAAATACAATAATTGTATTCAAAGGTTAGAAAACCATTTCAGTTGGATAAAAACGATAACCTGGATCAGTTTTCACATGGAAACTTATACGTCGTCAATGTGGAACGACCAGACATTTTACATAATGGCAGTTAGGCAATTTATAGAATGCCCGCAACAATCAGAAAAGTTTCTTTATATGGATTGCCAGATTTGTTAACGTCAATAAAACCACAAAAATAACTTAAAAACGAAGTGACTTTTCCTGAGTCACCAACCCCCAATTTTGTGACAAAAGTTGTCACCTCACATTTCTCAGAATTCCTTAATCAAATACACGTATTCCCTATTCATATTCAACTGAATACAACCTTCCATGTGGGGAATAATAAAAATATTAAATCCATAGTACTTTGAAATGAAAGTAATGTGAGCTGGTGATCGCAACACGATCAGAATTCCAGTAGAGGAGTAGACTTTGGGGGGAATTTTGTTGCCAATGTCTGTTGTTTGGTGGCGCATCTATCTGATAAAGTTCGAACATTTTACATTAAGTCAACTGATTTTTAATTTTTGAAATTATATTAATCACTTATTTTAAATTTTAAAAATCGTTTCGGTAATCGTTGAATAATTCTCTTGGACAATATTTTGACAAGAAATATCTGAAGGTGTAATGGTCTCTTTAAGTATATTGTGTAAAACCTAAACTAAGCGGAAATTCAACCACATTTTTTTTCAAAAAAAAACAACAGTTTGTGTGAAACTAGAATAGTAAAATCTACGTGAATATATACTAAACTGCTGTATATTTTTTATGATGGGTATATCTTTCAAAATGAAACAGTTAATGACAATTTTGAACCATAAGTTTCAAATGATTTAAATAACGTTTTGAAAATTTGTACGGATTTTTCTTATTTTTTTTTTAAAGTGAATTTTTTTCTCTTCAATGAAATAAATTTCTTGTAATTAATGTGTTTTACGGGTGAATAAACAGATTGAACATTTTGTCATGTGTGGAATTTCAGTTAATAAAACAGCAATTTTATGAAATTTTAAATAAAACAAATCCTGATTTTCCTGAATGAAATTGTGACAATAATTATATATTTTAAACTTAAATAAAAATTATTTTAAACGATATCATATCATGATGAAATTAGTCGCGAAAAAAAAATCGCATTTATTTTATTTAAATAGGATTTATTTATATTTGGATCAGATTTTTTTTAAAAATTATTTAAAATTTCTTGAAAAAGCTTTTATTATTATTATATTTTATATATATAATATCCCAGTTCTGTGTGTGTGTGGAGTAACGCTGTACAAAAACCTTGAACCACGTCGGAATTTATATAAATTTAAATAAATGAAGAAATGAACAGCTTTTTTTTCTCAAGGTCAACTATATGTTGCACCCTTCCCAACCAAGAACCCCATGATATTAAATTGGAGAGGGGGGAAAAGGTTGGAAAGTGTAGAAGGGGGAGAGAGAGACGTGGAGGAGGAAAAAGTGGGAGGGGGTGGCTGAAATTGAAATGAAAGGAGTAAAAAAAGAAACAAACGACGCGCATGCGCACAATTGCCTGTGAATTTTGCTCCCGTCATTTATGACGGGTTACCCCACTAGTCTTTTAATATTCATACATGACACAGTGTTCAATCTGTTTATTCACCTTCACTTGTCAAGCTCATTATTATAATAATTAAATTCATTTCATATAAGAAAAGAAAAAATCACTTGATTATTTTTATGGTGTTGCCAAGTTTGTTTTAGTTAAATCGTGAAGTAAGTGAATCCCACCCTGTTTAAAACTTAATTAACCTTAATTGAAACCTTTAAACTACATTAGCAGCTAATTTGCTAGTGAACCATTTTTTATTTTTAAGGCTACTTCGACCGTTGCGCGCAGCCAATTAGTTAACGAGAACGCTTTTTGAAGCAACTTTTTGAAATTTATTTGACGCTGAAGTTGTATTAGTACATGATCAAAATTATGTAAATTAAAGATAGCTAGAAACGGTGCATTTTATGCAAATGAAGCGATTGGTTAAGCACCAAATGGTACAAACGCCATTTTTTTTAAAAAAAAACGTTACTAAGTTTTGTCACTTATTATTCCAATTGACGTTTGTTTAAATTGTCATTATATAAGTATGTTCCATTCATGGCTAGAGAATAGAAAATTGTTCGTTTTATAAAAATAAATATGTATATTAAATACTAAAGCGGCAGTCACACTAGGCTGGTTTACAAGCTGCTGGTTGCTGCTGGCTATTAGCAGCAACAGCAAGCAGCAGCTGCTTTGGGTTCACACTTGTCCAGTCACTGCTGGTATTAGCAGTGCAAGTCATCCAATCACCGTCTTGCAAAAACACAAACTCTAACAACAACCAACCCAAGCAGTGGAGTTTCAACTACCACTAGTGCCACTACTAGCAACAAAAAGTTCACACTAGATGGCAGCAGCAGGAAGGGAGTCACATGACCAGCTGGTAGCTGCTAAAGTTGGACATGTCCAACTTCACCAGCCGCTGTTAAAATCACTAGCATGCTGGGAAAAGCAGCTGCTGGTAGCAGTTCAGACTATGCTGCTAGAGCGCTACAACCAGCCAGCAGCAACCAGCGGCTGGGAAACCAGCCTAATGTGACTGCGGCATATTTGTTATGAAGCTATTAATAGCTACAATAATTGGCAAAAACAATAACGGAAAATGAAAATACATTTAAGTCAAAATTCGATTGAAAAATACTTTTTTTTCCTCAAAGAAACAAATGACATTATGTGACTTTTTTTTTTGCAAAAAAAAATTATTTAATTGAAATGCGATTTTTTCATTTCTATTATTAGTAAGGCTGTACCGATCACACTTTTTTACCGAGCCAATACGGAATCGATCACAAAAAAAAATCGGCATGCCGATCGATTTAACCGAGCCGATCATGCCGATATTCACTACCGATTTTGGCTGTTTGCGTCGGCCAAGAGAGAATTAACTTTTTTTCCCATACGTTCTAGTGCGAACCGCACAAGAACGTATGGAAAAAGAGTTAAATTATAATTTTCTAGTTTACAAAGCAATGAATGGCAAGACAACAATTTCCTTTTAAAGATGAATTAGTGATGAAGTTGTTAATAAATTGATTGACTCTCCACCGCTGCCGTTTTATCGATGAGCAGACCTAATTGTTTTAGTGCGGAAATCGGTTAATATTTGTTCGCCGATCCGATTTTTGCCGATTAGCAGTAAATCGGTAAAATCGGGTCGGTACAGCCTTAATTATGAGTTTCACTAATTATATTATTTTTGTACATAATGCAGATATTTGTATGACATTTATTTAGTATAAGCATAACTTATACCTAGTATACACCTGATAATTTAAATGCATTTAAATAATCAACGTGTTCTACAGAGCCCTGTGAAGGACAAACAAACAATATGTCGAATTCAATTTATTCAGTTAATAATCTGAAAATATTGAGTTAATACTTAAATATAATTTATAAACTATTGACAACATATTGATTCAGTATTTCAATTTAAAATATTAATAATAAAGTCAATTCTTATTTGGGTTTATGTCCTTAACTGGATTCCGTATAATTCACCTAAACACATTTAATTTGAATTCATTTAACTCACGTTATGTGTGTACAAGGTATTACACTAAAAAAAAGGTGTTTGATAAGTTTTTCTGCATTTTGTGCATTTCATTGATAATCTCTTTTTTAAAAAAAATAAACTTTAAAATTCTTATATCAAAGAACAAAAGATTAAAAGTCTGAAAATCTTTCAAACTGGTATAAAATGTTTATTTTTTGTTAAAGATATCAAATGATGGAAAATTATCTCTTGTACCTTCCTTTACCTTAGATACAAATGAATGTTGAGATTATTTTTAAAAGTTGCTTCAAATTTGAAAACATATCTTACCTGTTTGTTTATTTTTTTAACGAAAAATTCAAAATGATTTTTAAAATACACAAACCAATATTATTATTGTTTTGTAAATTATATTGTATATATATACAGTGATGGAAAAATTAATAGCAACCAAATGAAAATCATAATTTTTCTTACTTCACAGATAAATTTCAGCAACTCACAATAACATTTCATGAGAATCTTTATTAAAACCAGAATGTACATTCATTTTAGAGTATTTTTATGTGAAATTGTTCAATTTTGTTTATATTTTATGTTATAAAAAACTTGAAGTCTACAAATCAACAGCAACTGCTTGGATGAACTCCATAATATTCAAAGAACTCTGAAAATCACCACACTAATAATTAGTAGGGTAACCTTTGGATTTGATTATTGCTTGGCAACATTTTGGCATAGATTTTACAAGATTTTCAAATAAATCTGCTGGTATTTTATGGTGGCAGACATGTAAAATTGCCTCGATTAACTGCTGCTTTGTTCGTGGACATTTTTTATGAAAATGATCAAAATCATCCAGAGGTTCTCGATTGGATTCAAATCTGGTAAATTGCTAGGATAGGGCAATGTTTCCACAAGTTGTTCATCTAAAAACTGCTTCACCATCTTAGCACGGTGGCATGGGGCTGAGTCATCTTGAAAAATGAATGGTCCATTTCCAAACATGTCCTTTGATGAAGGCAGCATTTTGTTTAACAGAATTGACTTGTATGTAGCTCCAGTCACAGCTCAATCTATGATGTGTATTTGACCAATTCCTTTTGCTGAGAAGCAACTCCATAACATTGCACTGACTAGAAATTTCAGTCTTTATACAAGTCAATTCTGTTAAACAAAATGTATATATACATATATATATACATACATATATATATATACATAATGTATATATATAATGTATATATATATGAATGTATATATATAATGTATATATATATGTATGTATATATATATATATATATATATATATATATATATATATATATATATATATATATATATATATATATGTATATATATACAAGCATCCGATTATAATTGAAAAGGGTGTCCATGCATGCAGGAAGGTATTAAACTAACATTTTTTGTCATTTTCAGATAATTAAAACGTAAAGTTGGTAATCTATTATTATGTATGCTAACATTAAATAGTTGCAGGCTTAATTTATGTACATTTTCTGGAGCACAATAGAAGAGAGATCATTGTGTACTGATTATATTTATTGTAGATTTGTAGTGGAGAAAGATCAGAAAGTTTAACACATTCTTGCATGAAGTTACCTTAAAATCTTTTTTTAAAAAATGTTACATAATTTAAATTTAAATACATAACACTGTACTCACAATTATGATTTTTTTTTCTCCTTTTAAAACATGTGAAAATAAATTAATTTGTCCGTTTTTTTTTTTCTGTCTTTCTGATTATTTTCAAAAAATCCGATGAATTAACTTGAAACACTTTTTTTGTTGGATTCGCTTTTTAGCCACTTTTAAGAGATTTTCAATGGAAAATGACAAGATTTTTGTTTTTCGGCTTGTAATTAATATTATTAATAAAGATAGAGAATAAAAATAAGACAAGTGAATTTTCAAACATAAAAGCCAACAGTTTAGTACATTAAAGAAAATATATCTCTTTTTTTTTGCAGTTAGATTGTGACAAGAAAATAAAAATTGACCAATAGCCACTTGAGAAAATGTTTCTTAATCTTTGACCGTCCATCCAATGATTGCATTTTCACGTGTTCAAACACAAGCTTTATAAATAGGCCTTTGAGATATATACAGTATATAATGTAATGTATATTTTACAATATACTTGTGAACTTTCTGAAACTCTTCAGAAAATAACAAAAAAAAAAATCCTATCAATTTTTTTTTATTTTGTAATTCGAGATTTTTGCGGAAATATTTATAAATATTTATTTTATGTCTACATCTTTCTCTTTATATCTATATCTAAATAGATATTGAATTCTATTGGTCAAAAAAAGAGACCTTTGTTCACAAGTTGGGGGGTTTTTTTTTACAAATTTACTGAGAAACAATTATAGATTTCACTGGAATTATACTCTTTTGTAATTAATAATTTAATTGGTGTTTACCGCTGTTGTTAAAATCAACAATAATTTCTATGTTAGTGGTGTCAATAAAAAAAAAATTTTGCACCTCTTTAGTTGTTATTTGTTAAAAGATTTTTCAAGGTTTTCTTTTGTGGTTATAATACATCAATTTGTGTGTTTGTACAGTAGAACGTCGATTATCGGAACTAATTTCGGACATGATTAGTTATGATAATCGAAAGTTCATATAAACGAACTCCCAATTAAAAAAAATGGAGAAAAGTGAGAAAAACGATTGCAAAGTTAATTTTTTTTATTGCCATAAGTAGTATTTCCATAAGAATAAGTAAAAAAAAATTGGTTCGAATAACCGACGTTCCGATAATCGAGGCTCTACTGTATATTATTGTCCTGTCAACTAATGAGTTTGAAAAAAACCAACAACTGCTGTATTAAATCTACATCCCACAATATTTACATTGTAATTTGCAAAGCAGTTCTCTTGTTTGCTTTGACGTTTTAGACATTCTGTGGAAATATGACTTCACATTTTGAAAACGACTTTTGAAAACTAAAAATTTGAGAGCATATTAGAAACTGGAAGGTTTGCTCAATCATTTCAGAGTATATTCATGTTGATATATTTTAAAATAAGCTTTTTATGTGTGTTTGAAAAGGACATAACCTTTAAGCAGACACTGCTTAGCTGACGATACTTTTAATTTTTGTCAATAAAGTTTATTTTTTAAAGATTTATTAACATGAAGATACTCTTAAAGTGATTCGAGTTATACTTTTCTAGTTTCTAAAATCATTTCTAGTTTCTGTTAATTTTGCTCTTCCGAAAGACAGAATAATTAGAGTTTGAAAAATGTTCATAAACCATCTTAAGCGGGTTTTAATATTGGTATTTATAGAAATAAACATTATATGACATTTAGAAAATAACGAAATTTTAAGTTGTTAGGACATTAGCTGACAATTTTTTTGTCAAATTTTGGTCTGTAAAAAGATTTATTTTTAAAGATATATGAAGTGATGAACATATTAATAAATTACTTTCATATTTAATTTTACTCAGAATAACCCGAGTTTGCGGCTTGGATCACACATTCATAAAAAAAATGACGGTCTTTTTCAGTCGTATCTTTCTGTATGTGCGATCTAACACCTAATAGTAAAATATTTTGAAATGGTATAGTGTGTAGATTTACTGCTGAATTCGTCGTTTTGCACATTGTCTAGTGAATTTGCAGATTTGTTACTGTTGTTGCACAAACACATAAAGGGGGTGGGGGTGGAAAAACAGTTTATTGTTTACTAAATAGAAACGACTACAACTGTTGAAAATAGCAATTTATTTTGTTTAAATCCCTTTTTGTAGGGCTTCACTGCTAGCAACAAAGATGTTGTGACGTAATCTACATAGATACACTGTATGTTTGTGACGTCATTACATGCTACTTGATAAAGACTACAAATAAAAACAAAGGATAAACTAACACAATTCAAGTGTTTTAGTTTATTTCTTGCCTGTATTTGTCTTTGTGAAGTAGTATGTTACAAAAACAAGATGTCCTCCTTTACTGACAAATTAGTCACAAATTTGGGAGACTTTTCTCTCTTTTTGTTTCATAAAAATACTATGCACTCCCGCCCTCTTCTTACCATGTATTTTAAAAAAAAAGCTCCTCCCCCTCTTTATTCAGGCCTTATAAAGCACTGTATATAAATAGGCTGGTTCATACCATGAATGGCATGCAGTAATGCAGCATCAATGCAAAGTTAATGTAAACTTATCATGTGGAAATATGAGTGTGTGTACAATGCACTTCATGATGTGCACTTGGCCTAATACCTTGTTTGTTCACACATGAGCTAAATGAATTCAAATTAAATGTGTTTAGCTGAATTATAAGGAATCCAGTTAAGGACACATGAACCCAAATAAAATTGACTTTATTATTTTAAATTGAAATACTAAATCAATATTTTGTTAATAGTTTAATTAGTTATATTTAAGTATTAACTCAATATTTTGAGATTATTAACTGAATAAATTGAATTCGACTACATATTGTTTGTTTGCCCTTCACAGAGGGCTCTGTAGAACACGTTTATTATTTAAATGCATTTAAATTATCAGGTGTGTGTACTAGGTATAAGGATAGATGTCGAATAGTGTTTCAGAAAGCTAAGGTCCTCACATTCATAAAAAAAATACTTATGAAAACAGAAACAAAAATGAAAATGTTTTACATTTCACGTTGCTATGATACTTTCTGTGTGACGTACAAGTGATCCCACTTGCATAATGAAAAACCTGAATAGAAAACGTAAAAAAAGCCCCATCTATTGGTATGAGGGGACAATAAAGGTAGTGAGCACATTAAAAAAAATTAGGAGGGGTTTTTTTTTTGAATTAGTGACAATATAAATTGAATTAGTGATATCATTAATTCGAAGTATTTTTAACATGAACGGCGCGGCATAGAACGTTAGACATGTGCAGTTACATTTGTGCAGTCAAACGTTACGTCTAGGGCCGGTCTTACCACATTGAGAAGTAAATAAAATAATTATTATTGGAAAATTACACAAAGATAAGTACACCACATTAAATGTAATTAAAAGTCTTTTTAAAAAGAAAAATATTCAAGGTTATTATTCTATTATCAATGTTGTCTTCAGGTAGATATTGTTTGTTACTTAAAAGTGCCTTTACCTTTAGGAATATTTCTTGTGTAGCCAGTTTGTAATTACTAATTACTAATTAACATTCAACAAAAAACATCGTCAATTTGAAGACGTAGAGAAAGACAGTCATTGCGCCATCAAAATCAAAACTAAACTAAATGAATCCAAAAAATGTATCCATCCAGAACCAATAGGGCCACATTATAGGGGGATTAATACTTTACCAGAATGTGGGAAAAAACAACATAATAGTAGGGTGCACATTCCAGAAGTAGGGCAACTGTGGGCACCAACTGTGACAAAGTGTTTGAGAAAAACATTAAAATACAGTTACAAAGTGATTCTTGTGAAGCAAACCTAAGGCTTACGGTGGCTGAATAGATATTTATTTTGTTTCCCCCTCTGGATGGCGCCACTGCAGTGGCTGTTATGTTCTATAGAAGGTCTCTTTTCCCAATCAGTGGTTTATTTTTCAAGCGAACGTTTTTCAGGAGAAACATTACGAAAAAATTCAAAATGTTGTAGAAACTAGAATATTTGGTGATAAAGCTAAAGGGTTTTTCATGATATGATATCTTTAAAAATAAACTTTTTATGACAAGTTTGAAAAAAGCGAAAATATTTATTTCATGAAAAACTTAAAAATGGATCGTTTTCAAACTGTTATAAAATGTATATTTTTGAAGTTATTGCCACGAAAAAAAAACTATTAACAATCTTTTACCATTTTAGTTTTGAAAACAATTTGAATTTTTTCATAATGTTTCTAAAAAAAACGTTCGCTTGATGATTTTGTGTCAACACTAGCACAGCACTAGCTAGTGCAGTGGCGCCTTCCGGTGGGACAAGAGCAAAATAAATATCTATACAGCCACCTTAAGTTTGCTTAAAATAGAATTCATAATGAGTACAGTTTTAACAATTCTAAAAAAATAGCTTATAAAATGATAATCACTGAAAATTGGTTATAAATTAGAATAGAAATGCTCTACAAATTATCAAATTAAGAATACCAAGAATTCTAGGTTTTTGTTTTTACTTGATAAGAATTGTGGAATATGTTTTTTTTTTAAACCAAGTGTGATAATACTGTTTTTTGTGATACAATTGTGCTCATTTTTCTTATTTAAAGTTGAGAATCTGCGTCGGTTTATTTTCGATCGAGATATTATATTAATTATTAATAATAGGGACATTTTTTTCGTGTGAAATTTCTTAGCTTCTTGTGTGTTCAACTTCAAAAATATAAGTATAATTATATGCTGTCCTTTTCATGTGAGTAACGTTTTAACCCTTGAACCACGTCGGAATTTCTATAAATTTAAATAAATGAAGAAATGAACAGCTTTCTTTTTTCTCAAGGTCAACTATATGTTGCACCCTTCCCATCCAAGAACCCCATGATATTAAATTGGAGAGGGGGGGGGGAAACGTTTGGAAAGTGTAGAGGGGGGAGAGAGAAAAGTGGGAGGGGGTGACGGAAATTGAAATGAAAGGAGTAAAAAACGAAAAAAACGACGCGCATGCGCACACCAGAGAAAATGAAACGCTCATTTTCTCTTTCAAATATAAAAAAGGGGGAGGGGATAATAGTAGCAAAATTAAACTAGAATTTTTTTTGCTCCGCCCTTTTATGAATAGGGTTGTTGATTTTGTTACTTGGTCTGACAGCATAAAAGGGCAGAGGAAAAGAAATTCTAATGCTGGGCACAATTGCCTGTGAATTTTGCTCCCGTCATTTATGACGGGTTACCCCACTAGCATATATATAATATTCCAGGTCTGTGTATGTATGTATGTGTGTGTGTGTGTGTGTGTGTGTGTGGAGTAACAAAAACCATTGAAGCACATCGGAATTTATATAAATTTGAATAAATGAACCGTTTTTTTCTCAAGGTCAACTATATGTTAAACTCTTCCTTTGGAAAGTGTAGAAGGGAGAAGAGAGAGAGAAAAGTGGGAGGGGGTGAGGAGAAAAGGTTGGAAAGTGTAGAAGGGGAGAGAGAGAGAAAAGTGGGAGGGGGTGAGGGGAAAAGGTTGGAAAGTGTCGAAGGGGGAGAGAGAAAGAAAAGTGGGAGGGGTGACTGAAATTGAAATGAAATTAGTAAAAAAAAGAAAAAAAAAAACGACGCACATGCGCACAATTGCCTGTAAATTTTGCTCCCGTCATTTATGACGGGTTACCCCACTAGTTTATATATAATTTGAGATCGTTTCTTAATTTCTATTGCATGAGCTTTCATAAGATTGCGTTGGACAGCAAACATGAGTGCACTGACCCTTTGAGGTCATAGGTTAGAAACGGGAGGCTTTTTATGAAAACAGTTTCCTGTGTGATTTTTTTTTTAATTATAATGTCAAGAGAAGCAAAAAAGTTCAGTCTAAATTTTAAAACTTAATTAATTTGTGTCAGGGATCATTTATTAAAAATTAGAAATTCATTTCAAATAATGTATGATTATTTATTAGTTAGTTGTTACATATTTAAAAGAAATTAGCCACTCAAAGTTGTTTAATATGTTTTACATAATTAGTACATTATCCTAATGAGGGCTGGATCACACATGCATAAAAAACAAGCAGAAAATAGAAATTGGAAAAGAATGAAGTCACAACGCAAGATTTTCATAGTTACAATTTAAAGTTTTTTTTTGCGAGGTGATCGATATATACAATAATCAATAATGTACAACAGGGTGGATCGATTTAAATCAAATGATTTTTTTAACAAAAATGATTTATTAAAAATGTTTAAGAAAAAATTAAGAAAAATTGAGCCTTTATTATTTATTGTTATTTATACGAGGACATTTTGGGCCGTTTTTTACCAGCTGTGATTTGGTAAGAAAGTTGGACAGATAAAAGTGACGTCATTCAATGAAACAATTTGTGTATCGTAGTTGGATCGATAACAATATCGATTTCTTTGTGACACTATTGTATATTCCAGACATGATGTGTGCTGAAAGGGATGTTATCTTATGAGAGCTTTAATTTTCAACAATCAGCGCCATCTATGTGGTGCACGGCTCCTATAGTGATAAAGGTATTTTAAAGGTACAGAATGCAGATGGGAATACACTGGACGGCAACTGTTAGGTCTTACTGGGATGTTGAGTTATGAATTACTGTCTTTATGTTTCACATTTATTGAGTGTACTTGAGTTATTTGTGTCTGTTCCAATTGTTTTTTCAACATTTTCTTCTTCCTTTTTCTTATTTGACAAGAAAACTTGTATTTCAACGATAAAATACCCACAAATTCCGACCACCAGAAATCCAATGTAAATAGATATTTTGATAGTTGTGCACAAAGCACTTCCCCAAGAATATGTCAATAGGGCACCGAGAGAATCAAATAGCCATATGTTTGAGAAAGCTGCTTCCAAATTATCGACAAAAATGACTCCATAAAATGCTGAAAATTGAAATAGTTTCAAACATTAGTGATTATTATATACAAACTTTGCATGCAAACTTTGCTTACCAGAGAGAAGTGTTGGCCACAATCCACTGCCAATACCCCAAATTGATGTCAGTACAAATAGAATAGGGAGTCCGGAAGCGGTTGGTGACCAACTTAGTAGGACGACACATACTCCAAAGTGAGTACAAAATGCCACAAAGAAAGTGAACGGTCGAAATCGCTTGTTGCTGAACCAGCTTGCAATGAAAATGGCAATTGGTGACGTAAGTCCATACCAGGCAACCACAAAGCCAACCCATTGCACTCCAAAGTAACATGTGACAAATGCCTAGAAAGAGTTTATATGACTAACGGCAGATTGGAATTTGTTGTACATTACAAAAAAAAAAACGTGTTAAGGTGAATTCACATTACTCAACAAATTGTAGTCGAATACTGCATAAAATGTGGTGTGGTGCACTCAAGAATTTGACATATCATTAATTATACTGACGAGACTCGTCTTCAAATTACATACTAGTCATGTTGATCAATGACATTTTATTGGCATAACTGCCACGAACAAATAGCAAAATCTTAGCAAGACCACACACAACCTTGCATAAAATGAAAAAATATGTTTTAATAATATTATTGGTGTTGTTGCAATAAACTACAACAAATTGTAGAGCATTTGTGAATCCAACTTCAGTCATTCTTTTCTCAGTGTAACAGTTTCATTTACATAGTGACTGAAATCATGATTTAAATCTGGTGATTTTTTTTTAAAAAAAAATTATTAATTTATTTATAGATCTATCATTTATTGATAGATTTAGATTAAAATATGAAAGGAAACTTCTGGAATTTCCACCTATAATCCTTTCATCATTTATCATTTCAGTCACAACATAATTAATGTTTTGCCATAGATTATATACTGTATATCTTGAAATGCGTGCAGAATGAAATTAAGATAAAAGATGGCGAAATTCTACTTAATGTCTTCTTGTTCCAATGTAATGATGAAAATGAGGGTGAAAATGCGTTTTAAACTGAAAAAATCACAATTATTCGCCCCAAAATAAAGTTGAATAATTTCAACTTTTTAACTAGTTGACAGAGGTGGGAGCCGCCGCCGCCGCCACCGAAAGCACATGGGAAAGGAAAAAAAAAAAACAAGTTTGTTAAAAGTTTCGATAGACAATATCGATATAATTTATAGAATACTAGTTTTTCATGCAAGTGCACGACGTCATGCCGAGCGCCGATGGTTTTTCCTGCAGAGCATCGCGGCGACGATTTTTTAATGGCGCGGAATCCGCGCCGTTCTGCTCCCACCCTGAAATTTATGTTGGTTTTGGTGAGATTGTATTTTAGCTTTTTTTTTTTTCAATTATTCACCATTCCTTGTAATGTAATGCATTTTAATTCGATATAGTTTATATTTAACTATAAAAGCTTTCTCTCAAAGACGAAAATCGCCACTCTTATAGGTGTACTGCAGTCTTTCGACTTTTGACCAACTTACACTTGGAAAATCAGTCGACATGAAGGCATTATCAATTCCATTGTATGTTGATAGAGGAATGAGCAGAAGTTGCCATGGATTTCTCCACGACTTGACAGTGTTCAGTAGGTACTGGCACGGATTTTCAACAAATCCTTCTTCAGGTTCGGTCACTTGAACTTGGTTACCGTTATCCGATTCCAGTATGTCTGATGGTTGGAGAAAGAACGCATTTAAAAGAAATGCAACCACCATGCATCCAATTGAAAATGCACACAAGCCGTAGACTTTAACGATATCTTGCTTTGCCGTCGGATCAGTTGACGATGTCGTACCGTTTATACTATCTTTAGGAAACATATTGCAGAAATCTCTTCCGCAATATTTTGCATTGTCTTCAAATTCCGTATTATTTGCACCTGCATTATTTATCGAACTTAGGTCAAAATCACCAAAACCTGAACCGAGAATCAAAGAAGTGGCCACACTTCCAACAACTCTGGATGCACAGTAGATAACGTAATAAATGTAGAAAAACTTTGTTTTCATGGATTCGACATCCAAGTTAAGTCTCGTTGCGTATGCGGATGCGATTTTTATTAGATAAATGGAATCTGCTGTTCTGACTAAAGGTGTTCCAAATCCAGAAATGGCAGCTGCCGGAATAAGTGTAGCCCATGTTGGATAAATGTTTCCAACAACATAAACAGCATCTAGAATTATACCAAATCCGATACACCATTTCAGACCTAGTTTCTTAATTGCAATGGCATTTAGAAACAGAGCTTGAATAATCATGGTGCCCGTTTGTACTGCCAGTGAGGTGGTTCCTAATCCTTGGTCCGAATTTAAAGAACTTTGTACATTAGAAATACATGTAACTCCAGCCAAAATAAAAGCATATGTAAAACTGACAACCATTAGGTTTCGATAACAAATGAATTGGAGGTTTGTCGGGGGTTCGTTTGCTTTGTTGAGGTCTGGTTTATTGTTGTTTTCTGCATTTTCAGTCATGTTTCTCTTCTGAAATCGGAACAAAAAATATCAATTACGGTTATTCTTTTGAATTTTAAAATAAACTGAACATATAAAAGAAAATTTTCAAAGTAATTCTAGGAAATTGGCTGTTTAGCAATGCTTTGATTGCACGTCACTTTTAAGCAACTTCAAATTTGGTATTTAAAACATAAGAGAGACATAGAAGACATAGCGAAGAAGATTTTTAAAAAGTATCTTTTTCAAAAGTTAGATTAACCTAAAGGTTATTGCTATGTGAATATATTGCTCGTAAAAACGGTCTTTTCAAAAGAACCACTTTTGGTGGTCGAGTTTGACTGCAAAATGTATGTTGCTTGTTGCCAAAACCTGGACGACTCGACGCCGGTGGTTTGAAAGTGGTTCTAGTGCAGTTGAGTGAACAGATAAAAAAAGTGGTCGTAATCGACGACAGGAATGGCCTCATTAGTCGTTCAGACAACATTGATTTTCAACACTTTTGTTATTGTTTCACTAGTGACGGTTACTGGCCACCTTCTGGCGACAGAAGTTCGAAAATTCTTGAGAAGCCGTTTGTGTGAAAAGGTCAGGCGTCTTTCTATAGCAAAATACTGTCAACCACTGCTCAGCCATCTGTGACAACATTTTGTGCAGCCGAACTCGGCCACTGCAACGTGGTACCGTGTAACTAGCGTTCTAAAAGTCTTTTAAATGAGCCCGTACTCATTTCTATATCTTCAGTTGTTAGGAAGATATGAATTTTTTGTGAAATTTTAGAAAGTATGCCCTTTGCATAACTTTTAAACTACAGCAGATCAGGGGCCCGTTTCACAAAACTACAAGTCTTGTTAGTAAAAAGTAAATTTTTACAAGTTTGTAAAATTTCCACTTATTAGCGTTTCACAAAAGTACAAATGTACACTTGTAATTACAAGTGATTTTTTACAATTTTACAAGTGAATTACTTGTAAAACCACAAAAGATCACCTGTAGCTAACAAGTGTAGTGGACAAACTTGTTACTGACACCAAAGATTTTCTCCCTAATTCAAAAAAGGTAAGTAGATTATTTTTTTAAAAAAATTTATAATAAAAATAACAATTTATTGTCACAAAGGTGAAAAATAAAATATCACAACTTACATGGGACAAACACATCATTTATATACAATATTAGTTGAAAATAAAAACATCAATCAATAAAAACAATCACTCTGAGGATAGTCAGTCAGTTTTAAACTAGACATTTTTTTCTTAAAAATACTAAAAGATTCTGAATTGACAATGTTAAATGGTTAAATGGCGTTCCACAAGGGTATTAATAACACGATTCAGAAAATACCATTTTCTTCTATTGACCTTTTGAGGTCTCAAAATAACACTCATATTGTGATATCATGTAACTCTTATTACAAGTGTTTTGAAATTAAACAGAATGTTCTTAATTAACTATCCCATATTTTTTTTTAAAATAGGCAGCTTATTTCCTAACGCAAATCTTTAAGCCATTTTTGACATTATGGAATTACACTCAATTATGGTATTTAATGAATACTGGCACACTACACTTCTTACAAAACAAGTCTAATTTCACTTGTTCTCAACAACTTGTAAGCTACAATTGTTTGTTACTCACAAGACTTGTAGTTTTGTGTACAAATATTCGTGAAACACCTGTCACCAGCAAGTTGTGATTGCTAGAACTTGTAATCTACAGTTATTACTGACAAGAGTTGTAGTTTTGTGAAACGGGCCCCTGAAGGAATAATTTTTTTGTCAATTGCAACAGGTTTATAAAAATTTCTAAAAATCCAAGATGGTAAGCTTAGATGAAAGTTTTTCTTTTTTCGGGATGATTTGATATGGAATGATGCGAAACATGTTATGCAACCAAATTGTGGTACTTACTTAAGTTGTTGCTGCGTTGCTTCCTTGATGAGATCTGTGTAATAGTTGTATAACTTTATGTAATATATGAAAAATAGAAGTGTGATCTATATTATAGCCTGTCAAATTTGGCTATATTTTTACTGACATGCTGCTGTAGTGTGTAATTTTCGTGCCAAAGTGACGTCACTCAAGGATATGTCTCCACGTTTGTCTCTTTACCTAAGAATGTCAAATCTTGTTTTCTTTAAGATTTTGACAATTTTCCACATGAGTTGCGGCAAGACATAATAAAATATTATTCACATTATATTGTACATTGTGGAATTAATAACCAATATTAATAATTAATTAGTATGTAATAATATTTTGCTAATATATAGTTTTTATTTTTGCATAAATATTTAAATGTTTTAATTATTATTACTTGTTGATGAGGCATTGGACAATAGCCCAAAAAGGGGTTTGTGGTCAGGTTGATTGAAATTCAGTGTTTTACAGAACTTTTGATTTCGAATCCTTATACTTTTTTTTTTGTAAGAAATATTTTTAAGGACGTAGTGAATTTCATTATTAGTTTTCGGATTTTTTAAAGTAGAAATTCAAAGTTTGTTTGGAAAATTAGAAGAATCAGCAAAAACAATTTAATGACGATGATGAAATGTTTTATGGCAAGTTTGAAACTAACTCATTTTCATAGCTCATTTTTAAGCTACCATGAAATTTTTTAATTTTGAAAAATACAATAGAACGTCGATTATCGGAACTAATGTCGTACACGACTAGTTCTTATTATCGAAAGTTTATGTGGAGAAAAATTAAGAAAAAACCGATTGCAAAGAACATTTTTTTATTTCCATAAATAGTATGTATTTCAATAAGAATAAGTAAAAAAGAATGGTTCCGATAATCGACTTTCTATATACTATTGTATTATCATAACGTTATTTTAACCTGGTTCCTTTGGTTTTCTAGTTTCTATCAAACTTTCAATTTCTTCTTAAACTTATTTCTGATGGACAGGATAAACTCTAAAAAAATGCTACCTGTTTACAAATTTCAGTTATCAATTTTTTAGTGTAAAAACTGCCATTTTTTTTTTCTCTGGCTGCAACATATTGTAAACATTTTAAAAATCATGAGATACATGTTTCTGAATTCATGTATATTTTCATGTACATGTTTGCAGACTTAATTAGTTTTTAAGTGGAAACAATATTAAGGGATTTTAAGAAGAAATAAAATTTAGAGAGCGATTGCCAAGGTTTGTAAGGCTCAAATTCAAGAAGCAGAAGAACAAGAAAACTTTGCATTTTATCTTCAACTCGAACCCAAGGTTAAAATAGTGGCGTAGCTAGGTTTGGTTTCGCCCCAAAAATGCGCATTCCAAACCTCCTGCGCCCCCTCCCTACCCAGGATTTTTTTCTATGTGGTTGTAACTCTTCTTCGAGGTTTCGAGTACCAAGTTTTCTTCTTGAATTTCGGCCTAAAACATGTTTTTTGACATCCTTGAGTTTTTTCTCTTTCT
The DNA here is from genome assembly GCA_036925085.1 of Brachycybe producta. NCBI lineage: Eukaryota > Metazoa > Arthropoda > Diplopoda > Playtdesmida > Andrognathidae > Brachycybe > Brachycybe producta. The sequence continues at coordinate 85,482 of JAUPFP010000092.1, forward strand.
GTGTTGGATGCCTTATGTTACAATATTGTAGCTGTTGTCATTAAGTTCATCATTTGTCTTGACATTTATTATAATTACACACATTTCTTCTTATATACAATTTTATTTTATTCTCATTATAATTGTTGTATTTTAAATATTATTATTATTTATGACAAATTTTCTTCACTTTTTTTGGCTGATGATATTTTCGAATTTCTCAATTGAAGTTGTACTTCAACAACAAGATATCCAATGATTCCGGTGACTAAGAACGTCGTGTAAATTGCAATCTTGAGCGTCGTACAAAAGACACTTCCCCACGAATATGTAAGTAATGCTCCGATTGAATCAAATAGCCACATATTTGAAAAGGCAGCTTCTAAGTTGTCCGTAAAAATAACGCCATAAAATGCTGTAAATGTAAAAAAAAAGGAACCAGTTTGAAATATTATTGTTCACTATATATTATTTATATTAGTATTACTATAAGCACATAATACCACATTCCTATTATCAAATTATATTATAGGGTATAAAAGTTACACATTTGAAACCTTTTAAGAGTAAAAATGCCACTCGAACTCCCCGTTAAGGTGGTAAATTCACCATGGGATCTGATCTCTGTCAGTCCAGATCCAGCCCTTGTTTTTAGCTATTACTGTACGAATCAGATCTGACAAATCAGCTATAACTTCGTAAAATATTGGTAGCTGTTAACAACATATGAAAATGTAGTTAGTTATACAAAAAAAAAATGAAATAAGTTGATAAATAATTAAATTAATTAATAAAATAATTCATTTATTTTCTGTAGAGCTAGATTTTGGCATTTTGACTGCAGGTTTAAATGTGCAACATTTATAAACAATTTTGGCTGCAACACATTTTTATACTTTGAGGCGTTGGTTCTGAAACATACTCTGTATTTCGTAAGCCTATATTATTAGAAAATTATACGAACCGGAAAGAATTGTTGGCCATAAACCACTACCGACACCCCAGACAGCAGATAGTACGAAAAGTATTGGTAAGGCATGTATGTTTGGAACCCAAGTTAGTAATGTAATGCAAACTGATAAATGAGCACTGAATGCCAATATAAATGTTGCCGAGCGAAACTTCTTATTGCTGAAGAAACTTGCTATGAAGACGGTGATTGGAGATGTGAGTCCGTACCAGGCAATCACAAAACCTACCCATTGTACTCCAAAGTAGCATGTCACAAAGGCCTAAAAAAAAGACAAAAAAGGCCCCAATGATATAAAACATACTCAGAAGATTTTTTAAGCAAAGAGAAACTGAATGTGTGTTAGAAACTAGAACGGAGCTAGCTCTTCGTGTTGATATCTTTCAAAATAAACTTTTTATAGACAAACATTTAAAAAGTATCGTCGGCTTCTGTATCCTCTGCTTCAAACTGACATAAAGTGCGTATTTTAAAAGATTTTTTATAGTACGCCTTAAAAACATTCAATGTTTAATATTAGAAACTAGAAGAGTAAAGGGATACACTGAACATCAACGTCCTCGTGACTCCATAAACGCAATGTTAAGTGAAAATTGACGTAAAAGCTAAAACTAGGTATCGATTCTGGTCTTCGATATACCTTCTTCAAATTGTGTTTTCAACAATGATTGAATTGGCAATGGCTTCTCTGTGGTTGCAATATTTAAAGACGTTTTAATTTTTATACCCTTTTGAATTATTCTAATTTGTTGGAACCATGTTAAAAGGCCCAAAACCTCAATGAGGTCCCTTTTGCAAACAACCTGATGTTCTTCAGGACACCTTTCAGCTTTAAGAAAAATAGTGGGTACAAGATCGGATTCCTAAGTATGTTCTGCGGGTAACCCAGGATTCACAAGATACGAGCATAGAATTGATCGTGTGGCTCTGAGCCATCCTCCCAATCTCTTCAAAAATATTAATGAATAGCAATGCTAATTTCGTTTAAAATTCAAGAATTTTTAAAATTTGAAAAAAAAAAATGGATGAAGTCTTTGGCTTTTTTTAAAAAACGGCCAAAAGTCGAAAATTATTTAAAATCTCTGAAAATGCCTCAAGAACGCTCAATTGGCCTCAGAAGTCCCAAAAAGCTTGGAAAAACACAAGGATTCAATTAAGAGAAACTTGAACGTGTTTTAGGAACTAGAAAGGGTGGTCATAATTATGGAGATTTTCATGTTGCTATATTTCAAAAATAATTAAGTTTTTTAAGAGAGTTTGAAAATGTTCCAACTTTAAGCTGACATTATTTTTGTCTATAAAAAGTTAACTTTAAAAAATATCAACATGAAAATAGTCTTAAGTAATTTAGCTACCCTTAATAGTTTCTAAAACACTTTATTTAGTTGTTTTTTTCTTCTCTCTCTTAATCTTGCTCCTGAAAGACAGAACATAATCAGACTTCGAAAGCTGAAATTCATACTTACGCTCGAAAAGTCCGTAGTCATAAAGGCATTGTCTATTCCATTGTACGTTGACAAAGGAATGAGCAGAAGTTGCCATGGGTTCCTCCAGGACTTAATAGTATTCAGTAAATACATACATGGATTAGTTACGAATCCTTCCTCGAGTTCGTCTGCTTCCAAATGATCACTTTTGGCAATTTTTTCAACTGGTTGTAAAAAGAGTACGTTCACAATGAATGCAATAACCATGCACGCAAAAGAAAATACACACAAACTGTAGACTTTTCCAATGTCGGTGTGTTTTTCCATATCTGTATCAAACGACATGTTTCCGTGTCTCACCGAATGTCGAAAATGATTGCAGAATTTGGCTCCACAATATTCAGTGTCTTTCTCATAATTTGGGTTACTTTTGACGGTATTGCTCAAAAGACTCAAATCAAAATCTTTGAATCCAGAACCAAGAATCAAGGATGTTGCTATACTTCCAAAGACCCTCGACGAACAATAAATGACATAATAAACGTAAAAAAACTTTGTCTTTGTAGACTGAACGTCGATGGCTTGACTCTGAGCGAAAACAGTGGCAATTTTAATCAAGTAAATGGCGTCTGCTGTCTTCATCAAAGGACGTCCGAATCCAGAGACTGCCGCTGCCGGTACGAGCGTATACCAAGTAGGGTAAATGTTTCCAGCAACGTAAACTGCTTCTAAAACTATACCGATTGAGATACACCATTTGAGACCTAGTTTTGTTAGTGCGATGGCGTTGAAGAAAAGAGCCTGAATTATCATGGTGGCCGTCTGGACACCCAAAGATGCAGTTCCTAAACCTTCTTCAGAATTTAACGAACTTTGTACATTTGCGATACAAGTTACTCCAGTCAGAACGAAGGCATACGTAAAACTGACCACCATTAGGTTACGATAGCACGTAAACTTCGTCGTATTCGGTTGTTGTTCTTCGTTGATGTTCATCCTAGATCGCAAGACCTCAGTGCTGGTACTCATTTTCCTTTTAGTTCGGAAGTTCTGTTTTTTTTAAAAAAACATATTTGAAATTAATACCTGCTGGATGATATATGCCCGGTTTCTTTGCCTTGAGTATTTTCAGTAAAACCTAAAGTCTTCAGTAATTCTTAAGGTTTTCAGTCAAACATGAAGTCTTCAGTAAAACTTAAAGTTTGGAGTAAATTACACCTGAGAATCTTCAGCTATTCTTAAGATTTTCAATAAAACCTTTTCAATAATTCTTAACGTTTTTATTGAAACTTGAAAACTTGAATAAAATCTAAAGTTTGGAGTCAAATCTACAGTTATATTAATATAGTTAAAGTAAATTCTTTAAAGTTTGTAGTAGGTGTCTGATTTTTAGTTACCAGTAAAACGTACAGTCTCCAGTTATGTGCTGGTCTTACTGCTAGCTGATCAAAATTACTTGAAATGATTTTGAATTATGGGTCTTGTTATTATCTTTGTGGGATTTACAATTGTATGTTAATTTTGTTCTTGCATGTATGGTGTTGCTACTTGACGATGGTTAATTGTGCTGCATGTGGACTTTTATGTCCCGCTGCCATAGGCACAGCGGGCTGCTAGCAGAGTACTTTTTTGTAATTGTAAAACAATGTATACCCTTCTGAACACGTCACTAATTCGTATGCAGCAGCCATGCATTGACGGTTTGTCCACGTATACTTGACCAGAGCATTAAACCTACATTTGTCAATAAGTTCGTCAGTAATTCTAGTTTTTTTTTTTCTTTCTATAAAACCTGTAGTCTCCAATAAAACAAATTTCCAATTTTATTCTAAAATGTTGTTTAAGCCAAAGCTAAGATTTAAATAAAGTTAAACTTACCTACCTTTTCATAGACTTACTATAGAGGTTTTGATCTTATTTCATGTTTAATTACTTAAAGTAAGGTTAAGCTTTATTTTAAGTAACATTTTAGAATATAGCTGTTAGTAACTTACTAAAAATTGCTAAAAAAAAAACACTACTTCTGTAGATAAATAATGTGGAATACTGACTGAAACACACTGAATGTCATTCAGTTCTATTAGTGTGTCTATTGCCTGCTTGCATAAGAAAGAATCACACTTGACATTTAAGTTTACTGCAATCTAATACATTCAAGCACACTCACATTAGTTTCCAAATTTTAGTTAATGTTGTCGTTGTGGTGGTGGTACCTGTAGTATTCGACTCGAATAGAAATTTGACGATTCCAATTTTCACTTAGAAGTTCTTGAATTTTAGTTTCGAAGAATATCTTGTATTTTTACAAGTTCAGAAGACAATGGAAGTTTTTCTTAACACATTTGTAACTGAAGGAAAATTGGAACAACACTAAACAAACTTTGAAAAACATTGTTGCTATAACTATTTGTTAGTTTGTTTGTTTTTCTCGAAAGTGTGTTCATTAAATAAATACAAAATCTCATCCAGAAATGTATTTATATATTTAGGCATAGTCTATTCTTCTTTTTTTATTGTTAAAAAGGGAACAACAATAACAACTGTTGACATTTATTTTCCATAAAATATTTTTGGCAGAGGACCATTGAGAGCGTCATATAAAAAATTACTCATACGTACGAATGAAATTGTATTATTATTAAATTACTTTTTTTTCTTTTTCTCAAGGATTCATTAATCAGAAAATGATTAAGTGAAGTTATAAGGAAAGAAATAACATTTTTCATTTTAGAACCAATTGACTTGGAAATTTTATTTATCGTCTTATGACATGCAAGCCTATCGGTAGTACTACTAGTTAGAACGTCGATTATCGGAACTAATGTCGGACATGACTAGATTTGATAACCGAAAGTTCATATAATTGGAACTCACAAAAGAGTCACAATATAAAAAGTGGAGAAAAGTTGGAGAAAAACCGATTGCAAAGTATTATATTTTATATATTATTTTATATATATAATATCCCAGGTCTGTGTGTGTGGAGTAACAAAACCATTGAAGCACGTCGGAATTTATATAAATTTGAATAAATGAACCGTTTTTTTTTTTCTCAAGGTTAACTATATGTTGAACTCTTCCTTTGGAAAGTGTAGAAGGGGGGAGAGAGAAAAGTGAGAGGGAGTGAGGGGAAGAGGTTGGAAAGTGTAGAAGGGGGAGAGAGAGAAAAGTGGGAGGGGTGACTGAAATTGAAATGAAAGGAGTACAAAAAGGAAAAAAACGACGCGCATGCGCACAATTGCCTGTGAATTTTGCTCCCGTCATTTATGACGGGTTACCCCACTAGTTATATATATATTAAGCCAGGTCTGTCCTTTTCATGTGAGTAACGTTTTAACCCTTGAACCACGTCGGAATTTATATAAATTTAAATGAATAAATGAACAGCTTTTCTCAAGGTCAACTATATGTTGCACACTCCCCATCCAAGAACCCCATGATATTAAATTGGAGAGGGGAAAAGGTTGGAAAGTGTAGAGGGGGAGAGAGAGAAAAGTGGGAGGGGGTGACGAAAATTGAAATGAAAGGAGGAAAAAAAAGGAAAAAACGCGTACACCAGAGAAACTGAAACGCTCATTTTCTTTTTCAAATATAAAAAGGGGAGGGGATAATAGTAGCAAAATTAAACTAGAATTTTTTTTGCTCCGCCCTTTTATGAATTGGGTTGTTGGGTTTGTTGCTTGGTCTGACAGCATAAAAGGGCGGAGGAAAATAAATTCTAATGCTGGGCACAATTGCCTGTGAATTTTGCTCCCGTCATTTATGATGGGTTACCCCACTAGTTTTTTTATATTTCCATAAGAATACTGTAAGTAAAAAAAAATGGTTCCGATAATCGACGTTTCGATAATCAATGTTCCACTATAATAGGTAAACACGTTGGCCTAGGCCCAATAAAATATGTGGACTGGGTTTTTAGGCAACTGGTTTAAATGCGAGATAATTAGAATATGAGTAAGTCATTGTCGCATGATCAAGGCCCAAACTAACTAACTGTTGGAGCGCTGAAAAATCATGGCAGCTCCACTGCTTCAGTTGGTTTTTTATTTTAAATTTTAAGCAGAAATTAGTGAAATCTAGTAAGGATGTCTGAATGATTGGGAAACGTTTCCACCGTTTGGTGGCAAGAAGCAGCATTGTAAAAATAAACGTTTATTCAGGGCTGCATTACTAATCCCCCATTTGAATATAGCAAGTTCAATTGCAGCATCATTATACGAGCCGTATATACTTTGTTTAATAGCAGACCCCCCTAAGAATTCTCCATATCATAACATTCTCAGTACACAGCATCCTCTGGAAGCAAATTCCATTGTCAGAATGACACAAATGACTAGAAATACAACATAAATATGAAGTGAATAAAAAAGTTATTTTTTAAAAAAATAACGTACAGGCAACCATTTACACCGAGCTTATTTATTGGATGACATGCTTGATCCACGATTCCAAGGTTTTCGATTAAACTTAAGAAGATAATTGTGATGCAGGAACTTTTGCAAATTATAAATATTCAACAAAATTCACTTCCATTTTTTGCCTTGTCTCTAGAATTTCTATACAAAATGGATCCATTTTATGACTTTCTTATTTAAGAGGCTGTCGGCACGAATAAAATAAGTATGATGCAATATCTGGTATAGTCGTTTAACATGGTGTGTTCGGTTTTCGTTTACATTTTCATTTCGTACACATTAATTTTTTTAACGTTATTTTAAGTACAATAGAACGAATGACTGATTGTGAAATTACACACTTTTACCTTTATTTTTAAGACATTTCCCGATATATTGTGTGGGTATAGTAATTTACAAGAAAACAGCAAAAGAACTTACCGATGCAGCGAACTTCCCATAAACTTCGATGTTAAAATCGTTTGTGGTTCAATATAGCTGCCAAAGCTCAGAACAGCTTCCTGGGTCACTATAGCTACCAAAACAAAATTGACTTTTATCTCCTGTTACATTCACTACAGCTGCCTGGGTCATTACAGCTACCAAAAAAAAAATATAGACCTTAATTAATGGGGTCACTAAAGCTACCAAAAAAAATGGTGGCGCATGATCAAGCGCCAAAATGAATAAGCGCCAAATTGAACAAGCGCCAAATTGAACAAACCCCAAACTGAATAAACGCCAAATGGAACAAACGCCAAACTGAATAAAAGCCAAATGGAACAAACGCCAAACTGAATAAGCGCCAAATGGACCAAATGCCAAACTGAACAAGCGCCAAACTGAATAACCGCCAAAATGTGATAAACACATTGTTAGGTTAGGTTAGGTTAGGTTAGCATGTTCTGTTTGTAGATCTGCACAGTCTGACGTCTATAAAAGCTCACAATATTTGGACCATCAGAATTTACAAAAAACCTGAATAACCGCCAAATGGAACAAACGCCAAACTGAATAAGCGCCAAATGGAATAAACGCCAAACTGAATAAAAGCCAAAAATTTGGCGGTTATTCAGTTTGGCGTTTGTTCAATTTGGCGCTTATTCAGTCGCCCCAAAAAAATATAGACGTTAATTAATGGTGTCACTAAAGCTACCAGAAAGTGTAAGTATATATTTTTCCCCAAAGGTGAACTGAATGTTTGTTCAAATCGTTTTTAACACAAATTACATTCAGTTTCGGGAAAAAATGTCTTGATTTGCATTTTCCGTCTAGTATTGTTACTTGTATGTATTATGTTCCGCGCCTTATACTTCGGAAATAGTAAATTTAATAAGAGAATTCAATGTAAATTTTAATTCTTTTAAAGCGTTTTTTTTTTTTTGCTTTTTTTCCAACGTTTTCATTTAATTTTTTTGGTTTGTTTTCCAAATTTCTCGCTAATTTTTGTTCACTGCTTTTTTAACTATTTTCACGCGTTTAATATATTTATTATTTTATATTTTAATTACAATTATTACAAACAGTTTCAAAATAAATTTGAAATTATCAATTATTTAATTTTTAATTAAGAAAAATTGTTTCCATAAACTATAAACCTTCATAATTTGCAGGGCCAAAATGAGGCTTATCTATGGTAATTAGTAATTACTGAAGTAAAAATAAAAGTGTAAGTAGAAGAATTTATTTCAAATGTATAGGGTGCATCCTGTTTCTAATAGGGAATGTTTTTTAGTGTGTATCCTGTTTGAGTGTGCACTGATTAAGATTATGGAACACATTTAGGGATGCACGAAATTAGGAAACTAAAAACGGTTAGGGGTCACTACAACTACCAAGGCTCACAAGAGCTACTAGGGGGAGAACAGCTACTCGGGTCACTACAGCTACCAAACAAATTAATAGACCTTTTGTTCATCAAAAGGGTCACTACAGCTACCAAAAATAGGGGGACAAAATATAGACCTTTTTTATCACTTTCTCGTCACTACAGCTAAAAAAAAATAACCCTTTCTCCCTAACCGAACCTTATCTAATGAAACCTTACCGAACCGAACCTTAACAATCCGAACCTAACCGATCCTAACCAAACCTTACCGAGCCTTACCGATCCTAACCGAACCTTACCGATCCTAACCAAACCTAACCGAACCATACCGACCATAATGAAACCGAACCGAATCTAATCTAAACTAAACGTATTGATAAATAAAAAGGCCTATATTCTTTATTAGCTGTAGTGACCCTTGGTAGCTGTAGTGAGCCAGTCCCCTAAAAACTGCTAAAGCTGCGAACACATTGGCAATATTTAAAGGAAGATTCACTGCAATTGAAAGTCCTTGAATTGATTGCAATTGCAATTGCCAATATTATAATAACACAATTGCAACATACTTAAAAGTGGTTTCTTGCGGAAAATGCTGATCTTTGTTTTTTTTGTTGTTGCAAGAAACTGTGCAAGATTTGCAACAATATTTCACTTATTTCTTTCACAAAATCTTGCGATAAAAATAGCCAGTGTGATTGTCGCTTTAGTTTATTAACAACAAAAGGAAAATTGCATAAAAATACGACAAATGACTACATTTTCAAGCTTCAAAATCGTCTTAAAATAATGTTATTCTTGATGGTTCAATCACTTATTAGATATTGTCTACTCGTATTTTTTTATTATATTTGCTGGCTGATTTTCGAACATGATTGGTGTAAACGGGCGGCAATTTTGTGTTTTAATTCAGCTGCTTCAAAGGCGCTAGCCTACACACTCACTGGCTGCCCTCCCTGTCTGTGTTGGCCTCAAATGACTCAGTTGTTGAGGCCACGTGTTTTGTTTTTGACTCATTTATAACCAAAGTGGAGTCAAAAACGTTTTACTCGTTTTGTAATATCTTTACTATTATTACTTTAATAACTAATTAATTTTTCTTAATTTGTTAATACAAGCAGAAATCTTGATTATTTCCGGGTACACAAGCATAAACGCCTTATGATTATGAATTATTAAAAGGAAAAAAATATGCACGAAATACACTGTAGTTGTGAAATATTAATTTACTGTTTTTTTAAAAAGAAATATTAATTGTAGCCATTCTCGCCTTTGTTCGTACAAGAAATTAAACTACTTTCCATTCTTTTTTTGAGTTGATTCCAAAAACAAAAACAAAAATGACGTCAGTCTATTAAACGAAAATACGATTTAATGACTGGAAAACAAAGCCATTGTCTATCGGAAATGTAACTTTTCCAATAGACATTTTTTTTTAGCTAAGACACTAAAAACTGGTAAATATATCATAAGTATCACAGTTCGGAGTTAACAAACAATAGATTTCTAAGTGAAGACTTACGCCAGAATTTTGTATAAAATGCACAGAACGTAAAATGACAGTTCCCCAACCCCTTTTGGGTACACTAGGGATAATCCAGAGCTCGGATTTTTATGCAGTATATCAAGATAATGTTACTCAATACTTGGCTCAAGTGCCAACTGTTAAGTAACAATACTGTTTAAATAAACCAGCAAATTGTAATTATGGTTTTTTTTTTCAATCTAATACACTGATTAGAAGATAGAACTCTAGTTGACAACTGACAGTAGTTTAGCCTCTAACCAGCCTTTTTGATTTAAAAAAACAAACATAATTGTTGGTTAATTGTAAACGAGATTGTTACTTCACAATTGACTCTTGGGCCACAAATTGAGAAACATTTGCTTGATATTTTGCGTAAAAATCCGAGATCTAATGGTAATATATAAATAATATAAGTGCCAAACGTACAATAATAATCAGTTTAATACGTAATAAAATGTATAAAATGCACAAATTGCGTACTTTTGGGGGAAATTTGCATAAACTTGCATAATTATTAATTACACTTATTTGGAACTTTAAAAACAAACATTGTTTTTGGTTTGGTAAATGAAATCGTTTTGATTCTGCAATTATTTTTGTTGTTCCAATGATTTGTAGCTATTAATTGCATCAGACATTTAATTAATTGTGATTTAACTATATAACATATAGTTTATTTTTGCATAATAAAATGAATACTTTTCTTGAATATTTTGCATTTTTGGTAATTTCTTTCTATTTGTATAAAATGCACAATTTATAAAAAGAAATCGATTTGCACATTTTTGAATTTTTATTTGCATAAAAGTGTTGGCCCCCTGATGATGTTTACTAATGTAATTTACTTATATTTTTTATTTGATATAAATGTGAGCCACCATTTTAAGTTTCTAGTTTATTAGAGGTTTTTAAACAACAAAGTTGAATTGCATGAACAATTTTTCCTAGAGAAAAAGTTTTACAATTTCCTATAGGCCATTTCTTGGTAAACTTCTATAACAAAAGAACATGATTTATATATTTATTTAAAAAAATGACGTCTGTATAAATTACGGTTACAATCGAAATCTTATTTTTATTGCACATTGAATAGAAATTATTAAAATATGGTAATAATGATTGGTAATAAGTTGACACTAAAATTAATGTTTGTATATTAAAGAATTATTATGCAATGTTAACAAACAAAAATGTATTTTAATACGTTTCAATGCAAAAAAAAAATAACACGAATCACATTATTATTATTATGCCCGATCCACATCAAGCTGACAAAAGTGCAAAACGAATTCGTGACAAAAGCACAACAAAAACGTTATAAAAAGCAGATTTTGAAAACAAAACAAACTTGAAAAAACTGTCAGCAGCAGGTATACTGAAGACAAAACCACAACACATTTTGTGTGACACAACACAAACAAATTGGTTTTTGTTTTTGTTTCTATAACTGTGTCCTGCTTGTCTGTTAATGTTTTAATACTAACTGTCCACACTGCAAAGACAAGAATTGACAAAATGTTGCAAAGTACAGAAACAAAAGAAAAACCTTTTGATGGAATAGTTTATGAAATTGCATATAAAACACAAAAGTCGCAGAAATATTTTAGAATTATCACTAGGGTTGGTAATTTGTGTGATTTTTATACCTTCATTTGTGTTGTGATTTTTGTGAAAAAAAGTGGTCATTTGTGTGAAACAATTGTGATTTTTTTTTTTCACAGATTTATTTTTAAAGTACAAATAAACAGGCTATCACATGAATTAATGGATGATATAATCACATTAGCATATTTAGCACACAATATCATACTTATTCATTTAAGAAAAGCATTGAAATGCACAACGTTATCCATTTCAAGGTTTTCTGTGGTAAACTGTGTGCGATTCTCCCTCAGAATGGCCTACAGATACAAGTGGAGCATACAATACTTTCTGTTTATGACTAAAGCCAGTTTTAGAATCTGTAAATTTTATCAAATCAGGATTCTTATTTAGAAATTTCTGCAGCTTACGAAGTGGCTCATCTTTAAGATGTGATTGAACACTATCGAGAATAGTGAGTTGCTGTACTGTAAGACCAGTGTACCTATTTTTAACTTTTTTGTGACATATTTGTGATTTTTGTGCATTTATTACACTTTGTGTGATTTTTCCAAATTTTTGCCTAATTGTGTGATTTCAATTAGTGCTTATTAAGCTTAATTTGCATAGTTTTGTAAATATCTGCTAAAAGTAAGCTGAATAATTGAAAAATAAAATAGTTGTGATCAGTGATCACAAACAAATCTTTACCAACCCTAATTATCACCAATTTGTCTCGAAACACTTGTGTTTCTGTTTTGTTTGTGTTTTGTCAGCTTGATGTGGTTTTGCCCACCCTATACATAGTTTGGGTGGTTTAACTGGTTTTTAGCCAAATCATAAAAAAAATATCTACTTTTACTCAAAATCACCATTCAAAAATAAATTTTCGTGATTAAAATTGTCAGTTTTCAGTTCTAAAAATGGCTGAAACTGACAATAACAATCGCTATTGCTATAAACGAAATAATTTTTTTTTTCCAATTTTTTTTTAGAAAATTTCATAGTTAATTTATAATTAATATTTGTTAATTTTTTTACGAATTTTAATGAATATTTTATTTTATAATTTATTAGTAATGCCAAACGAAGTATACATTTTCCAATCAATGAAACTGTTTAGAGGCTAGAATTGGTATAATTAATTAATCAAAGGTCGGTAAAGAGAGAGAACAAGTGTGTAATATTGCAATTATACAAGTTTTTTTCCTTGAATTCTAGCCTCTAAACAGTCTCATTGATTGGAGAGGCGCATAATTATTTTGGCCTTATTTATTATTTAGTAATTTATAATTAGTATTTTCTTGTTTTTTTTTTATAATTTTTTTAATAATTTCCTTTATTAGTCATTAATATATATATATTTATACAAGTCTTAAGGCCATATTCTGAAATGATACTTAAGCCAAAGTAAAACTTAAACAAAGCTAAACTTAAAAACTCTCCATAGACTTATTATATAGTTTTGCATTGCGTCATGATTTAAGTTTAACTTTATTTTAAGCAACGTTTTTGTAATACTAGGTGAGGGAGGCGAGGGTTAAGATGGTGATTTTGAATATTATTTCTTCTTTAAAGTTTGCATTGATTTGTATGAATTATGCATATAGATTATATATTTTACATTGATTTTCCTCCACAATGTGTGGTTACATCACTTTATTCATATAATTAGTTCCCATGATTATACATGTATATATGAAGTTTTATGAGCAAAAAAATTATTTATTGTTCATTAAGTTTCCATTCTTAACTAACTAATGGCCATATTCTAAAACGTTGCTTATGGCTAAGCAAAACTTTAAACAAGTAAATATAAAAAAACCTACGTTTTTCGATCCCGAGCTTTTATTTCTACTAAGACATGGTTTTTATTTTTGGGACTACAGGAGTGTTATTTTTGCATTTTGATGAAAAGTACGTTTAATGGTACCCCTCTCCTCCTATAACGGCGGATCCTGGACAGGTCATTCGAGGATCCATCAAAATTTTTGGTCGCACTAGTAGAGGCTGCAGTGTACAAAAATTCAGGGAAGTTGTTGGTTCAAATAGGAGAAATAACAAGTCCACCCAAACGGACACTGGTCATTGTCAACTTAAATAAAAGCTTGTAAAAATAAGCTAAATTTAAAAACTCTTCTTGCGCTTACGATATATAGAGAATGTTTTTGTCTTCCATCATCTTTTAAGCTTAGCTTTATTTTAAACAACGTTTTTGAATATGGGCATACATCTTGCCATATAAAAGTACTGTATAAAAACGGGCTGAAGGTACTAAGAGTTTCTAACTAATTGAGGCAATAATTAATAGGCTATAATGAGCCCCTCCCCCCCCCCCAAGACACCTAATGAAAACGATGATATGAATCTGAACGATGACGACTTTTTGTCATTAACGTTGAGAACTAGCTGTTGCAACTCCCGTGGTTTCGCCACTGTTTCTCTTTGGCTCCATCCTCCTTAGATACCATTCTCTGACCTCGATGGCGACCAATCCAAGTAAACCGACAGATATGAACGACATAATGAGATAGATTTTGTAAATGGTACAAAGTGGATAACTCCATCCGTAACTGACAGTACGACCAATGGCATCCCAAATCCTCGAATTTGAAAATGCAGCTTCTAAATTGTCTGGAAAAACCATACTGTAAAATACTAGAAAAAAAAAAAAAAAACAACAGATAAAATTAATATTTTTGAATGGAAAATTCAAATTAAAGTGTGCAGTTTATATACTTGGTACTTGCGAAGACCAGACTCCGGAACCGGATCCCCAGATGGCACTAAGGACAAACAGGATCGTGGCATTGTTCGGATCAGTTCTGAAGGATATCAACGCAATTGCAGCACTAAAATGTATGGTAAATGCAAAGACAAATGGAAGAAGTCGATAACGACGGTTGGAAAACCAACCGAAGACGACTGCTACGGTAGCAGATGTTAAGCCGTAAACCATCATTACATAGCCGATGAAATGCATTCCAATTGGGCATGTGATGTAAGCCTGTCAATGATAAAAACAAAATGTTGAAAACTTGTTTAAAGGTTATAGTTGAAGTTCAATTAAGAGTGCCATTTGGTTCTCTATGTTTGTTCTCGAGGGTCGACCGATGCATCGGCAAATTCATTGTATCGGCGCCAATAGTTAAGGTTGTTAATATATCGGCATCGGGGTGTTTTTAAACGTCAAGTATGCCGATACTAATTTTAGGACAGAAATTGGAGAATGCAATATAAAAGAATCTGTAAATCCATAAATAAAACCTACTATTCTGCAAGAGTGAGCAAATTGTGCTAAGTTAGTTAACTAAAGGAAGTTTAGTTGATTCTCATATCTATTAAGTACTGTTGTAGCTTAATTAAATTTTAATTAATCCATAGCTCTTCTAGATTTCAGCTTTTAATTAGTCTTTTTCGTTTAAAAAGCATATTTTTTAGCTTTCATAACTAGGCCTACTTGTGTCTACTTCTGAAGTTACAAATTGAATTCAATGGTAACTTTAAATCAGTTGTTTAAAGTGGCTTTTATAGATATTTATTTTGCTTTTATCCCACCGAATGGCGCTACTGTAGTGGATAATGTTTTGCTCCATAGACGTTTTTTTGTAAAATTTCGACACAAAAACGTTAAGTGAACATTTTTTTAGAAAAAAAAAAAAACATTAGGAAAAAATTCAAATTGTTTTCAAAACTAGAATGGTAAAAAATTATGTTAAAAGTTTTTCCATGGCAATTATATTTTAAAAAATAAACATTTTATAGTTCAGTTTGAAAATGACCCGTTTTTAGTGGTTTCCATTGACATTTCATGAAAAACTATTTTCGAACTTTTTCAAACTGTTGTAAAAAGTTTATTTTGAAAGATGTCATCATGAAAAAAACTTTTAGCAATATCACCAACTAGTCTAGTTTCTAAAACACTTTGAATTTTTCGTCTTGTTTCTGGTGAACAACGTTCGCTTGAAAAATACAAATTTTCTCAAAACCCCAGGCTGGGGGAAGAAACCTCCTATAGAATGTAATAGCCACACAGGCAGTTCGAAATCAGGGAGAACTTCAGTTGGCTCCGTCATTGTTATGACGAACGCAGCTTCTAATTGGTTGGTTATGTAGTCTGACGTCACAGGCTCTCCGCCCTTTTCAACGTCGAACCACACAACAAACCAATTAGAAGTTGCCGGTCGTCATAACATGGGCGGAGCCAACTGAAGTTCTCCCCGATTTCTAACTGCCTGTAATAGACACTGCAGTGGTGCCGTTATTAGGAACTAAAGCAAAATAAATAACTATGGAGCCACCCTAATAATTCAATATATAACACTGAATTTTCATATTTCTCGTTATTGGATTTTTAATTATTTTCTACTATTGTTTGAATTTTTCTGTCAGGTTTTTGATTTAGATCAATAATAAAGGAAAATTGAACACCAGGAAGTGTTGCAATGCACTTAAGGTGTGACCAATAGGCTTTTATTAAATTAATTACAAATGATGCCACTAGATGGAGTTAGGTGAATTCACGTGGCCCACTTCCTTAGATCTCTATGGACGTGACTAAGGTCAAGAGGCGAATTTACAGGTACAAGTATGTAGGTTTTTAAAAGCATTTATTAAACAAAACTCATTGTTTTTTCGAAACTTGATGAATAAATGACTCGAGTGAATCCTTTTTTGTAACGATTTCTTTGGAAATAATCGTTTCATGACAGTTTTAAAACGACGATAACAGCAAAAACCGAAAATCGGCGTTTTAAAACTGTCATAAAATGATTGCTACCGAACAGATCGTCATAAAAAAGGATTCATTCGAGTCATTTATTCATCAAGTTTCGAAAAAACAATGAGTTTTGTTTAATAAATGCTTTTAAAAACCTACATACTTGTACTGGTAAATTTGCCCCAATTAACTTTTTTAACCATACAACTCTATAGGAGTGAAGACACGTAGCGATGGTAATGCTGCCCTAGGAGCACGACACATAAGTAAAAACCTAACAGTCACACACCTTAATACTTGATTAAGTTTCTAAATATATCGGCAATGATCGACTATTTTTCACTAGCATATTGGCAAAATTATAGTACATCTGTCAAACCCTAAAGTCAGTTATACCTTTGTAAATTCAGCAGTCCAAAAGGGATTGTCCATTCCATTATACAGTCCAATCGGAATGAGAAATACTTGTTTGATATCTTTCCATTGTCTCACAGAAGACAATAGAAGTTGTTTAGTACTCATCTCGTCACCGATACCTTCCTCGATATCAAGTTTCGATAGCGTATCTAATAAGAACGTAACGATAATCGTTGCTAGAATACCGCAACCAACGCAGAATGCACAGAAATAATAAACTTGTTCTCTTCCAGGAACTCTGGACGTTGATTTCGTGCTGTTACGAACACCGTTATGAAAACCTCCGTAAACGAGCGTAAGATCTTCGTTGCAATACGATGCATCGCAAATGTCTAAATACGGTGTTTCGGTAGGTGACGTATTACCGTCTGGCATGTTTGATCCTAAAATGAGAGACGAGACCATATTTCCCAATACGTTACTACTAAGGTAAGCCATGTAAAGAAAACCGAGAAAACGTCCTTTGTATTTATCGGGATCGAATCCAAATCGAAGACCGTAAGTCATACCTAAACGGGCCAAATAGGCACTTTGTGCAACCCACATTGCTGCCGAACTAAAACCCGAAATGGCAGCCAACGGTACCAATGTATACCACGATGGATAGAAATTCATGGACATGTAAACGGAATAAATGCCCATACCCAAAGCTATTGTCCATTTGCAACCTAACCGTTTAATGATACTCGAGTCTGTGAAAAGGTTTCCTAATGTCATGGTTGCAAATTCCACACACATGGTTGTCACTCCTAAACCTTGATCACTATTCAGAGAGCTTTGAACAGCACTGATTGAATTATAACCCATGTAAAGACAAAGCCAAGCAACACTTAGAACCACACAATCTTTCCATAGGATAATCTTTTGTTTTCTCAGGTTATTATGGTCTTCTGAGTGGACATTACAGGTATTCTGGACGTCCGCGGCCATTGTGGCTGCTGTAGTGGCGGTTGATCCGTATGATTCCGCTAATGCTTTTTTGTCTTGATGCAATACGCTTTTGGTGACATCTGTACCATGGCCCAGTTCTGCATCTTTAGGGATTGTCATTTTTCGTTGAAAAATATACTTCTATAGTTATGTTGCTCCGAGATTATCTTGAATAGAAAAGAAAAATTTTAATTAATTCATTGGTTGAAATTGAAAAGAACAGAAAAATGTAACGAAAGTTCGTCTTTGCATGGTCGCGGCTTCACAAGGACAATGTTGTGTCGCCACATAAAGTAGTCGTGTTTAGCGAATCATTAATTAGACATAGATCTATAGAGGGGGAGTGTTCACACATGAACTGGGCTTATCACCGGTTGTTTGCACCACAGTGGTGATGAGTGGTTGAGTTCGTGTGTCACAAGTGGCGACCACCGCCTGTTTGTGTCCGTGATGATAAAGGTCATACTGGTGGCCTGCAACAGGCCACTGTTTTCAATGGTTATTCAGTTTAGCGTTTGTTCAATTTGACGCTTATTTAGTTTGACGTTTGTTCAATTTGGCGCTTAATCAGTCGCCTCATTACACCACTTCGAATTTATATGGCGCAATCAAACAAGTGTTTTTCAACTTTAGTTCAAGAGTGCACAGACCACTTTTTGAACACTTTTCTCACCTGCAAAATGAAGTCGAAGGTAGTTGAGGTGTGGTTGCAATGTATTTTCTATGGAAAGGTGGTCGATTTTTGGTGAATTGCAGTCGAAAAGTGTTCAAAAAATTGGTCTGTGTGTGTGTCAAGGCCCTATAATTCCTTGCTTAGATTCCTGGCTTGTAAGCTTTGTGTTGAAAAACCGCTTGATTGTACGAAGTACTTCTGCAGGCTGTGGTCATCACTGCTTAGTCAATGATCAATTGATAATGTTTGCATTCAACACGAACACAATTTGATTATCACGTTCATTTCGTGTAACTTTATCTCCTCTAATAACTGAACAGTATCAACTGATGTGCACAACTGTAAGCGTCACGAAACTTTATCACACAAAAAAGTCATTTAAATAATTCAACTAACGTTAACATTTCAGTTGACGAACATTAGTAACATTGTAAATTGTATATTATGAATTCTAACAAGTTAGAAACAATAGTCTTGTCTGGAATATACTTTGAGGTATACGATGTTGACTCTTGTCTGTGTTTACACTTATGACAACAATTTACTTTGACTTTTTGACATTTGAATGTATGTCATGTCATTGACAGTCAGCAATTTTGAAATGCTCTGGTAAAGTATATACATGGCTCACCCTTTATGGGGTAGACCAGTTAGTGCTGTCCGAATGGACCTGCTGCACTGGTAATAAAAGCAGAGAAAAGAAGTCCGTATGGATAAGAGCAGCTCTGGATCTGCCGTGTCCATTTGGTAGAAAGCAATTGCTTTGAGATATTTTGGAGCTGCTCTTTTTTGCTCTTTTTTTTTAAAAAAGGCAAGGGCTAAGAGAGCTTAACCTGCTCTCGCAAACATGGCGGCATCCAAAAAGCATCTCAATAGGATGTTGATTTTTTTACATAACATAATAAAAATAATTTATAGGGTTATACATATAGCTACAATGCATGACGTCCGCCATGTTTGTACAGATTTGATGTGGCATTTTTGTCATAAATACCAACTATTACCACAACAATCACGTCACTCATTTTCTTATTCAGTTTACAGAACTGTCATTATTCAGGGCATAGTTAGAAAGAGCACGGTACTCTAGTCAAGTATATGTAGTTTATGGCTCAATATGGCACACTCATTATTTGTCAAAATCCCTATGACGTCACAAGCTTCATATTAGGATGGCGTCAAGTATAAACAATTTTTATTGTAGGTTTTGTTATTTTACATATGTTAACATTCTCCTCCTATAATTATATATATATATATATATATATATATTAAGCCAAGTCAAGTCTGGCGATGTGTAACGCTGTACAAACAAGGACAAAAATCTTTAAGCAAACACATGTGAAGGCGGTTGTGGAGAGGGAAACGTCCTTCATTGAGTGACCTTCAGTATTTGAATAAAATAGTTAAACTAGAATGTCTCGTCATTTATGACGGGTTACCCCACTAGTTCAATAATATATAACATACAGTAGAAATCATAAAATGTAAATTTATGGGTGGATGATTATGCGAATTGTGCTTCAAAATATTTTTTTAAACTTGTTCTATAAAATTCTAGAAATTGAGTTGAAGAAGGTTTAGAAAGAACGGCACCTATCAGTGAGATATATTATTAATATCGCTCATAATAAGGAACTGTTGTGTTTGTATACAGCATATTATAGCATATAACTCAATGACAGGTAATTTGTCATTTTTGTCATCATGTAAGTAAATCAATGGGGCAATGTAGTTTGAAGAAACTTGACCTTCAGCAATGACCCCTCTTATTTTTTTCTTCCTTAACATTATAATGACGTAAAAATGTGTGTGTTTGTAATGTACTATTATAATAAATAGAATATAAATGAAGGTCGCCGTTGTTGTAACATTTTTTGATCTCAGGGAACAGAATTTATATTTTTCTTTTGTTGGTGAAAATAACAAAGAAATAAAAGAAAGTTTGATGAGTTGATTTACAAACAAAAAAGTATATCACAAAATATTTTATTGAATGGTACTTTTGTTGAAATGATGATATAATGACTGACTGAAAGGGAAGTTTTTTCATTATTATTTCAAATATTAGACAAACAAATTAGAACCTGCTAAGTCATATCAAAATGGGTCTGCCAATTTTTTACGTTCCTTAATGTTAAAGTTCTTTAGCTTTTGCTTAAATAGTAAGTTTAAATCTATTTTGTTAACCATAATATTGTGTCTGTTGTTTTGACAAGTTTTATCATTTGCCTCCTGTTTTCATTAGGTCAAAATAGAAGGTGAAAATAAATTTAGATTGCATCAAATTTAAACAATGTCGTCTTTAGGCCTTGTTTCCACTGGGGTGAAAATTTGAACTTCTTTGAAAATTTCAACTACTGAAAAATAAAAAAAAAAAACGTGGCCTTTGCCTATGATAGTGAATGGGCGAGGGCCATGTTTCTTCTATTTTTCACCAGTTCAAATTTTCATCCCAGTGTGAAACAAGGCCTTAAGCTGGATTTGCACGATTCAAAGTGGGTTTACACGATTCAAGTGAATTGATCAACACACTTGACTCGTGTAAACCCAGCTTTAGCTAACTTCTGTGTGTCGAAAGGATCGACCAAAAAAAAAAATTAGGACTAGTTGTGTCACTTTTGTTGGGTAAAAAGAGGTAACATCAAAAGAATGCAATTAAAAACAAGAGGTCCTTGCATTCTTTTGTTATTGGCCCCCTTTTTTAATCAGACAAAATAACACAATCCTAATTTTTTTTTGTTAATCTCATCTGACGTCACAAGCTTCATCTAAAGCAGCCCACAGACCTGCAACATGGTTGGTTGCCAACCAGGTTGCCAACTTGTTTCCCACAGACTATGCAACCTTTACAGCAACATCAGAATATAAACATTAGTCATTGTTTGAAGATCTAGTTTGTTGTGTGCGTACAATTAAATAAGCTATTGGTATAATTGTAAATTTTCATACTACTTAATGCACCACTTCACTTTAGAACTCGTTGTGGTGCACTAATGTTTCCAACCAAGTTGCCAACCCCACTACAGACGGCGCAACAGTGTTGCCAACATTAGGCTCCTCCCACAAAAAATCTAAACTTTGTGATTTCACTGCAACCGTTGGTGCAACCTGAAATTGCAACTTCAACCATCCCACAGACTGGAGACCTACATTGAGTAAAAATTTGAAGCCCAGCCCAGCCCATGAGACTTTATGCTGGACCAGGCCCACGAAGCCCATGAAGCCCACCAGGCCCATGGGCCTTTAATATAAAAATGCCGGCCCAGCCCAGCCCATGGGCTGGGCTATGGGCTTTATGTAGGTCTCTACCACAGACCCTTCAACACTGTTTGCAACATGACAAGTTGGCAACATGGTTGGCAACCAAGTTGCAGGTCTATGGGCTGCTTAAGGACAATGCAAAGTATATTAGAAAACATTCTTTGAAATTGATTTGTTCAAAAATTATTTTCACCTTCTACATTTTGACCTAATGGAAACAGGTATGACTGACTTACTACTACTTAAGATCTTTGTCACATGGTCTTGTTACTAAATGTGATATTAAACAAAATCCTGTTAAGTTTTTTTCCATTTTTTCATTTGAATTTTTCCAAGTATTATTTATGTTATTTTTTCTTCTGATTTTTAAGCTTAGTTAAGTAAACTTGACATTGAAAGTAACTGGTTCCTTGATTATCTTGATATAACTGATAGTCTGTCTAATATTTTTTTTAACATAAATGAAGGTTTCGCATTTCTCAGAATCAAAGGTGAAGGTGAAATAAGTACATAAACAGTGAACATTTATATAATTAATTAACCTATATATACTCCACCTTGTGCTACCTGATCATAGCAATTCTATTTTAATTAATTTTTTAGCATAGAAACAAATTTGAAACAATATAATTTTTTTATATTAGGATGTATTTTTTATTAATTGGACCCTGAAGTGAGCATAGTATAGATTTAACTTGAAGTAAAGGCTGGATCACACATTCATATAACAACAAGCAGATAATAATAGAAATAATCTAGAATAAAGTTGCAGCTTGGTTTTTCTGCTCTTTCGCTTTCAAGGGTTCTTTTTTGTCCAACATTAAAATTAGAGATAGCACATTCGAATTCGGCGAATCTTGAGAAATATTCGAAAACTCGAATCTTCGCGATTTTTTCGTTTTTCGAATCCTAACGTTAAAAAAACTGTTAAGAGGATAGATACATCGTTTAGTTCAAAATTTCTCCGAATGTAGGCGCTGCGATCGTTGTTGGTTGAAAAACGGTTTTTTAACGTTTTTTCTCCCAGTTCGAAGTCACATAATAATTAATAGAAAAATAATTTCGCGTGCTAACCTTACAAAAAGAAAACATTGTGAAGCCAATAGATTAATGTACGTGCTAATTTTTGTGTGATTGTTCTAAGTCGTTTTTAATGGGAGTTCTTCAAATGTTTGGGTGACGGTTTTTTGGTCCTATGGGAATTAACATGGAGTTAAAAAAACGTAAGATTTTAAATGTTATTTAAAAATAGAAAGCCCTTTTAAAATTTAGAAAAAGGAATAATCCTGAAGGCAATAAACACGTGTAAGTACGTGCTAATTTTTCTGATTGCTCTAAATCATTTTTAATCAGAGTTCTCTTAACTTTTGTTGGACGGTGTTTTAGTCCTATGAGACTTAACATGGAGTTAAAAAACGTACGATTTTAAACGTTATTAAAAAATAGAAGAACCTTTTCAAAATTTATAAAAAGGAAACATTGTGAAGCCAATACATGAATGTATGTGCTAATTATTTTGTTATTGTTCTAAATCGTTTTTAACGAGAGTTTTTCAAATGTTTGTGGGACGGTTTTTGATCCTATGGGATTTAACATGGGGTTGAAAAAACGAACGACTTTGAACGTTGTTTAAAAATAGAAGGACCTTTTCAAAAATTATATAAATCGAGCACGTGAAGAACAATACTTTTTATTGCATTTTGCGCTTTACTGTATTTGAATTGAGCGATTGTGAGGCGATTTCTTTCAGTTTTAGTAACACTATATAAGAACACTCATTTGTCTCGCTGTCGTCTGCTCAAAACAACAAGATGGACGTGGATCTAGGCTCTTAAAAACTTAGGTTAAAATTAGTTTTAACGCCATTGACGTCGAATAAAAGTGTTCACTAACCAAAAACCGGCGATTGTTGCAATTTCGTTGGTTGGACCCGGATCACCTTGTGGCAACCCTGAGTCAAGCCACACTGTGTTTATTATTATTAATAATTTAATATTTAATATTATTTCATTTATTTGTATCTTTTCTAAATGAATAATATAGGATTCTTATATGAAGGATTCGTGAGATTCGAGAACCGATTCGCGGATTCGAGAAAATTTAGGATTCGTCCCACCTCTTAATTAAAATGGGTAACATTTCAAGGGCACTTTTTAAGAGAAGAGAAAAAATAAAAGAGGAATGCGCCATAAAGAATGATGTGTTGCGGTTTGAAGGACGCCTTCCTATTGGATAATAACAATGTATTTCTACGTGATGAGGA
Source organism: Brachycybe producta (assembly GCA_036925085.1). NCBI lineage: Eukaryota > Metazoa > Arthropoda > Diplopoda > Playtdesmida > Andrognathidae > Brachycybe > Brachycybe producta. Next base: position 109,453 of record JAUPFP010000092.1, read on the forward strand.
AGAAGAAGAAAAAGACAATTTTAACCTTTATTTTTGGTAGACATTCAGCTAAATAAATAGAATTGAATTATTCAAATTAGATCATTTGTTTTCAGCATGTGTGATCCATGTCTAACGTTTTTTTTTCTGATTGTCTATGTGAAATAAGAAAACAAGACAAATAGTAGAATCTAATTAGAAATTCTATGATTTGCTATTTTTTTAATGTTTTGCGTGACTTGGTAGATTTTTGTTTTAATGGTCAAGTAGATATTGTAATCTATCCGGATATAGTATTTCGGGTGTGGACTTTTTGTTCTTGTAATTCAATAATAAGCCTAATATTGCCTTCTTGAAGGACGTTATTAACTTTTTAGTTATTAATATTCAAATAAGCATCTTCAAGATAAAATTAATAAGGTCAAAAGTTTCCACAAAATACACATAATGATGGGTGAGTCTCAGCCCCCTCTTGGGTAAACTATGATACCATAGGAGTGCTATAACGAGCTATTAATAATTGAGGCGTGCATTTTAATAACGTTTTAAATGCCACATAATACCTATTACACACCTGATAACTTAATTGCATTTAAATAAAAAAACGTGTTCTACAGAGCCCTCTGTGAAGTGCAAACAAACAATATGTCGAATTCAATTCATTCAGTTTATAATCTGAAAATATTGAATTAATACTTAAATATAATAATATAAATTATTGACAAAATATTGATTTAGTATTTCAATTTAAAATATTAATAATAAAGTAGATTTTTTTTTTGTTATTGTCCTTAACTGGATTCCGTATAATTCATCTAAACACATTTAATTTGAATTCATTTAACTCATGTGTGTACAAGGGTAAAATACGTTTTTAATCGAAAATGGGTTGTGAACGCCATGCTTTTTGCAGGGAAATTTGCCTGCTGGCAAAAGTGTGCATGTCATAACGTTGTAACAGCCAATAGCAATTCGAGTGGCAACCTGGCCAGTCACGTTGTAAATGCCAACAATGTCACTATAGTGTCAACTTGTCAGCACAATTATGTTGCATGTTCTCATTTACAATGTTTTGGAACAACATTTTAATACTAATTAATAATTAATTTTTAATACGAGATTTTCTTCATTTCTTAGCTTCGTGTAAATTGTATTACAATATTTTATGCCTTTAATGTATTTGGTTTTGTAGAAAAATGTTTTTCTATCTCCTGAAAAATTTAAATTTTGAAAAGTCACGCTTCAATTAATCAGTTTAATCAAAAATGCATGAAACAGATACATTGCTGCATAATCTTTGGAAATTTGCATCAATTTGCGCAATTTCTTTTTTATTAAACAGAATTGTTTTGATTTTGCATTTTCTATAATTCCTTCTTGTGAGTATGAATATTAATTATATTCAGACAATTAGTTGTGCTTTTTTTGTTCACGGTAATATACATCTTTTATTTGAACTAAATTAAAATTTAAAAGTTTTCTTGTAATTATTACACATTGTGCATTTTTTTTGGTTAATTTTTTATTTGCACAAAACGTACAATTTCTAAAAATCAATTTGAACATAAATTTTCTGAATTTTTATTTCACGAAATAGAATTTAATTGCTTATTAACATATCTTATTAGTTATGCTAATATTATTTTAATTTGTCTAGCCAAAGAAAGGGTTAAGAAAGTTGTTTACCCAAGTTAACATGAAAATTGAAAATGTGAACGAAGACATTTTCATTTTTAAATTTATGAAAATAAATGTTTTATGGAAGATTAAAACTTCCATAAATGTTTATTTTTAAATGTATGGGCATTATAATCATGTTTTATACTAATGATTATAATAAAGCATTGCAACAAAAAAAAGAAACAATAGAGAAAAGGTATCATATAATAAAAATACATATGTAATAAATAATACAGTATGTACCAAAAGTCTTGGATGTTTCCAAGTTTATTTTTTTGTAACACAATCTGTTTGTTGTTTCAAATTACAGTAAATAAAACATTAAAAACATATCAAAATCTAATTAAACAAAAAATGAATAAAATTGGAATTTAACTAAACAACTTATTTAATTAATTTTAATTCGTTATTAATTTTTCGTTTTAGTAGAACTACAATTTAAAGTGGTTTTAAAGTGTAAACACGACCCCCTTCACGAACAAAATTTAGAGAAGCTTAAAATATATATATATATATATATATATATATATATATATATATATATATATATATATATATATATATATATATATATATATATATATATATATATATATATATATATATATGTATATATATATATATATATATATATATATATATATATATGTATATATATATATATATATATATATATATATATATATATATATATATATATATATATATATATATATATATATATATGTATATATATATATTTATTTTGTCGTTATATCCTCAGATGGCGCCACTGGCACCACTGCAGTGGATAATGCCATGCCTCGTAGACGTTTTTGTAAAATTGTCACCCAAAAACGTCAATTAAACATTTTTTTTTTAAAAACAACATTACGCAAAAAACAATCAAATTGTTTACCGAACTAGAATAGTAAAAAGATTATGCTAAAAGTTTTTTCATGGGAATATCCTTTGGTGGAACTGTCACAAAAATGTTTTATTTTTAAAGATAATCTTTAAAAAAAATTAACATTATCGCCAACTATTCTACTTTGTAAAACAATCTTTAGTATCTCTTATACCATGTACACAACACATGAGTTAAATGAATTCAAATTAAATGTGTTTAGGTGAATTATACGGAATCCAGTTAAGGACATGAACACCAAATAAAACTTGATTTTATTATTAATATTTTAAATTAAATTACTAAATCAATATTATGTAAATAGTTTATTTTATTTAAGTAAATTAACTCAATATTTTCAGATTATTAACTGAATAAATTGAATTCGACATATTGTTTGTTTGCCCTTCACAGGGCTCTGTAGAACACATTATTTAAATGTATTTAAATTATCAGGTGTGTTCTAGGTATTAGTCTTGCTCCTGAAAGACAGAAGAATAACCAGAATTTGAAAATCAGCAGCTGTTCATAAAACACTTTAATAACTGCCTTAAATTTCAAATGTGTAGGCTTTTAGAGTTTCTGAAATACTTCATTTTAAACGATTTAACCGCGCCACTTTTCATACTTTAGTAACAGAAAAGAAAGGAACTTTGCAAACTTTTGTTATGGGGACATACTGTAATATACGGTTAGTTGTTTTCTTCTTAAAAAAAACCTCCCAACTGTAAAAAAAAATGAGTCAAATGACATTACTTACATGGTAATAGATGGTTTAACGTTGTCTGATTGTTACTTTTTTTATAACTGGATTAAGAGGTTTATACTAGAATTAATTAGACCACAAAAAACTAAGCAACTGACTTTTTTTAAAAAAAAAAAACATTTGATGAAATCTTTCAACCCTTTTTTTTTTTCTTCTGAACTGAACTGTTTCAGTTTATTTGCGATCATATTTATGTTTCTAACCGAACAAAAGAAGATTTAAAAATTAATCATTTTTTTTTTGCTATTCATTTTTTTTAAATATAATATAATTAATACGTAAGTTATGAAGAGCTAAAACGTCGATTTTCATAGGTCAATTTAGTTTTTTTTCTTCTTCTTCTATAGACAAACTAAATTATAACTTTCTGAAGTTTATCCTTGTAATTTGTTTAGTTGTCGTAAATCTTTTTTGAGTTTCTTCTAATTTATTTGTCTTGTTTTGTTTTTCTAAAGGGGGTTAATCCCATTGTTTGTGGGCTTTACTGGTCTTAAAATGCCATTCATTTTCACTCCATTGAGAAAATATATTGGTTGCCATCATCTCTCTCTCTCTTTTCTTACCTATTCAGTTCAATTTAACGATACTAATAGACGTTTTTGAAGGGCTTTTTGTTTTACTTTCTAAGAATTTCTCAAGGACAAAACATGATTTTTATCCAATTTTCAAAACAACTTTTGTGTAATTTTAACATGAATTTTTTTAGCATTTATTTTCTATATTTAAATATATTTTTTCTTCAAAAAAAAATTAAAATGAATTGATTTTAAATTAATTAAAAAGTGAAATCAGATGGAAAAGTTTGAATTAGGGTAGGTTTATACTCCAAACTTTGCTAAGATTTGCAAGCTTTGAAGTTCTGTAAAATTAGCTCCCCAAAGCTTAGCTTGTTCACACATACATGTGGTCTTGCAAAGTTTACCCTATTTTATGACCTTTATATCCTATAAAACGGGGCGACTGAATAAGCGCCAAATTGAACAAACGCCAAACTGAATAACCGCCAAATTTTTGGCTTTTATTCAGTTTGGCGTTTCTTCCATTTGGCGCTTATCCAGTTTGGCGTTTGTTCCATTTGGCGCTTATTCAGTTTGGCGTTTGTTCCATTTGGCGTTTATTCAGTTTGGCGGTTATTCAGGTTTTTTGTAAATTGTGATGGTCCAAATATTGTGAGCTTTTATAGACGTCAGACTGTGCTGATTTACAGCTAACCTAACCAATCCTAAATTAACCTAACCAATCCTAACCTAACCTAACCTAACCTAACAATGTGTTTATCACATTTTGGCGGTTATTCAGTTTGGCGTTTGTTCCATTTGGCGTTTATTCAGTTTGGCGTTTATTCAGTTTGGCGTTTGTTCAATTTGGCGCTTGTTCAATTTGGCGCTTGATCAGCGCCACCTATAAAACAGATACACAAAAAGTTGAACAATTTCAAAGCTAGCTTCATGCTCTGGCGAAGGCAAAAACCTGAAGCTCTGACGTCATTTTTGAAGCTTCGCAGGCTGCTTTGCCGCTTAGCAAGGGAGTATAAACCAACCCTTACTGACGAAATGTAAAGATTTCTAAGATTATCACCACAAAAACCACATCAAATTTAATAATTTCTAACATGTCCAAAAGTCTTTCAAATTTTTTTATAGTTATATAATAAGTTATATAATTTTATATAATAATAATATCAAAAATATCATGAAATATATCAAAAATATAATATTTTCCAAAAAAAATCCTAATTTTTTCCAACTCTGATTCTATGACTTTTCATGTAATGAGTGAGGCTCCAGGGTTATAGCTACTTCTTTTGGTTGCACCACCACCACCACCCGATATTAGTTCTAAAATGTACTTACTGTATTCACATCATCATTACATCAAATGTATTTAAAATGTTAAAAGCAGTATTTGAAAAGATTAACAAATCATCAATAAGAAAACTGTGAAAAGGGTTTAATTACTAACCTGTGTTACCAAAGTGACATCCCGAATGAATGAAAAACTAAACCTCATGCCTTCAGGATACTATTTTCATAATACTTTGTGTTACCTCATTCAAAATTTGTTCTAAAATGCTTCATTTAATTTTCACAATGCAATAAATTTAAATTAAATACATATTACATGATGGAAAATAAATATAAAATATTAGTTGTACTAGTAGTTAAGTATAGTAGGTGTTAGTTCCCTGAACCAATAAAATGCTAAGAATGGACCGTGATTTTTAGTAATTAGCGCCAGTTCGTAACTTCAAACTGTCCAGTTTGATGCATCATACATAATACACCTTCAATGTCAGGGACTTTTCAGGGCCAAACTTATTTTAACATATTTGCGAGTGTTTCTAGTATTAAAAAAAACGTGTGCTTGGGGAAAACCAGGAAATTCGATACCCTTTTATTTCATGAACAATAAAAAAAAAGAAATTAGTTGAATTTCGAACTAAAATTACTTGTCAATCGATAGGATTCCATGTATTTTTGTTCCAAGGCCTCAAAGACACAAGACGAACACATGGATATTAGTCACTGAAATTTGCACAATTTCATTATATTTAGTTAAAATTAGTTTGTTTTTTCTGAGAAAGTTTGCAATTTGAAAATTCACTATTAAAGGTACTTGTTCAAGCATAAAGTCATATTTCAAACTGTCATAATAAGCTTATATTAAAAGATGATTATGAAAATATGGTTTATGAACAGCTGCTTTTCGAACTCTTCATTATTCTGTCTTTAGCCGCATATAGACGAAATTTAGATGTTCGGAAACTGTTCCAAGAGCTGCTCTCCAGCATATAACGTCTACACCAGAAAAATGAGCGTGTTCGCGTTTGCATGGCGAACAGCTCTCGAGATAAGGTTTTGTTAGTTCGTCCATAGTTCCTGTTGTTAAATTTGTTTCTAATAAGCTAATAACGTTGCACATATTTTTTTTTAAAAAATAATTATTAACACTGGTGAGACGAGCTCACTCACGTCTAAATTGGGTACTTTGTTCGGCAGATGTTCGAGAACCAACCCGTTTATGTATCGCCTCAAGAGCGAACCTTTTACCAGTTAGCGAACAGCTCTAGAACTTTTCGCTTGTTCCCGTCTAAACCGGGTTCTGTTTCTGTTCACGAACTGGTCCCGAACTGTTGTCGAACGGCTTGCGAACTTAGTCTGTATGTGGATTATCAGGAACAAACTGAAAAACTAGAAAGTATTTAGAAACTAGAAGAGTAGATCAATCGCTTAATGGTATTTTCATGTTGTTGTTATCTTTCAAAATAAACTTTTTATAGACAAACATTTAAAAATATCGTCTGCATAAAAATTGTATTTTGAAAGATGATAACATGAAAAAAAAATACCATTAAGTGATTGAGCTACTCTTCTAGTTTCTAAAACACATTCAAGTTTCTTTACATTTTTTTCCTGAAAGATAGAATAATGAAGAGTTCTAAAGGGGCGTTAACACTTTTAAAACACCTTAAGGAAATAAACTGTGCCACCCACACATATCTTATAAATTATAAGGAAAGTTTTCATTTTAAATAGGGCTATAGTTAGAAGCATTGCTTATCGAAAAAGTTTGGCAATGACTGTCCTATACGCTGATCGTTGATGATAGCTTCGGTCAATTTTATTTTGGCCAATAAGGAACGCAGTATTTTTTCACCAAATAAAAGTAGCTGTGAACAGTATTTTCGTATTTAGTAAAAGTAGCTGTGAACAGTATTTTCCTATTTAGTAAAAGTAGCTGTGAACAGTATTTTCCTATTTAGTAAAAGTAGCTGTGAACAGTATTTTCCTATTTAGTAAAAGTAGCTGTGAATGCTATGCTTTATCGATATCGATGGAGGAATTAATTTGGTTTAATCTTAGACTATTACTTTACGTAAAGTAATAGTCTAAGGTTTAATGATGGACGAAATACTCATTCTCCAAAGTTTGATAAAATATTGATTAAACATAATTTTTTTTTATTATTATTTTCATGCATTTTTATCATTATATTTTAAATTCAATAGATGCTTTGCGAACTGTAAAACGAAATGTGAGAAAATACGAAATACATTAAAAATACGATATATTTAAAATTATTTCGTATTTTCAGTCTAATTTTACAAGTGTCGTTACGATATTTTTTCTATTTTTCGTGACGAAACATTTCTTATATTTCGTTACCACGAAAAAGTCGCGCATGCGCGTTTGTTGACATTTTGGTCAAAAAAGCAGCCATTTTTTTTTCCCACTTCAAACAAACGATAGAATATTTTGAAGAAATTAGTGCATGTAATCTCCAGGAAAGTATTAAATTTACTCAACAAAAAGCAGCAGATGTTAGGTTAAAGGTAGGTTATAATATTTAATTGTTTTTTACTTTTTATTTATTTGCTGTTATTACCATTTCCATCCCTTGTTGTCGCCGTTGTGATTTCTGGTTTTAGTAATGCACATAGGTACTTTTTGTTTCAGGTTTTAATTGTAGCCAAAAATGTCATATTTCGTGTTTTATTTTAATTTTTTTCGTTTTGGCAGAACGCAAACCATTAACGAAATTTAATTTACGAAATAAATAAAAAACGAATTTAATTAAAAATATATCGTTTTCATTTTATTTCGTGTATTTTTTGGACGAAAAATCGCAAAGCATCTAATAATTTTTTTTATTTTTACAGTGTAAAGCGAAAAGCAGCTTTAGTATTCCATTTAGAATACTATTGATTCTGAAGAGCAGGTTTTATGTGCGGCAAGAATAAAATACTGCATTTCTATTGGCCAAAATCAAATGGAGCAAAGCTATCGCGAACAACCTGGAGGGTCATACTGTATCCTCCAACTTAGACGAAAAAATTCGAGAAGTGCATTGAAGTTGTTATATTTGGTTTAAAAATTGACGCCAATTAACGTCCTTTTTTTAGTCATTTTTTTTTTGTAAATTTAGTAATTGATTTTTTTACTATTTTTGTATGATTTATTCTAGATTTTCCTTTTTATTATGCAATTGCTTTCAAAGTATTGAATGAATCACTAATTTATGCCACTTGGTTTATTGCTTTATTTACGTAGGGATTTTTTTTTATTTTAGTAACAACAAAAAAAGAATACATTATTTTATTGTGATGAAACAACAAACAACACCCACATTTTCTTTTATCGAGGTTGTTTAATTATTTTATTTTGAATCATCGCAAACAATTGTGATCTTGAATCATTCATATGTTTTAGGCTATAGGCTCTGGTGATTCTGCTATTTGTTTAATAGTTAGTTCAATGGTTATAGAAAGGAGTACGCAACATCCCGAAAACACAGTGACCTCTCTCTCATAGTGACCTCACCTCATCCATATGTGGGATGTTAGATCATGAGGTCCCACCCCCCCCCCCCCCCCTTCTAGCCCTCGTCCTTATAATAATTTGATGGGCTTTTATTACTGATCAAGGTATTCTTTATTGTTCTTCATGACCACACGAGCAAAAATTCAAATTTGAAAAATTCTATTCTATTTTTTCGGCAGAAATTAGGCAGAAAAAATGGTAAAATTATTTATTGTTTCTGTCATGTGGAATTACATATTATTAGCCAATAGGAAGACGTTTTTTTTTCCACTCGTCTATGAACTCAAAATATTGTAATCTGGGGAGAAAACCTTTGAATGTTAAAAAAAAGCAAAAATTTCGTGGCGGATTTTTTTCTTTCCCCATTAATATTTTTACGTGTATTTTCTGCTGTTGTTTTTATGCACGTGAGGTTCAAGCCTCACTAGCAGTAATTCCAATTTGAATAAATCTAATTTTTTGACAGAAAGTAGGCAGAAAAAATCGTTTATTCTTTCTGTTATGCAAAATTATATTTTGTTAGCCAATAGGAAGACGTTCCTCTACAGATATTCTTTCAGGTCTTGCCTTTTCAGATTCTACGAATGCGAAGGAAAGCAGAAATGTGGGGGATTTTTTTTCATTTCTATTCATATTTTCTGTTGTTTTTGATGAATGGGGGGGGGTCCAATCCTCATAACAAATTTTATAAACGTTGAATATCAATCTAAACTTTTAAACAATGAATAGAATAGAATAGGCCTATAGAATTAGCTGTAAAAAATAGACCATTTTTGTCTCCATTTGGTGTCATGTTGTGTATTGAACAATTGTTACAATCTCATTTGCAAACATATTATTGAATGACCCATTAGTAAAGTATCAACAGAGAAGAATGTTTTGCATTTCTATTATTTCTAATACAGGGAAATGTTAATTTTACCTTAGTGTGATTTACTATATAATATAATGTTAGGATGCTGTCAACAGGTGTATTTAAAATATTGTTGAATTGTTTCCAAATTTTAATGGGTGTCATCAGTGGATAATGACATTGTATTATTTGCATTGTTCAACAATGTCCTAGAATTTCAAAGGCTGTGAATGATTTGTTAGCATTTTGTCAGCAACGTTTTTGGGGGTTTCATTCTTTTTTTTTTAATTTCTGTCAACCATTTTTTCAAATTGCATACACAACACTGTACAGAAACGTAAGGAGCCCTATAAAGGACAGGTTAGATTTTTTTTTAAATCTCGAAATTTCGATTTTTAATCTTTTTTATTCGGTAATGTTAATTATGCCATGTTGTGCGCACCATACTCTAATAATTAAATTATTGCTGCTACAAGAGGGCGCTTGCAATAATTTCATCATTAGAGTATGGTGGGCACAACATGGCATAATTAACATGTCCGAATAAAAGCGATTAAAAGTCGAAATATCGAGACTAAAATCGAAATGTCGAGATTAAAGTGGAAATTTCGCGATTAAAGTCGAAATGTCGAAATTCTGGAAAATAGTGGAAATGTCGAGATTTAAAAAAAATCTCGCATGTCCTTTACAGGGCTCCGTAGAAAAGGAACAAATACATTAGAGCGTCGATTATCGGAACCAATTTGTTTTACTTATTCTTATGGAAATACTACTTATGGGGAAATTTAAAAAAAATTCTTTGCAATCAGTTTTTTCTGACTTTTCTCCATTTATTTATTGTGAGTTCGATTATATGAATTTTCAATTATCGGAACTAGTCATGTCCGACATCTTAGTTCCAATAATCGACATTCGACTGTATTTGCAAACTATTGAGCAGCAGTTTTTTTTTGTTACCAACTGTGCTAAAGAAATAAATAGGGGGAAATAACATTTCAAATTGTTGAGCTCAATTAAGTGGGAACATTATAAAGGTGCACACCACTTGTTGCACAACATTTTTCTACAATATGTTGAGTAATGTGAATCCATCTTAAGAATTCAATTATTTCAACTTTTTTTTTTTTTGGTTTATAGTGGAAATGTTTCTAGCTAATTAAAGAATTGCTACTAGATGGCGTTCTAACCAAATTACAACCAATGAGAAAATTGAAAATTAAAATTAGTCTTGACTCGCGATGTGTTTGGCCTTTTTTTTTTCACCAAACAAACTTTATTCATAGGCAATTAGAAATCGGGACAAACAGAAGTTGCCGCCACCCTTTTTATGACGACGGGCAATTTCCAATTGGTTGGTTATGTAATCTGACGTCACATGCTCCGCCCTTTTCAACGTCGAACTAAACAACAAACCAATTAGAAGTTGCCGGTCGTCATAAAAAGGGCGGAGCCAACTTCTGTTTGTCCCGATTTCTAATTGCCTGTACTTTATTCTGACAAGACTTGTAGTTTTGTGAAACGGGTTCCCGATCATTTTCAAACTGCCATAAAATGTTTATTTTAAAATCCGTTGTGGAAGTTGCTATTTCATCTTCGTTTATTCTTCTAGTTTCAAATGAATCTTTGAAATTTTCTCTCATAAAAGTCAATTTTGAACAATCGTTTAAGCTGCATTCCCACTAAGTGCCATTACCCTCTTTAATGGAAGGATATAATACTAGTTTAGTGATTAATGCAAATTAGACAAGTTTTTTTTAGAAACAACTTTAAAAAAAAGAGTAATTCAAAATATATTTGGATATTATATACATGTTACCTAATTTCTTTATAACCCTTTTTTTCACACAAAAAAAAACAAACAAACTTGTCTTATCAAGGGTGTGGTTGGTTTATTCTTAATTCACTTAAGAGGATAGATACATCGTTTAGTTCAAAATTTCTCCGAATGTAGGCGCTGCGATCGTTGTTGACTGAAAAACGGTTTTTTAACGTTTTTTCTCCCAGTTCGAAGTCACATAATAATTAATAGAAAAATAATTTCGCGTGCTTATCTTATAAAAAGAAAACATCGTGAAGCCAATAGATTAATGTACGTGCTAATTTTTGTGTGATTGTTCTAAGTCGTTTTTAATGGGAGTTCTTCAAATGTTTGGGTGACGGTTTTTTGGTCCTATGGGAATTAACATGGAGTTAAAAAAACGTAAGATTTTAAATGTAATTTAAAAATAGAAAGTCCTTTTAAAATTTAGAAAAAGGAATAATCTTGAAGGCAATAAACACGTGTAAGTACGTGCTAATTTTTCTGACTGCTCTAAATCATTTTTAATAAGAGTTCTCTTAACTTTTGTTGGACGGTGTTTTAGTCCTATGGGACTTAACATGGAGTTTAAAAACGTACGATTTTAAACGTTATTAAAAAATAGAAGGACCTTTTTAAAATTTATAAAAAGGAAACATCGTGAAGCCAATACATGAATGTATGTGCTAATTATTTTGTTATTGTTCTAAATCGTTTTTAACGAGAGTTTTTCAAATGTTTGTGGGACGGTTTTTGATCCTATGGGATTTAACATGGGGTTGAAAAAACGAACGACTTTGAACGTTGTTTAAAAATAGAAGGACCTTTTCAAAAATTATATAAATCGAGCACGTGAAGAACAATACTTTTTATTGCATTTTGCGCTTTACTGTATTTGAATTGAGCGATTGTGAGGCGATTTCTTTCAGTTTTAGTAACACCATATAAGAACACTCATTTGTCTCGTTGTCGTCTGCTCAAAACAACAAGATGGACGTGGATCTAGGCTCTTAAATAAAATTTAAATATTTCATATTAATAATTATGAAAAGGTTATTTTTTTTTTAATTCTCAATTTCTTACTTAATTTTTCTTAAGAAGCTGAAGTAAGTTTTCAAAGACGATATTCAAAATTCTAAAAAATATAAACCAAAGTGTTTGTGACCATGAATATTTCACATAATTATTTTTTAAAAAAATTAAATTTGTTTCGGTTGTCAAATAATTCTTTATATATCAAATGCGGAAGACTATAAAGTAGTGATGTGCGATAGTCAAAAATAAACTATCGATAGCACTATCGATAGTATTTTACAAGACCGATAGATAGTATCGATAGTCACTTCACTATCGATAGTACTATCGATAGTTTTCAACTTTTTTCAAGGTTGCAAATTAAAAGCTACATTAAAAACCTGTTAGGCTCACAGTACATAGACTCCATAGCATACTTGTTACAAGCCATTACACCATTACTCACTAATGTTATAATACAACATTATACAACGCAGTTTAAAAGTGCACACGGTGCACAAGGTACTCACGTTACATTGCACAAAGTGCACAATGTGCACAAGGTACGTACGTATGCACATTGTGCACATTGCTCACGGAGTACATGGTTCACAAGGTGCACAATGTGCACACAGTGCATATGTACAAACGACAAATTGAAATAATTATGGCGCCATCTAGCATCCACTATTTCAGATACATTATTGTTTATGTGAGACAGTGTCTTGATTTTTTTTAAAACTATCGATAGTTCGTAAAACTCGATTTCTAAACCACTCGATAGTTTGACTATTGAGATAGTATTCATATTCATATCGCTATCGGAACATCACTACTATAAAGGAGAACGTTCCGATTATCCGGTTAATCGCGAAATTTCGACTTTTTCCAGAATCTCGACTTTAATCTTGACATTTCGACTTTAATCTTGACATTTCGACTTTAATCTAGAAATTTCGACTTTTTCCAGAATCTCGACACTTCAACTTTAATCTCGACATGTCGACTTTTAATCTCTTATTAGGCCATGTTGCGCGCACCATACTCTAATAATGAAATTATTGCAAGCACCCTCTTGTAGCAGCAATAATTTAATTATTAGAGTATGGTGCGCACAACATGGCATAATTAACATGGCCGAATAAAAGAGATTAAAAGTCGACATGTCGAGATTCTAGAAAAAGACGAAATTTCGAGAATAAAGTCGTAATGTCGAGATTAAAAAAAAAATCTCGCCTGTCCTTTACAGGGCTCCGTAGAATCGTCAGTTATTGGAACGAGTTTTTTTAAAAAAATAAAGATGGGAACCTGGATTGATTCCCATATTTTTACAAACTGGTTCGAAAAAAAAAATTCATCCAAAATCTAAAAGAACACTGGAAAAAGACTGGGAAATTCGGAAAATGCGAATGCAACCGATTTGAAAATAAAAAGAATTTTCTTTACAGTCGGCTTTTTCTTATTTTTCTCCACTTTTTTATTATTGAGAGTTCGATTACATGAACTTTCGATTAAATATCGGAACTATTTATTATGGCCCATATTATTTTCGATAATCGATGTTCTAATAATGTAATTTAAAATGTGCAGTATTGATGGAATTTGTTCGGTTACTTTTTGTTAATAAAATACACGTTGGCCAAACTATGAAGGAACCAATAATAATGAAGCTTACCTGTCGTTCAAGCTTGAATAAGAATTGCAGTGAAAAACTATTGGAAAGCAAGTTTGCTAAAGAACAGTGCCCTAGATTAATTCGAAGCTGTATTGTACGAGCCTCGAGCCTCGTATCCTGTTCAAGATCCCTCCCCCCCCCCCCCCTTCTTCTAATTAAATGGTATCCTTTTTAATCCTAAATTCCTTAAAAGTTGTTTCACACAATTTTAGTTCAGGTTTTACACTTGTAATAAAGAAGTTAAAGAAACAACATGTTGTCAAGTCTACAAATAGTTTAAATACAAACTTTCTAGATACGGAATATACACACGATCATATGATTCTTAACAACCCAAAAACCACTTAGTGCAAAATTGAAGAGACCGGAATATTTTTTTTTGTGTTAACCGAATTTTGTGTTAAAAGAATAAGTTCTAAAATCGCATTTTATAATATATTTATGGTACCGGTAAAACAAACAATGCGAATATTTAAAACCTTGCATCTTGGCTCCACATTATTTGGTTTTGGCAATAAGTCAGTAATTTCTTAATTGCATATTTTACATTATAATAAGATATGTGTTTATGCATATCTGTGTCTGTGATGATAATATATATGTATTTAAGGAGGAAACAGAAAAATGCGACCACTACTGATTTTTAAGTGTTTTTTTTTCTCATGTGTGACAAGGGCTTTTGTCTCAGAATGAATTTGGCAAAAGAGGACGATGTTTTTTTTTTCGTGTTAAAAAAAAGGATTTTATAGACTTTTATTGATGGTACAGAAAAATATCTTTGTGTTAAACGAAATTTTCGTGTTATCTGTTTCGTCTTAAACGAATTAAAAAATATATAAAACACTATGCTGAAGGATGGTACCGAAAATGAAATTCTTGTTATCCATTTTCGTGTTAAACGATTTTCACTGTATGCATATTAATTTTTATTTATATTAAATAGATGTAATTACGTGGGCCCATTGTATATCTGTCTGTCTTTGTCTATGTGAGGTGTGTTTTTTCAGGTTTCCGGGTATCCTATGTTACATTTAGACTGTTGGGAAGTGGTTTCCAAAGGGTGTCCCCCTTGGCACACTATGGTAGTGTTGCCTTACGAATTTTGTGCCACGATTTCTCCAAGGCACAAAATATTGTGCTAGGAGCAAAAAAAAAAAAATTGGGACCCACTCTGCTGTAGGGTCATTTAAGTAACTCTGCGAAGTTTGGTCCCAATAGGTCAAAAGGGACTTGACTTGACACTCAGAAATTGAAGATGACTGATAAACAAGCTGATATTCGAACTCTGCTTACATTGGCAAAATTCAGAGAAAAATAGAAATTTTTATAAAAAACAATAATGGTAACTGAATTACTTAATAGTATTTTCATGTTAATATTTTAAAAAAAATTAACTTTAATTATGGACAAAAATTCAAAAGATCTGCTTAAAGTTGGGCCATTTTAAAACTCACACAAAAAGTTTATATTGAAAAAAATGTATCAACATGATATTACTCATAAATGATTGAGCTAAACTTCTAGTTTCTAAAACACGTTTGAGTTTCTCTTCATTTGTACCTGAAAAACAAAATAATAAAGAGTTCGAGAAACGTTTATAATTTAAAACCACCTTAATTTGGAAGTTTTTTTTTGTGGCTATCTTAATTACATAAATTAAGAGGTGGGGGAGGGCGAGAGAGCTCAAAGTTTTAAATAATATATTATGTAGATTATACACTAGGACCTAATGTCCTGTAGGTGTGACAAGTATACAAATTTTGTATGATAAAAGGAACCGGTCACTACATTTAGTGAAGCTGAATTCATTATTTTTCTCCCACTTCCCATTGTATTTTTTTTTTTCAAAAAAAAATCCCGGTTTTACCTGGTTCTGACCAGTTTAGACTATGAATTTTAGTTTTTGTTCATTTAGAACCATTTCTACTCGTCTACCTTATTATTTTTGACTTTGTTATTTTCAACAGGTCATTTTTGTATAAGAGAGAAGAAAGAAAAAAACGTTTGGAACTTGGCTGCTTGCTTGTGGTTTACACCAGATTTTTTAAACGTTTGCTCCGGTTTTTCTCATAAATATCAGGTGCAAACAACCTCATTATGGAATATATAGTAAGGCATAAATTGAAGCAAGAAACTTGGCACTTGAATTTCAACTTGGACCCTTTGAGCAGAGTTCTAAAATACAAACGCCCTTTTCATTGGAACTGAATTATTTTTTTTGTTAGAATTTTGTTCAAAGGTTAATTAAAGGGGATAACCTTTTATGAAATTTTTCTATACGTCCATTTTCCATTGAGCTATTGAAACACAGGGATAAGAGTTCTCTTATGGTCGTATTCTTAATGATTTTTTTTAAGTCAAAGCTAGTGTTAAACTCATCAACTTCTACGTGAAACAATCTATAAAACATTCATGACTTTAGGCTTTAGCACTAGCTTTGACTTAACAATCATTAAGAATACAACCATTAGGGCATTGGGACACGGACCACTTTTGAGTGGTGTGGAGTTCGTTGCAAGATGAAGTCGCAGGTGGGTGGGGTTTTTGGTAAGACATTCTTTTTCTATGGAAAGATTCTGGACTTTCTGCACATAAGCTGTACACACGCGCCTACTTCATTTTGCAGTCCAAATCGATCCACAATCTTGAGTGAAGTTACTCAAATGGTTGAGAGTCATTTCTTAAAAGCTGTTTCTCTAAAGATTGTTTCACCTTTTTCAAAAGATTGAGGGTAGTTTCTCAAAAAATTGAGTCACTTCTTGTACCTTCCTCAAAAAATTGAGCGGGCTTCAATAGAATAATTGAAAATATAAAATAATATTCAAGAGTGACATGCAGTATGTGGGTCTAGTTCAAAGGAAACCTAAAGAAACTTGAAGTTTAATTAATTACAAGAAGCCTAATTTGAAGATTTAAGGAATTTCACTTGGAACTTCATTTAGAACAATCTGAGCTGGGTTCTAATACCTTCGACACACATGCACAGTTAAATGCATTTAAATATTAAACACATTCTACAGAGCCCTGTGAAGGGCAAACAAAACAATATATCGAATTCAATTTATTCAGTTAATAATCTGAAAATATTGAGTTAATACTTAAATATAATATATATATTGACATTAAAATATTGATTTAGTATTTCAATTTAAAATATTAATAATAAAGTCAATTTTTATTTGGTTTGTGTCCTTAACTGGATTCCGTATAATCCACCTAAACACATTTAATTTGAATTCATTTAACTCATGTGTGTACAAGGTATTACATAGAAAAAACCTGGTTCAAGGCTACTCAAGAAAATAGAATTATTCTGGAATCTGTATTGTAACCCCTGTTTTGAGGTTTATTAAATTATATGTAGATCTAAATAAAATAATTGAAAAATTTATCAACTGATTGTGTGAAGGACTGTAAGAAATTTTGTATTTAAGCCTAAATTTTGTTTAGTTAAAAACTTCCTTCACAATCATCATTCATCAGTGCTTTTAAAAAAAATTAAAAATGATGCCAATTTAATAATTACATTTAAGTTGTTTATCTACACATTTTAGTGGAAGTCACTAAATGACTATAATTTGGTCTGACTAATTTTTGTTTTTATATTATATTTGCAACGTTTGTAAATTATAATTGATTTTTTTTATTTCCTTATTTCTTCAACAAAATAATTTTTTTTTCTATTTTGAGCCAATAACAAAATCATTAAAATTACTGCTTTACGTATAGTGAAGACTCAATATAAATGATGGTCTATTAAGTGCCATTTCATCTTTTAACGCCCATTATCTTTGGTCAAGAGCTTTAAAATTCTGATTAAATGACTTTGTGTGGCTTATTTATACCTTGCACACACATGAGTTAAATGAATTCAAATTAAATGTGTTTAGGTGAAGTATACGGAATCCAGTTAAGGACAAGAACCAAATAAAAATTGACTTTATTATTAATATTTTAAATTGAAATATTAAATCAATATTTTAATGTCAATAGTTTATATAATTATATTTAAGTATTAACTCAATATTTTCAGATTATTAACTGAATAAATTGAATTCGACATATTGTTTGTTTGCCCTTCACAGGGCTCTGTAGAACAGGTTTATTATTTAAATGCATTTAAGTTATCAGGTGTGCACTATAGGTATAAGTATAAAGCGGCGATCACATTGGACAATATTTAAAGCAAGATTGACTTCAATGTGTCCTTAAATTAATTGCAATAACCAATGCGATTAATACTCTTGCAAGACCTATAGTGATTTCTTGTTCCCCGCACCATCTTACAGAAAATGCTGATCTTCGTTGTTTGTTTTTTTGTTCAAGAAACTGAGCAAGATTCAAGACAATACTTGACTTATTTCTTGCAAAGAATTTTGCTAGAAAAATAGCTAGTGTAATGGCCACTTTAATTAGTGAACATTTCATTAGAAAATAATCAAACGAAAAAAAAAAAAAACTCAAATTTTTTTCTGAAAAACTTACATAAGAAAAAAAAACATACTGTAGGAAAATAGTCATTTTTGTAAAAAAAAAAAACATTTGGCCAACTTGCTTCGCTCGCCAGGTGATTCCACTTATCTTTAAGAATTAATTGCAAATTCATATTTTGTATCGATTTGAACGACCAATGTCAGGTTTAGGGCGATTAACACTTGATTACACATAATTAATTTGAAAAGTTAGAAATGCTAATGTCACTTTTAAGTTATGCAAAGCAAAAATCTAATAATTGGTAAGGGAAATGAATCAAGAATTGACCGTGAAGAAGAAGAAGAAATCAGGGAAATGGATTGTTTCATTTGAGCAAGGAACCCATAAACTACCAAGCAGTTAGTAGACCTTTCAGTCTATTAATCATCTTTCTTGTTTGAAATGATTTCTTCTAAAAAATCATTTCAAACAAGAAAGATGATAAATAATACATTAGACTAGGGTAAAAGGAATCACGTAAAATTATTTTTAAATATATACAAGTTTCAAAATATGCTTTTTTTTTGGTTCATGACAGTTTGAAACAAATCATCAATATTTTCACTGACTTTCTAAAAGTGAAGTTATTAAAAAATTGCACAAGGACTTTATGAACATTCTGTATTATGCAACAACCACACAATAAAATATTCACAAAGTTGGGATTGTAATACCTTGTACATTGCATTTAAATATTAAACACATTCTACAGAGCTCCCTGTTAAGGACAAACAAACAATATGTCGAATTCCATTTATTCAGTTAATAATCTGAAAATATTGAGTTAATACTTAAATATAAATATATAAATTATTGAGAAAATATTGATTTAGTATTTCAATTTTAAATTATTAATAATAAAGTCAATTTTTATTTGGTGTTCATGTCCTTAACTGGATTCCGTATAATTCACCTAAACACATTTAATTTGAATTTATTTAACATATGTGTGTGTACAAGGTATACATTAAGGTTAGAACTTAGAACTTTATGGGTGAGCACTGAGCAGGCCTATTATCTGATGAATTTAATTCTTAGTTTTCACACAAAATCGACAAAATAATTAAAATTTGTCGTGTAATTTTGCAAAATTGTATTACTAAAGATAAAAAAAAACTAATATTTTATTTTTATTTTATAAAATTATAAAATAAACTTACCTTATATTTATATAAAAACAAAATTATGAAGAAAAAGAAGACGAAAAAACAATCAATTTACTTAAAAAGAGTTGCTGCATTAATAATGTTCTCACTTATTATTAATAAATCTCTACTCATATACAGTATTTTTTTAAATAATTCTCAAAGAAAACATTTGTTTAAGATTTAAAAAAGTAGAACTGCCAAACAAGGTCGACAAAGAAGAAGAAAAACAAAATTAAAATGATCAAATTTAAAAATATATAGTTTTGATATGAAAATATTGTAAATGACGATGATGACGACGAATGGATGATGTCTTTTATAAAAATCTCCCCAAAAAGTGGTGATTATTTTTCACCTGCTTTTGAACACACAACACTCAGAAGAAGAAAAGAGTCGCCAATACACCTTAATGATTATTACATCTTGTTTGTTGATGTATCTTATTTTCATTGATATAAATATGAGTAATCTAACTAGGTCATTGAAAGAACAATAATAATAATAATAAAAATTGAGTTCTGACGACGATGATGATGATGATGATGATGATGATGGGGGGTTAGGCTTTAGAAAGGATGAGACACCTCAGAAAATTAAACACACACACACAAAAAAGAGTTATTAAAAAAGTTTTCCATTCACTTTTAGAAAAAAATAATCAAGAACCTTATTTGAAGTCATAATCATTGTCACGAGTTTAACTTGAGATTTGTGTTAGTTTATTGTTTTAACTTTTGTTTTAAATAGTAAGTCAGTGAGGTTTTATCCTCTTCTTCTTCATCATCTGATGAATAATTCATTATTACATTGGAAGTATATAGAGAATAATATATAATATTAAAAAATATACTCTCGCAGAAAGAGAGAGAGAGATAGATAGAAAGAGAAAGAGAGTATGAGAGAGAATGAAAGAGAAAATGAGAGAGAGGGAAAGAGAGTATGAGTGAGAGAGAGAGATAGAAAGAGAGAATGAGAGAGGGAAAGAGTATGAGTGAGAGAGAGAATGAGAGAATGACAGTATGAGAGAGAATGAAAGAGAAAAAGAGAGAATGAGAGAGAGGGAAAGAGAGTATGAATGAGAGAGAGAGAGAAAGAGAGAATGAGAGAGGGAAAGAGAGTATGAGAGAGAGAGAGAGAGGGAAAGAGAGTATGAGTGAGAGAAAGAGAGAATGAGAGGGAAAGAGAAAGAGAGAATGAGAGAAGGGAACGAGAGTATGAGAGAGAGAGAGTATGAGAGAAAAAGAGAGAATGAGAGAAAGAGAGTATGAGAGAGAATGAAAGAGAAAAAGAGAGAATGAGAGAGAGAGAAAGAGAGTATGAGTGAGAGAGAATGAAAAAAAAAACTAGCTCTTGTGTCGACTTGGCAACTGAAACATTGGTGTAATTTACTTCTATTGTGTTTTTTTTTGTTGGTGGAGTTTCTTAATTATTTGTTAAATTAATTTAGAAGCAACATTAAATGAATCTAAAATTACAGATAAAAATGAAAACAATTTTTGGTTTCATTTAAAGTATTGCTTAATAATGTATATCTTATAATATAATATTTGTGTCTTTGTGATATGATTGTAGTTTTGACGTCTTCTTCTTCTTCTTCTATGAATTATTTATTTTGTCAACGTGATTTGTGTGTTTAAAGATGATTAGAAACAATTTTTATTACTAAATACTTTTCACTTGGGTTTTTCTTTTCTGTTTCAATAGTTGAAAATGAGAATTTTAAAAGCATTTTTTTTTCAGTCAAGGAATGTAATACCTTGTACACAACACTTGAGTTAAATGAATTCAAATTAAATGTGTTAAGGTTAATTATACGGAATCCAGTTAAGGACATGAACACCAAATAAAAATTGACTTTATATAATTATATTTAAGTATTATCTCAATATTTTCAGACTATTAACTGAATAAATTGAATTCAACATATTGTTTTGTTTGCCCTTCACGGGGCTCTGTAGAACACATTTATTATTTAAATGCATTTAAATTATCAGGTGTGTACTAGGTATAAGCCTAGTCTTGGTTAGAGAGGCTTAGTTGAGTTCAGTCATTAGAAGAATTTAGAAGTTAGGGTTGTATTATTAATGATTGGTAAGTCAAAGGTAGTGCTAAACTCGTCAATTTTAGATAAGTAGTTTCACGCATAGGGTGCTTAAGCACCATTTGAAACTGTCTAAGGGGTGCTCAGGAGTGAGCAAGCTCCCCTTGGAAGTTTTCAATTTTCCCCCATTTTAATGAAAGCTAGAAAGAAGCATTTGCGAAATAAAATTCCCTATGTTTTGACTGTTTTTTGACAATGTGCACTCGGTTTGCGCTTCCATCTGATTAAGCATTCAATTCAATAAAATACTCAATACTATAACACAGAATAGATAATTTATAGCCTCTAACAAACACATTAGGTTTGGATTTGTTAAGTATTTTTTTTATTTCGGGATTTTTTTAATTTGATTTGAAGTATAGGCTACCATCAAAAATGTTGATTTCAAATGATCCAATCCAATCACTCTTGTCCAGAGTTGGCTTCGCCCTTGTTATGACGACTGGCAACTTCTAATTGGCTGGTTATGTAGTCTGACGTTGAAAAGGGAGGAGCATGTGACGTCAGACTTCATAACCAGTCAATTAGAAGTTGCCAGTCATCATAACAAGGGCGGAGCCAACTGAAGTTTTGACCTATTTCTAACTTCCTGTGAACAACACTAGTTATGATTCTGATGAACTTATATGAATGTATAAGCTCCGCCCAATTGATTTTGTCATTTGTCTTTTGCTTTGTGTGTGCTTGAATTCAACTACTATTGGTAAGTGGAGACAGCATTATAACAATTCATTTTCTTCATTTCTAGTTGGTTTTATAATGGTCTGATGTCATATGCCCCGCCCTTTTATGAGGGACGGCAATCTCTAATTGGTTTGATGAAAAATCGTTAATGCTGTCTCCAACCGCCTGCATGTTTGATCAGTGATCACACCTCCTTCTTTATATGCTAGGCTCTTAACGAGGTTCTTTGATTGAGAAACGCATTTTTTTTAAATTGCCTTTGTTTGGCTGCAACAAAATTATGCTTTACTATTTGTCAACTCAAGATTACTTGTCTGGTTATTTTAATAAGGAGCCGTATTTCTTGTAAGTTGCTTTAATCTGTTCTTGTACAAAGTTCAACGAAAAATACAAAGTTGATTTTGCAAAGGAAAAAAAAAAGGCTGGAATAAGCCACATATTTTCATCTTCAATCCTTTTACACTGGGTTCAGACAATTAAAATCCGGGCCATTTAGTGCTCAGAACTCGATTTGTCTAAGCACCGGGACAGAGGTATGAAAACCGGAACTGTTCCGTGAAAACTAGGACAAATGGGATCCCTACTTATGTCATGGTGCGCAACTTTTTTTGGCCAATTATTTCACAGGCATTTAGAAATCGGGACGAACACAAATTGGCGCCGTCCTTTTTATGACGACAGGCAACGTCTAATTGGTTGGTTATGTAGTCTGACGCTACATGCTCCGCCTTTTTCAACGTCGAACCACACAACAAACCAATTAGAAGTTGCCGGTCGTCATAAAAAGGGCGGAGCCAACTTGTGTTCGTTCCGATTTCTAATTGCCTGTATTTTTTCTTCAATTTTAAAAGTGACATTAAAATTTTTTTAAAGCTGTATGTCATCATCATGATGATACACGCTAACATACTTTCCATTTCTTTTAAAAATTGCCTCCTAAATTCACAAGTTTGCAAATTACTTCCTGATTTTTTTAAACCTCAGGTGGATTACGACTTAATAGTTAGAGGCTATAAATAAAAGGTTTATTACTAGAGGGGCCTGGTGACGTCACCGTTGCTTATTGTTTGTTTTTTTGGTGTTTAAATAATGATATTTTTTCAGTTTGTCATAATCTATTTAGTGTACATTACTTAAATCATGAAAATTTTAATTACGGTTTAGTGAAGACAAGTTAATCAAACTTAATCTACAAGAAATTTGGTAATAAATAATAATTAATATTTAAACTTCAATTTTATATTATAATAATATTGAATGCGACCATGTTCAATATGAAGATTCAATTCAGGAAGGAAACTTGTCACTTTTAAGTACAACTTTAACATTTGAGCAGGTTTCAACACAGAGAAATTCCTAATCAAAGAGGAACTTGCAATAAAATGGGTTTTTAAATTTTTTTTTTACAAAGGAACTCTTACTTAGTTCAATTACTAACTTCTGTATTTAAAAAAAAATATTGCTTAAAATAAAGTTAAGCTTAAAACATGACGCAAGACATAACTGTCTACTGTACGTGTATGGAAGAGTTTTAAAGTTTAGCTTTAAGTTATGTTAAGTCAGTGATTACCTGCATGAAATTTGATTTGTCCAAAAATATGGTCTCTCGTTACTAGCTACCCCTTTAGTGCCTTTAAACTGAATTTTTTTTTAACGATAATTGAATTTGGAATCGCTTCTTGAATGTCGTTGCCAGATATTAAGGTATTTTTGGTTGCAATATTCTAAAGGGTTTTTATTTTACACCCTTTTGAATTGTGCTGATTTGCTTTAACCATATTCAAATGTCGTTGACCTCAAAAAAGGGTCTTATTTTTACTAACTACCTCCCAGAGAATCTTCAGGAACATCGTTCAGCTTTAAGAAAAAAATTAGGTGTATTCTTTATTATGTTTTTCAGGTAATGAGGAATTTTCATGTCAACGTTTCCGCTAGTCATTTGAGTAACTTTGGAACCGCAAAATTAACCATGTCTCTCATGGTACAGGCAATTCTGGAGTGTGGGTCTAGGTTCTTAAGGTGGTTTGAAATCGTAACTCAAACTCAGATTATAACGTCTTTCAGGTGCAAACTTGTATGTGTTTTAGAAACTAGAAAGATAACTTAATCACTTATATTGATATCTTTCAAAATAAGCTTTTTATGTGAATTTGAAAATGCACCCAACTTTAACGAGGCATCACCTGTTCTTTTTTAAAATTAATTTTTTGTGTAAAAAAAGGTTATTTTGAAAGATATCAAACACATGAACATACCCTGAAGATCTGATTGAGCTACCCTTCTAGTTTCTAAAATACTGTCTATTTTCTCTTAATTTCGCTCGTGAATAATCAAGTGTTTTTAAATCAGCTGTTCATAAACCTACAAAATATTGTGGGGACATGTTAAGAATTTTTGAAAATTTTTTTTGTCTTTAAACTCTTTTATAAAAGCGAGTATCACTAAAAACTTGTTTTGTTTGTTTTGGTTTTCCTTGTTTTTGGATTTTTTAGTCTTGTAATGTTTTATTGCTACAAAAAAATGATGTCAAATTAAAGCATATTTGGCATAATGTGTGTAGTTTTCAGGCATTTAATTAAATGTCATCATAATGCTTAACATTCTAAGAGGTAAGATGTAAAATAACACATCAAAATAATGAATGCAAAAGGTGGTTGTAGTGTGCGGGTTAGTTTAATATAAAAGCAAATGATTTGCAAAGTCGCTTTTTTTTCAATGATTACAAAATAAATGTGGTTGAAATTGACAAGCCAAACCAACACATGAAATTTATGTTAGAAGTTAAATAATAGTGTATTATATGGGGAGTTGATGGAGGTGTGTGTGTGTGCACAGTTTTTAATTTTTCTATTTAGAAACTAGAAAGTATGTCAGTATTTCCCTTTAAGGGAAGAGTCACATACTGAATAAAATCCCACGGAATTTCACTTTTTGTTAAGAATTAAACAGAAGCAACGCAAAGGACCATAGAAATATTCTGATTTGTTATTTCTATTACTTATTTCTGCTGCTTTTTCAGCATGTGGGATTTTTTCTCTTCCTTGGTTCCTTGATTTTTACTGTATGCTATAGGGTATATATTTTCTAGTTTCATATAATAATAATTTAATAATAATAATTTTCTAGTTTCATATAAAATTCATTTTACTGAAAAATTTAATTTTTCTGAAATTGATCTGAGACTGGCTGAATTTGGCCTCAGGTTCTCAGAATATTGCAGTTTGCCAGTCAACCATAGGTGTCAGTAGTACTCATTACAGAAAAAATGAGACTATCATATGACAATAGATTGTTATATCTAGCGCATAATCTTCTAAAAGTCACAAAAGCATATTCTGTATTATTACAAAATATTATTATGATAAATATTGTCATTCAGAATAATATGACAGACATAAAATTATAGCACAAGGTGTCGAGAATGCAACATCATAAGCAGGGCCGGCCCTAGGGGCGGGCGACCTGGGCGGTCGCCCAGAGCGCCGTTCCGAGGGGGGCGCCGAAATCGAGCACATGTCAAATAAAAAATCATGAGTTAATGACTTATCAAATCCCCAAATTTGAATCGGCAATTGTAAGCGCACTAAAACAGTCATTGCACGAAACAGTCGTTACACACTTTCACTGCTATATTTTCTTTCCTAATCGGAATTCTCTCCATCGAGAATTCCATTGCCCATTCCCTGGACCTATCGGCTGCTGTGTCTGACTTTGCGAATGCCAAGGCTCGTAAAGTTCATTTTTAAAGGTGAATTACCCAAGTTTTATTTTTATCAGTTTTGTTTCTAAAGCATTTGTTTGTTAAATTTTATGCTTGTATTGGTGCATTGGGGGGGGGGGGTGCGGATTGTCTGTTTCGCCCAGGGCGCCAAACCACCTAGGGCCGGCCCTGATCATAAGGGACGAATGTCACAATTTTATGATTTTCTGTAATGATGCTTTCTCATCATTAAAAAATTAATATTATCGTTTATTTTTAAATTGTAATAGGCGGGTTTTTTTTTTGCGGAGTGCTTGTAGCGCCACTGGTAGCGCACATGGAAAACATCATTGTTTCAAATTTCAATGCCAAAATCACGATTCTTC
Organism: Brachycybe producta; assembly: GCA_036925085.1. Classification (NCBI taxonomy): domain Eukaryota; kingdom Metazoa; phylum Arthropoda; class Diplopoda; order Playtdesmida; family Andrognathidae; genus Brachycybe; species Brachycybe producta. The sequence continues at coordinate 135,917 of JAUPFP010000092.1, forward strand.
GTACAGTTTACTATTATTTCTTTTTGTGTCCAATAGAGGGCACCACGTCCTTTGTTAGAGGCGTTACTAAAACAACAACATTCAAGAAGAAAGCGTGACTCTTGAACTTCAATTTGAACCCTTCAAATAGTGTTATAATGTAGATAACTCATAATGAAGAGTATTAAATAAATTCAAGTATTTTTTTTAATAATAAATACAGTAGAAACCCGTTCAGAGTGTTCAAGAATCAAGATAGTTTTCAAGTAGCAAGATTCATTCTTGAATTTGGGCCATTAGCCTCTTTTCATATGAGGTTGTCTAGTAAAGAGCTTGCTTTTCGTATTCTACGTTGTGACGTCACAACTATGGATAAGGCATGCGATATGACGTCACTGCAAGGCTAAGTCGATAAATAACAGAATAAGCTCGATTGCCTTTCTCCTGAAAGGACTAGCAATTAGCCCATTAGTATAAGCATAGCGCATGCGCATTGCCATCTTATCGTTTATATCGGAAAGTGTGACAAGTGAAAACTATGTGACTACGTCTCATTGGCAGTTTCTATTGATAATCAATAGATGGCGCTGCTAACGCAAATCTGCAATCACTTCCCTATATATAAAACGATAAGATGGCAATGCGCATGCGTCATGCTAATACTAGTGGGGCTAATGCTAGTCTAAAAGGAAAGCCCCCTTGCAGTGTTGCCACTTGGAGGGAAATTACCCTCTTAGAGGGTATTTTAGAAGGTGAGAGGGTACAAAGAGGGTATTTAACTGCAGAGGATATTCTGAGAGTAAATTGAGAAAAAACAAATATCATTAAGCAATATGCTTATTTTTAAACATTTTCATTCACGTAAATGAACCATTTTTATAAAAAATCAAGCACCTGTTTAAAAATGGTTCCACAAAATATGACTCAATTATGTTGAAAAACATTAAACCACATTTTTAAACTCATCGGTTAAGCAATGGCCATCGCTATAGTGGGGAAGGTCGACAGACTGCTTTAAATCTATTAATTTATGTAAACGTGACGTCATAAACAACCGAGCCTATTGATTAACCGGAGAGTTAAAGAAATAGCGCCATCTATTGGCTTCAATCTCATATTGTGAACAATGGGAGGGTAAAATTAGTGGAGCCGCAAGGATTTTTCTTAGGAAATTGGTGGCAACACTGCACCCTTGTGTAGAGAGTAGAGAGAGAGAGAGAAAGGGGGAGACCGACGTCGGTTTGTGTAATTTGAACGTTTTCTGAACGTTTTTATCGGTTTGTAATTTGGGAATTTTTTTTTCGTTTTAGAGAGTCAGAGATTCACAATCCGAATCAATCGTGAATAATTTCATAGTGAATTTTATCAGATAAAACATTGAAAATGGTAAGTAAACATTTAATAATATTATCAAGTGTTTATTTTTTTTGTTTAAAATAAGAGAAAAATTCTTGTTTGAAAATAACGAATATTTTTTTATAAAAATCGTGAATTTTTAGACGATCAGTAAGAATAACAAGATGCTTCAGCATATTAACTACAGGATGAAAGTTATCCTACAAGACAGTCGCACTTTCATTGGAACTTTCAAAGGTTTGTATTTCTTAATTCATCGTCTTTTTAATTAATTTTAATCTAGGAATTGTGTTCTGGTCAAGTAGACGCACCGACAATCCTTTACGGCATACGGATTACTGGCGTGAGGTTGCATTGTTGTAGTAAATAAAGAAATAACGCGTAGCGGCAACTGTGCAGGGACACTGTACAGTTTTTTTCGTTGTATTTGGCGCCTTTGTTGCAATCTATGTAAAATCTATAGTCATAGCTTGGAGGAGCGGCTGCTGCTAATTCAAAGAATACCTGATAACAACAACGCTATTTGGGGTGTTTTTTTTAGTTGAAGCTGCTAGTCTCCAAGCTAAGACTGTGGCGTTGTTATATACTTTGTATCGAAAGCGCTAAATAAGATCTTCTGTATAGAAGCTAAACGGCTACGAATCGAAAGAATGCGTGATAATAACAAGGACGTTGCTGTATTTTTTTTCCAGTAGGAGTCGGTTAGCCTCTATCAGGAGATTCTACAGCTTTTTTTAATTGTTTATTGCCTTTGTCACAATGCATATAACTCCACAGCCATGGATTGGAGGCTAGCGGCTGTGAATTGAAAGAATACCGAATAATAACAAGCCTATTATGGTATTCTTTTGATTCACAGCCACTTTTGAGTAGGAGCTGCCTGGCCCTCTCCAAGATAAGACACAGAAGTTATATACGTTATACCAAAGGTGCTAATTACGGTGAAAAAGCGATTGAATCTCGTTCATTTAAAAGGCTAATTTGTAAATTCATTAATTTGAGGCTGTTTGAAGTCACTAATATCAGTGTATCGTAAACCGTGTGTACTTAACCCGGATGTATTAATGGCTAACTGAATTTATTCTTTAGCCTTCGATAAACACATGAACCTGATTCTTGGAGATTGCGAAGAGTTCCGTAAAGTGAAGCCGAAGAACAGTAAACAGCCAGAAAGAGAAGAGAAAAGAGCTTTGGGTTTGGTTCTACTCAGAGGAGAAAACATCGTATCGATGACGGTCGCTGGTCCTCCGCCTGCTGAAGTACGATTTCAACCGTTTGAAATGGAACTCTGGTTTTTTCATCAATTCAGAAGCAACATTAAGACAACAACTAGAAACTAGGAGAGGAAATAAATCACTTTAAAGAGACTTTCATGTTAGTCGTAACTTTGATGGCCATTTCAAATTCTCCCTTTTATGTTTTTAAATGTAAAATTGGACCGAACGTTGAAATCGCCATACGTTTATCATTAGAGAATCAACACGAAGTTATGTTTAAGTAATGCAGTTACTCTCTAGTTTTGAAAACACTTCCAAGTGTTTTTTTAATGTTGCTTCTGAATTGCCGAATAATTTTTCATGTCTTAAAATGTTAAAACGTTTTTTCTTTTGTTTTCACCCCACAGGAAGGAATTCCGAGGGTTCCTATTCCTGGAGCAGCTCCCGGTCCAGGAATCGGTAGGGCAGCTGGACGAGGCGTTCCTGTGGCTCCGATCGGTGTAGCTCCTGCGGGTACTGAACTTTCCGTCTTAAATCTTTAAACAAAGAAACCTCATCGTTTCTTATCCTTTTTTTTTTCAGGACTTCAGGGACCCGTACGTGGAGTCGGTGGTCCTTCGGCTCAAGTGATGGCTCCTCAAGGTAGAGGTGCCGGTGTTGCGGCTCCACCACAGATGCATCCGGGTTCTGCTCCAGTGCCACCGAGGCCAGGTGTTCCACCTGCAATGCCTGGACGTGGAGCACCTCCTCCGGGAATGATGGGGCCTCCTCCTGGAATGATGGGTAAATTGTTTGTTTCGATTCCATTCTGCAGCGGCTGACGATGTTTTTTGTATTTTTTTTTTAAAAAAAATTAGGAATGCCACCCGGAATGGGACGAGGAATGCAGCCTCCGATGGGAGCACCTCCACCAGGAATGAGGGGTCCGCCACCTCCTCCACCTGGAATGATGAGAGGAGGTTGTTATCATTGAAAGTGTTCAGTGTGTATTCATTCGGTCGTTCTTCTTTTTTCTTTTCTTTTTTAAGGTCCTCCACCTGGAATGCTTCCTCCGAGACCGTAAAAGATGTTTCGAAGACGTTCGTAACTATGTCCATCCCTTCATGTTTTCCCCCCACTCATTCCTTTTATTTTTTGATGAATCAGTCCATTGTGTAATAAATATCGACGTAAATGAATTTCATTTTCAAATATCGTAGTTTTTTTTTTTAATTCAATCGAAACAATTTTGCAGAAAATGTGGTGGAAATGTCGTTCAATGTGTAATCACTTGTCTAAGATGACTGAATGGTTGAAATTCCTACCGTTTGGTTTTGAGAAAATTTAGGGTCGTCCCGCAAATGTTTTTTCACAAGAAACATTACGACTAATATTCGAAGTGTTTTAAATACTAGAATAGTGATGATGTTTCTAAGTTTGTTTGTGATGAAACTGATGATGTATCTTTCAAAGTAAACTTTTTATGACAGTAAAAACCAGAAGTTAGTTATGTATGCATGGATAAGTTGAAGATAATAACCAGTAGATGGCGCCATCATCTCCATTAATACGTTTTTTTCTATAGAAGTTTATATTAAAAATTGAGATTTTTGCAATATCTGGTATAGCCGTTTAACAAGGTGTTCAGTTTCGTTTAGTCTTTTTTTTTTCACGTAGTTACGTTTGAAACGTAATTTAAAGTGCAAGAAGAACTCAAATATCCTGTGAAATCCACTGATACTTTTTCTAAACCTAGTTATGCTGTTTTTAAAATAATTCTGAAAATAGCCAAGAAGCTGATTTTCATAATGATTCGAAAAGAACTCTTCTATATGTGGCGTTGTGTAGCTCATATACGCTGGAGGCTCCTAGGGTTGTATTCTCGCTAATGCTCTAAACTCATCAACTTTTATATGAAACTTCCATTCAATAAAATTCACGAGTTTAGCACTATTACCTCTGTGAATAAGCAATTATTATATATATATATTATGCCAGGTATGTGTATCTGTCTGAAGTAACGCTGTGCAACCATTGAAGCACATCGGAATTTATATAAATTTAAATAAATGAAGAAATGAACAGCTTTTTTTTTTCTCAAGGTCAACTATGTTGCACCCTTCTCATCCAAGAACCCCATGATATGAAATTGGAGAGGGGAAAAGGTTGGAAAGTGTAGAAGGGGAGAGAGAGAAATGTGGAGGGAGAAAAAAGGGGAGGGGTGACTGAAATTGAAATGGAGTAAAAAAAGGAACAAACGATGCGCATGCGCACAATTGCGTGTGAATTTTGCTCCCGTCATTTATGACGGGTTACCCCACTAGTTTAGAATACTTTCATTCCCATGGACAAATTTGTTGGAGTGGCTGAACTTCGAACTAGATCAAGATTCCTGGTCAATATAATTAATTCAAATAATAATAATATACATTATATAATGCTAAAGACATTTTTTATTCAGTTAAATTACAAAGTAGGGTGAATTAATACATGTAGCGTATTTGATGCCGTCCTTCGTACACATTGATTGCGTACCAATGATCGCATTGAAAAGTCTTCATATCCATGATGTCAGTGTAGAATTTACCATCGAGATGATCTATTTCGTGTTGAACGATTCGTGCTTGCCAACCCCTTGCAATCCAATACACCTCTTCAGCATTCTCGTTAAGAGCTGAAACGACACAAGCATATATCGACGGGACCATTAAGGTTGTTTCACAGTGTAAAAGCCTCTCGAACTCTTGATTCTGCTGTCTTTCAAGCACACGATGAAGACAAATTTGAAGGTGTTTTTTGAAACTATAAGGGTAGCTCAATCACTTAACGGTATTTTCATGTTATCTTTCGACCCAAAGGGTTTTGGGTCGAAAACGACCCAACTTACTAAAGATGTATAGTTTATTTTGCAAGATATCTACATGAAAATACCCTTAAGTGATTAAGCTGCCTTTCTAGTTTCTAAAACGCTTTTTGTTTCTGAAAACACAGAATGATCAGAGTATGAAAATCAGCTGTTTATAAAGAAAAAAACACTGATACAAAATAAAAGATTTGACGAACCATTAACACAAACTTCGTGAAACCTAGGTACGTATGCGCTGTATCCTTTGATACTCTCGCATCCTTCGCTGAAGATCACTTTCTTGGCATTACGTATCTCGATCGAGGGATTGATTAGGACCTTCATCGGACACACGTGCATGTCTTGAACCTTTCGTTTCTCATCGGAAAACTTCTCCAACGCTTCCTTAGAAAGTTGCACGATTACGATCCGATACGGAACTCCGATCTGCGGTGCTGACAATCCTACGGTATTATACCTCTTTAAAGCCGTCTTCATTGCTTCTATTACCTGTAAAGAGAAATGTTTTCCTCTTCCACATAGGACACGAATGAATTTGGCTCCAGGTGACGTCACCTGGTTCCTTCGATACATCTGGATGAGGTATAATTCATAAACTCGTGGTTTTTCTTTCTAACGTACCTGTTGAATTTCTTCTGTTTCAATGTCGTCAATACGCACTTGGTTCGCCTTTAGCCTTAAAATCGGATCACCAATTTGGCAGATGTGTTTGTAAGGAGGAGTCGGTTCAATGGGTTCGTGCTTCCAGAAATTACGGTACCATTTAGCAAATCCTGAAAGCGACCTCTTAAATGTAACATTGTTAGTTATCATTGAATTAAACCCAATTTTTGCTAAACGGTGTTGAACGCTGTGAAAACCGGACATTTTTAACGTAAATAACTCTAGCAATGAGATTGAGAGAACGAAGCGCGCCAAATAAATCCATGTGCTTCCGGTTTGAATTAGAATAGTAGGCGGATGTGACGTAAGGTGACGTCATCGATGACTAGGTTACCATGTGGTGTGGCCATGTGCTTTTTTTAATGTCGCTAGAATTAAAAACTAGAATACTAAGCTAGACTTATTTTCAAGATAATATTTTTAAAAAAATATTTTTTTTTAGTTTAAAATCGTTTTTTTAAAACTATCACAAAAGTTTATTTGAAAATAATTTTATCACAATCACATAACTATTCTAGTTTGTAGCAGAAATTGAATTTCTTTATTATGTGGCTCTTGAAAGATATTTACGTTAATTATGTAAATCTGTCAATTCTAGTCAATTAACTATTATCAGTAGTGCAAGGATTTTTTTTTAAGTTTAAAAGAAACACATTTATTGCAGTATTCTAAAACGTGGCTTATAATAAAGTTATGCTTAAACCATGACGCAATACAAAACTCTGTACATGTAGGCCTATATAATAAGTCTATGGAAAGTTTTTTGTTTACGTTTTACTTTGGCTTAAGTAACGTTTTAGAATACGGCTATTAAAGTCACTAAATATTTTGTTAAAATTGGTATTCTTATAAAAATTGTCATTGTAAACACATCTTTGGTAAAGTTAAAAAAAACAGCTAAATATTTTCAGAATATTTTAAATGCCGTTGAATGTGTTGCAAAATATTTTATATTTAATAGAAACCAAATTATGCTAAAATAATGTTATCAAACAAATAATTATATTTATAATTAATTAATACTTGTTATACTCAAAAGAGAACATTATCTAAACATCTAATAGAATGTATTTCTTTTGACAATTTTTTTTATCTGAGAAAATATTAAACAAAAAGTGAAATTGTAACTTTGTTCAGTTTTTTTATGTCAAAAACAAGTCTAAATATATGGTACCGGTACATAAAACTTTGCATGCTGCCTAAAAATGATAGAAAGCATGTGAAAAAACAAACATGAGCAATGTATCTTATTTGTTATAAGATATTATTATCTAAAAATTCCTCGTTATACTGATGACAGTGATTTTTTAAAAAAAAAATCGACACTCAAACAGTTAATTTATTTAGTTTTTATTTTTTTTAATTTGTTGTTCATCCCAGTCTGCTTTTGCCCGTTACATTCTCGACTTGCGCTACGTTGTGGTCGATCGCATTCTCTAAACACTCTATCCACTTTTCGCATTCTTTGCTATGACAACTACTTTCTCTGCAAAAATACAAAACAAATAATTAAAAAAATTAGTTTTGTTTATGGAAGATAAAATAACGACAGTCCAAGTGTTTATACACTTTTAATTACTTTATAGCAGTTAGAAACGATTTCAACTGTTCAGCTACGACAACCACCTAGGAAATGCAAAAAACAATTCCAATAAATAATTACGAAACATCCATTTAAAAAAAAAAAAATCATTTTACTGTTTCCATCATTAGCCTTTTATTCATAGGTGGATACAAATACGAGACAAACACGTCGATAACCGAACTGACGGAATCAGATGCTGCACAGATAGGATCTAAATCGATGGTCAAATTTTCATTCGTCGCTTTCACGAGCTGAAATCGTAACAATAAAAGAGCGACATTACTAATATAGGTAATTAACAAGGCGAACTTATTATGAATATTCACCTCAAAAACTTTTTTAAAGCAACATTGCGATACTTTGACTAATCCACGAGCAGCTACGGCGACATCCACTTCATCGCTTCTCCACTTTTCTTCTTCTTCCTCCTCCTCCTCTTCTTCCTGGGCTGAATCTTCATCTTTGTCTTTTGATTTGACTGCTTCTTGTATTGCAGTTTTAAGCTCGTTGAAAGCATCGTCTACCAGTTCTCTGTTCGTTGAAATTACTTTCAAAACAGCTGATAAGTTGTCTGGAACACATTTAAAAACATTTCAATAAGTTCAACAATTTGAAGCGTTTTTTTTAAAGCAACTTCTGAACAAATGTGAAGATTTATTTGAAACTATATTTTTTAAAGTTTTTCTATCAAAACCTTTAAAAAGGTTATTTTTAAAAAATATCACCATGAAAATTATATAAAAAACTTCTTCTCAACTTTCAGGCTTCAAATAAACCTTAAAATTATCTCAATGCAAAAATCATCGCAACCTCTTGACACACTTCCGATTCTTTCACAGCATTCCCAAGCACTTCCGGTCATTAGGAATTGAAATTTGTCTCTAAAATAAACACAGTTAACGATACACGTTCAACGTTCTTTGAAACGTGATTAATGAACTTCTAATTTTTTTTTACCCGTTCGAACCACTGCCTTGAATGTCACGAGATAATCCGAGAATCGATTTCAAGATATCTTGAACGGCCGATTTTACTTCTTTGTGCAAAGTAAGTCCTGAAACGATACGAAAGTCGGTCTAATTAATTGTTTTAAAAGCATAAAGTTATCCATTTATGAACCCTGTTGCTTCGGAAGACCGTAAAATAACGAGACGAGAGCCAAAATAGACATTTCCATCGAAGTACAAAGAGCCCTACACGAATCTGGTTTCGGAAACGGAGGTTTAGAAAACGCTAAAGTGATTTTTGTTGCATCATGTGATACTTTTTGACTAGTTTCCACTAAAAACCAGAAACAAGACGAATAAATTAAATGTCATAATTAAGAAAATACATGTTCATTTTGTTATACAAAGCCTTTTCCAGTATGTTTCTTTATCGTATGAATCTGTTGCATTTATCCTCGCATTATTACTGTCTGAAATGTGATAAAACGAGATAAAATTAACGTGTTATTTTGTCCATGTGTTTTTAACAAAAGATCAACACACGTTCCCTATTTAAGTAACGCAACGGCGTGTTTTTAAGCTTTTTACCTAGTTCTTTACATACTAATTCGATGTTATCACTCATAGACGCGAATATACTCTTTATTTCTTCGGTTGCCATTGGTTTTCAAACAAAAACAAGAGGAAAAACTAATGAAATTGAAAGAAAAGCGGTCGAAACGTCTCATTGAAAGCGTACATAGGGAAAATTACATAATATAATAGGGAAAAACAGGAATAGAAAGATTTTTTTAATCACAACGTGGTCTAATCATTTTATGACGCGCTATTAACGTCAGAAAATAGGTCGAATTTTACGATTCGCCGTTCGTGTCGAATATATTTCGAATTGATGATAAAACTAATTTATTTACTGCTATCACTAATTTAATTTTTGATATTAGTAACATCTTAGAATTAATGACATCACAAAATAAATTAATATTATTATTGACATTACATTGACACAAACGGCGTCTCATACATGAGCTAGACTATAGGGGGAACGAAAACAAATCATGTAACGAGATTCACAAAGATTCATAGAGATTCACAGTTATGTTAAGCAGTTTTATCCACGTTTTGCTAGATACGAAGAATAGAATTGAAGTCTAAAATCCAGATAAAAACGCGGATAAAAGTAAAACAGCTCGTCATAAATCACCCATAATATTTTATACCGTAAGAGATTGACCCCCACCCCTGTGTCATTCCTTCGAAATAGACCTTTGACATGAAGAGGGCGGAGTTAAATATATAATATATATATTTTTAGAATTGAAATATATAAAAGTGGGCGGAGTATAATAGAAGTGTCGCAATGAATGATGGGTAAAAAGTAATTAAGAAAAAAAAAAGCTTTGAACAAGATGGCCGCCATTCGTGTTTGTCTATTCGCGAGTGAAGAACAAAACAAACTACTTAAAACCACGTTTTATCGCTTATTTCGCGTTTAAGATGATCTCGATTCCGCGTTATTTAAAAGCTGAACAATCGGTTTAAAAAAGTGAATTGAAATTATTTCGTCATTCATTGTGTTTTTATGGAATTTCAAGTGTTTTTTTCTCTTCTGTGGTTTGGAATCTCTTTGTATTTTGGTCCATTGATAACAAGATAGAGAGAAACAGTCGCTTTATGTTTTAGGAGGAGAAAAAAAAAGAAGTTTTATTTGTTCCGTTTAGACTTGACCTCTGGGTTTCAAGAACGCCCACTTTTTTTAGTTTATTTATAGAAATATCCACGCGTTCTGTCGTCGTTTTCGAGAGGTATTTTTTTTTGTGTGTTTTCATTATCAGATTTATTTAGAAACGTTTTTATTCAAGTTCTCAGTTAAAAGAACGCGTCTTTTGACCCTTTAATTATTAATTAATTAATTGATACTGATTAGAAGCACTTTTTTCTATCTTTTCTTCGTCCTCCCCCCCCCCCCCCCCTCCTTCGGCTATCCACTTTTGTTTCATTAGTGACGTCATGATTGGCACGTATGGACGATGGCGCGCGTGCGACGTGAGGAGAACACCCTTTGTTTTTAGCGTTAAAAAGAGACAAATATAGAAACCCTTTTCCTGACACGAACCACTTTTAAGGAAGTGGTCGAGTTCGACTACAAAATGTAGTCGGCTTGTCGTCAAAACGGGCCACTTTGAAGTCGAGTGTTTTCTTTTTGTAGTTTACTACTCAGCGACACTGTAACCACTTTTTGTTAACTACTGCAATCGACTCGATTTGGTCGGGGGGGGGGGGGTTTGGTTGACAAGCCGACTATATATTTACTATTATTTAGTAGTTGAACGCAACCACCAAAAGTGGTTCGTGTGAATGGTCTATGACTTTGTTTGTTTTGACACATTTAGACGTCAATTTTGCGACTTTTAACAGAAATTAATTCAAGGTTAGGAGTTTCGAGAGAAGAACAACAACTACTTTGAAATGAAATTTAAGAAGAAAAAAAAGTTTCTTAGAAACTAGAAGAGTAATTTTATGGAAAATTTGGAAAATGGCTTACTTAAGTTTTTATTTATAATTTTTGGAACACCTTGTATTCAAAACAAAAACGTTTGAAATGAGTGCTTTTTCTCTCTCTCTCTCTCAAATTGTCAAGAATAGTTTAAAAATGTGTTAGAAACTAGAAGAGTGATTTCATGACAATATCTTACAAAGTAAACGTTTTATGCGTAACTTATAAAATGACCTACTTAAGTTTTTTTTTTGTAGATTTTGGAACACTGTGTATTTGAGAGAAAAAAAAAGGATTTAAAATGGACGATTTTCAAACTGTCAAGAAACGTTTATTTTAAACGATATTGTTATGTCAATTTTTTTACTATTTTTCTAATACATTTTGAATTTCTTTTTGAAGTTATTAATTATTAGCGCGATAATCATAGCTATGTTAATTTTCTTGCTATGCTTTAAAGAAGAAGAAAAAAAAAAATTAATTTTGTTAAAAACTAGAGGAGTAAAGGAATCCCATAACAGTAAGCCAACTTTTCCTGATAATATCTTTCAAAATAAACTCTTTATAGCAGTTTAAAAATGACCTACTTTATATTTTTTTTTCTATATATTTTGGATAATGAGCTTTTTAAAACTGTCATGAATCGTTTATTTTGAAAGATATCGTTGTGATATTGATTTTTTATTTTACTCTTCTAGTTTCTTACAAATTTAAAATTTCTGCTCAAAGTTGTTTCCAACTCTGCGTTTCTGAAGCAACAACAACACTAAGAAGAAATTAAAAGTGTTAGACACTAGAATGGTCGCTAAATTATGTAACAGTATCTTCATGTTGATATAATCGTTCAAAATAAACGTTTTATAGACCAAAAATAAAATTAGTTGGGCCGTTTTCAAACTGACATAAAAAGTTTATTTTGAAGGATATCGACATGAAAAAATACCTTTTAAGTGTTGTTGCCCTTCTAGTTTCTAAAAAGTTACTCGTAAGTTTGCTTCAGAAACACCAACCAGAGTTCAGAGAAGCATTGCAATCAAATTTGACTGCTTAGAGGCTAGAGTAATCCTATAAATCTTAATTCAGCTGTATTTTAATTCCATAAGAACTCTAGCCTCTAACCACCAAGAACGTTTGCAAAAAGCATAATTCTTTTTGCCCAGAAATTTATAAAAACCACCTTAATGATGAATCAATCTTAATCCTTATGAGAGAAAGAAGGAGAAAAAAAAAAAACTCCATAAATTATAGGTTGGAATTCCCAAATATTTCCAGTTTTAACTTTTAAGCCTTGTCTTTGACCTGTAATTGTGTTAGGGGTTTTTTAAAAGAATAATTTATATCTGTTTTTGTTTTATGAAGGTTTCAAGTTTTATTTTTGTCACTCAAAGTTTTTTTCTTTCTTTCTTGTTATTTATTTTTGCAGATTGAAACGCAAAAAAAAAAAAAAGGAAAAGAAAAAATAGGCGTTTTGTTTCTGAAACTTCTTTAAATCCGATTTCTGATGATGATGATGATTTCGTAAATCACGATTAAAAAAACAATGTCCGTCAGAGTGAAACGAGAACCCGGATCAGCTCGAACTCGTATCTGTTACGTGTGTGGTGAATCGGGAGCGATTTATCCACTTTACTGTCGTCCACGAGAGAGAGGAAGTTATTTTCCTTTCTTAGAACAACATGAAATACCGCAAGGAGCCGATCGACCATCAACTCCAGAAGGAATCGTCGCTTCATGCACAGTTTGTTTCTCGTTTTTAGAACAACAATGGGAATCGTACGAGCGATCGCGAACACCACATTCCAAGAGACTTTATTGGTTAAAGAGAGTGGACAATGGTCACTATATCGGAGCGGAAATGAGATATCAAGGAGAATACGCGTCACAAGTGATCGGTGTTTCACCCGAACCTGGAGGAACCGGAGGAGGATCGGGAACAGGTCATCACGGTCAGTGTTTAGCAACTTCTTCTCATTCCAGGACAAAGTCGCAGTCTTCTTCTTCCGGTCGTAACGCAAGAGGAACACCGATAAAATCGACAACAGCGGGAAGTTTAGTAACGGGTGCAGACGAAAGATTTCTTCCGAATACGACAGATTCGCGATCGGTTATGTATTACGCTACGGAAGAAGATTCTCGGATCGCTTCTGCTGCATTATTGGACTTGAGTAAAGAGGGAATCGTGAGTAATACGCGGAGAAGTTCACGATCGAGCGAAACTCCGATCGATTCTCGTACGAACGAGTCTCCGGCGCCGCAGCCGCCATCAAATAGAACGTCTTCGATCGGTAACGGTGCTTTAGATTTAAGTATGCCGGATAAAAACGCAACTACCGAAGTTTGTTATCTGTGCGGTGACGAATGTCCGCGCGGAACTCTCGTTAGCGTCTATGCAAAACCGATAACTAACTGTCCGTTTTTTCCCAGTCTTACTTCGCATCCGAGACCGAGTCGTTCTCATCCAATGAGTCCATCTGGATGCGTACAAGCTTGCGGACATTGTCATCAACATTTATTACAACAGTGGGATAATTTTCAGAAACAAAACGTTTCGCATGCAGATAGACATTATAGGTTACGAAAACGTTCTTTCGTTTCTTCTTCGCCTCTTCTTCATTCATCTTCGTCTCCGACGCCGTTGTCGATCAATCAACCACCGACGAGATTCGTTTGTTTTCTCTGTGCAGGTGAATTCGCCTTTAATTTAAGACATTTCTTATATTCAGGATCGAATCCCGAAGGTGAACCTGCTTGTCCGTTTCTGGAAAGAGTCAAAGTACCGTACGGAGCTCATCCGCTTTCGGCCACCGGTCAAGCGATCGTTTGTGCCGGTTGTTACGCATCGGTTCATAAACAACGACGCGAATCAACGGCCGATTATTCATCGTCGTCATCTCGTAAGAACAGCGAAGTTCGGGATCCGAATATAAAAGAATCGACATCGGTTTGTCATTCGTGTCGTTTGTTGTTTTCGCGTTTTCATATTGTTTATCTCGATTTTGTACCGACGAAAGAACTCGGACGACCTTTTTATCCGTTTGCGTTAACTGACGATGAGAAGGTTCATGGAGGAGGCGGCGGCGGCGGCGGCGTTCCCGTATGTCTTTCGTGTCATGCTGTGTTTAAAGCGCAGTTCGAAGCGTTCGAAATGGATCGTGTGCCACATTCGCATAGATCGTACGTTCTTCCTTCGCGTCCTTCTGAGCCAAATGTTGTCGATCCGCGGCCACCGTCACGTCCGAGACGAATAAGTCGAATCGAATCAGATACTGGAGGAACAATGACGACGACGACAAATCTCGATGTGGCTTTACGTATTCAAGTACCTACTCCAGACCATGATGCGGGTATTCCTATCGGCGGTGTTGGAACTTCGTTACTGGCAACCGTTTCTAATAATTCGGATTCTCCAATGAGTAACATTTCTGTCGGTCAACATAATCGATCCGGTTTCGGACCTTTCGGAAACGCTCTCGATCTTAGCAGCGGATCCGGACGTGGGGGAATCGCGAGAACGGTTCCTACTCATCCTCCTCCTTCGTCTCCTCCTCCTCTCGGCCTACCATCGTTATCATCATCGTCATCTTCCAATAACTTTGGAAACAGAACAAATTATTTGCCACCTTCATCTTCTTCTACGGCTACCGTTTGCTACATGTGTGGGTTACACATCAAGAACAATAAAACGCATTCGGTTCGTTCGTATCCGATGAAATCCACTTCGATTTCATCCTTAGACAATGGAGATCAAAATCCTTCTTCACTCATTCCGTTCTTCCCGTTCATAACTTATCATCCGGCTCCTCTCGATTCGATTCCGCCTTCGGACGACGGAACGGTTATCGCTTGCACCTTTTGTTATCATTCTCTAATGGTACAGTGGTCCGCTTACGAGATGTCTCGTAATGCGTACGATCGGAATCCTTGGACGAGAACTTACGACTGTCACGATTACGTCTGTTATGTTTGCGGTGTTACGACGTATCGTAAGAGGGTTAAAGCGATTCGTGTTTCCGATTTTCCGTTTCTCGTCGAACATCCTCGACCTCAGGGAAGTCTCGTATTGGACGGTGGCGATGCTGTTACGGTGTGCCTCATGTGTTATGATACTTTACACGATCAATGGAAAGATTTCGAACGAATGAAGGTTCCGGTTGAACTTCGAAAGTATAATTGGATTGCAGCTCCACCGCCACCGGAAGACGAAGAACCACCTCCGCCGCCGCCACCACCACCACCTGCTACTCAAGTTGGATCTAATAGAAAGAAATCGGTGGGTTGTTATGTCTTTATCTTTTTTATTTGTCGTTCTTGTTTTACTTTTAGCACACTTGATGGAAAATATGTGTTAAAGGTATTTTCTTTTGATAAAAATAAGAACCAAGCTTAACTAACTTAACATCTTTTTCTATTTTTAGCCGTTTTTTATTATTATTATCATTTATTTATAATCCGGTTTTTATTTTCCTTGTAACAGAGACACTCATTTACAGGGGTTGTAAGTTGTAGAAACTTGTTTTCCTCTTGTTATTGTTTTTAATTTACTACGAATCTAATTTTCTTTTGGCCTTGAGGAACCGTTTAACTTGGTTTGTAAATTATATAACTTAACATAGTGTGTATATAAAAGGCACAGTAAGTAAGTACTTTTAGCTCATTATTATGGGTGGTGGTGGTTGTGTTGCAAGAGATGACAGATTTTAATTCCGCTCACGGGACACCGTTAAGATGGTTTAGGAAAAAACAGCTGAGTTTTGAACTCTCTGATTATTCTTGTCTTTTTTTTTCAGAAGAGCGAAATTAAGAGACTTGAATGTGTTTTGGAAACTAGAAGGCTAGCTCAATCGAGTAATTTCCTGTTTATATATTTTTTGTTGTTGAAAATAACATCAAAAGCTTATTTTGAAAGGTTGTCAACATGAAAGTACACTCAAGTGATTGAGCTACCCTTCTAGTTTTTAAAACATTTAAGTCTTTCTCTTAATTTTTCTTCTGAAGGTAAAGAATAATCAAGAGTTCGAAGATTCCTTTACACTTTAAAACCACCTTAAGGTGGCTGAGTAGATATTTAAATTGTTTTCGTTCATCCGATGTCCCTTCTTCTTCTTCGTCTCGCCGTTTTGAGAAAGCGAACGTTTTTCAGAAGAAACAACTCGAAGTGTTTTAGAAACTAGAATAGTTAAGGATAATGCTAAAAGGTTTTTCATGATGATATCGTTAAAAATAAACTTTTTATTTTCTTTTTTAGTTTTTTTTTTTATGAAATTTCATAAAAATAACGGGTCATTTTCAAACTGAACTATAAAATGTTTTATTTTTTAAGTTATTGATATGAAAAAAACTTTAAACATAATTGTTTACCATTCTGGTTTTGAAAACAATTTTAATTTTTTTTTTCTTCGTAATATTGTTTCTAAAAAAAGGTTTGCTCAACGTATTTGCATCCAAATTTTACAAAAAAACGTCTATGGAGCACATACTGTAGCCTTAGCCACTGCAGTGGGTGCATCTTTGGGAACAAAAGCAAAATAAATACCTATTCAGCCACCATATATCAATGATGCGAAGTCGAGGTTGTAATTGAAAGTCAAGTTTGATTTGATTTATAAAATTTGATTATTAAAACTAGAGGAGTAAAAGGACGAATTCCACAAAGAGAAAGAGGTGTTGATGACGTCAGTAAAACGATTTAAATCACGTCTATTTTAATGGAGAAAAAAAGTCGATTAATTTAATTTAAATCAATCCATCCTGCTTGATAGGCTTAAGTTATTTTAAACTTTAAAAATAGTGAAATAAACTAAAGCAGCAGCTTAAATTAATAATAATAATTTTGCATATTATTTAACTTGTGTTAAATATGGTTTAGAAAGAATCAAAGGAATTTCTTTGTAATCAAAGTTTTCAAAAAAAAAAATGTTTAGCTCGAGTTTGCAAAGAATTTTGTTTCGTTTGTAAATGAGGCTCATAGATGGCGACATCGTGTCTGTCACAGTTGACTTTAATTTGGACGAAATGGAAATCGCATGTCTGTGATTTGACATTTATTATAAGTTACATGTATAACTAAGGCCAACACTTTAGTGTAAATAACAATTAAAAATTGTTTGCATAATTGTTTTTGTAAGTTATGAGTTTTATACAAAAGGAAAGATAAACTCCACAAAATGCAAAATATGTAAGAATGGTTTACAAACAGCTGATTTTTGAACTCTTGATTCTTCTTCTTAAGAAACTAGAAACTAGAAGGGTAGCTGAATCACTTGAGTATTTTCAAAGTAAACTTTTTTAAAGCGTCATCTGCTTAAGAGCCTAGATCCACGTTGTCCATCTTGTTGTTTTGAGCAGACGACAACGAGACAAATGAGTGTTCTTATATGGTGTTACTAAAACCGAAAGAAATCGCTTCACAATCGCTCAATTAAAATACAGAAAAGTGCAAAATGCAATAAAAAGTATTGTTTTTTAATTGCTCGATTTATATAAATTTTGAAAAAGGTCCTTCTATTTTTAAATAAGGTTCAAAGTCGTTCGTTTTTTCAACCCCATGTTAAGTCCCATAGGATCAAAAACCGTCCCACAAACATTTGAAAAACTCTCGTTAAAAACGATTTAGAACAATAACAAAATAATTAGCACATACATTCATGTATTGGCTTCACGATGTTTCCTTTTTATAAATTTTGAAAAGGTCCTTCTATTTTTTAATAACGTTTAAAATCGTACGTTTTTAAACCCCATGTTAAGTCCCATAGGACTAAAACACCGTCCAACAAAAGTTAATGATGATTTAGAGCAATCAGAAAAATTAGCACGTACTTACACGTGTTTATTGCCTTCAGGATTATTCTTTTTTCTAAATTTTAAAAGGGCTTTCTATTTTTAAATAATATTTAAAATCTTACGTTTTTTTAACTCCATGTTAAGTCCCATAGGAGCAAAAAACCATCCCACAAACATTTGAAGAACTCCCATTAAAAACGACTTACAACAATCACACAAAAATTAGCACGTGCATTAATCTATTGGCTTCACCATGTTTCCTTTTTATAAGATTAGCACGCGAAATTATTTTTCTATTAATTATTATATGCCTTCGAACAGGGAGAAAAAACGTTAAAAAACCGTTTTTCAATCAACAACGATCGCAGCGCCTACCATTCGGAGAAATTTTGAACTAAACGATGTATCTAGGCTCTTAAAGTTGGGTCACTTTTCAAACTCACACAAAAAGCTTATTTTAAAAGATATATCAACTATAAAAATAATTTTATGTGATTGATCTTGCCTTTCTAGTTTTTAAAACATATTCAAGTTTCTTTTGTTTTTTGCACCTGAAAGACAGAATAACCAGAGATCGAGAGTCGCGATTTACACATTAGCCTTGAAGCGCAATTAAATAAATGTCTGAAGCATAAATCATCAGAAACAATAAAGAAAAATACAGAATTAAAATGATTTGATTCTAGAAACCGTTTTATAGACGAAGAAAAAAAGTGTATTGTGTTATTCAACTTTACATGCAGATTTCCAATGATTTTCTATTTTTTAGCATTTTATGTAAACTTTTGGGCCTCATTTATAAATTAATTGATGAAATGTTTGCAGAATTGCCGATTTTGCAATCAGTGGTGAGAAGTTTAGGAAATGGAGATATATATATATATATATCGCATCCAATTGGTGTAATTGTCTATTACTCGAAATGTATGTCCATTTCGCGAAATGACCATAAATTGGTCTGGACAATTTGCACCAAATGGATGGGGGACCCATATACATTACAATTTAGAAAATAAACGAGGCAAACAATTTGACGAAAAATAATAGCATATAAAATATTTTATTGTCTTATATTTCAATCTTGGAAAAATTATGTTTTTGTTTCAGTTGAACGGTGAAGGAGGAGGAAGCGGCGGCGGTTGTGGGGTAGTTGCTCGGCAGCAACTCGTCACAATCGATGATGATGAGCAAAAGAACAATGAATCTAATCGTCAGGACAACCGGCATTTTGATTCATCCCCTCGACAACATTCCGGTAAGAACATCATCATCTACCATTATAATAATCTAAGAAGTAAAACTTCTTCTTTATTTATCTTATTATTATTTATGATTTTGCTATGGAGTTGAATATGTTTTGACTTCTTTGAAAATTGTCTTATCGTTTTTTGTTTTGATTTTACTGTGGTGACATAAGTGGTGGTCAAATTACTATTCATTTCATTTTCTTAATCTTATTTTGTGGTTTTGTTTCCAGGGTTGTTGTGGTTTATTGATTGGGGAGGGGGTGGGAGGTAGGTGATTGGGTGGAGGGGGACTTAAGTACTAATGACGTTCGTTAAGCAGTTGGATGACGTCACAAGTGTGACGTTATCTCTTCTGTAAGTTATTTTTGTGATCGTAATCCCAAATGATTGTTGATATTTAAATTTTATTATTTATGGCAATTAAGTTTGTTGCAGGCGGCTGAAAAAGTAATTTTCTGCTCAGAAACGGAGCTGAGGACCCGCAGCTCACACGACTGCGGGTGCATGGCGCAGGAGGTTTGAAGGGCGCATTTTAGGGATGCAAATGGGGGCGCGATGTTTTAAGCATCGCAGAGGCGGTGCGGGTGGGTGGGGGGGGGGCGCAACCAAGTCATCGATGCGCCCGGGGTTTACGCCCCGGGGGCGTAAACTTTTTTCCCGTTCTCAACGTATTGCCACCGTGACCAGTTTTGACCACAGTCAGCCCACTTTCGGCCACGGTTGGCTGAAAGTGGGCCCGGGTTGCCGACGCACTTCACTTCTAACCGACCTAATCGACGCTTTTCAACCGCAAAAATTTTAATTTTTGTCTATAAAAAGTTTATTTTGAAAGATTTTATTTAGAAAGAAGTTATTTTGATGATATTTATTTATAATAAACCTTTTAAATTATTTTTTTTACTGAACTACCACCGGGGTATTACAATATTTCAAATTGCAATGTATTATTACAATTATAAAGGGTTTTGAAAATACTTTTAGGAGTCAATTACTGTTCTAGTTTAGAACAAACTTTGAATTTTTTTTTCTTCTTAAAGTTGCTTTTTAAAAAGCTTTTACGTTAGTCGTCCACATCCTCATTAATGAAAAAAATCCAATTTGCAGAAGAAAAGAACAAGTGTTTGTTTACAGAGTTCCACTTGACGTAGATTAGCATAAAGTAAGTGTATATATATATTACAATTTATTACTTCAAATAGAAGAAAACATGATGATTGGGTCTTTCAAGCTGTGACTTGGGTTGTTGGCTTGGAATGACATTGATAGAGTACAGATTATTATTATTATTAGGTGTTTTTTATTCTGCTCTCAGTTCAGTGGCGTCTCCGTTGCCATGGAAACTCAGATGGTTTCTATGGAGCACCTGGTGCTTGAGACGTTGACACACAAACCGCAGTGTGTGTTCTTGAGATCTCTTGAGGTCTTTTGACCATATCAGGGGCTCGTAGTGTGCTGCATTCGGTCATTACGAAAGTCAAAGAACCGACTTTTGATTTCGACATATGAGAAATATAAGGCTGACTTCAGACGGACCACTCTGTAGCGCTACTGCAGGGCTTTGATCACCACCGACAAAAAAGGCGGTGGTCAATTCTACCTGTGACAAGGCTTGACCACTCCGTGGCGCACGAAAAGCGGTGGCTTGTGTGAATACCTGTTATGTAATGAGTGGTCTGCTAAAGACGACCACTTTTTGTGGTTTCACAAAGTGGTCCGTGTTGAAACCAGCCTAATGTTAAATATAATATAATTTTAAAAAGTTCACATTAGCCTATGAGTACGTTCTGTTTCGAAGCTGCTCGATGGTCTCGATCGTCACGTTTGAGGCGAGTCAGTGACTCAGATCTATGCAAAAATTGTTTTATCAATAAATTTGATTTTTTGATTAATTAAGAATGTAAGTAGATCATTTATTTTGTTCCTGTAGCATTAGATGGCGCCACTAGCCCTCCTCCCATAGAAATGTACAGACACTCTTCACCTTCCTTCCTTTTTTTTTCACGTGGCAAACTTTTAATTGCGTCATCGCTATTTCTACACGTGCTCTCTCTTCACTTATATGATGTTCTGGGAGTATGGTTGTCCACGTGCTGATAATTAAGGTTGTTTTGGACGCTTTTAGAGCTAAAAGGCTGCATTCTATGTCAACTAATTGGCGAGTGTAGTTTGTCACCTATTGGAGGTTGCAGGCGCCATCTACCTTGCATTGACACAAGTATTTTTCTATCAGTTCCGTCGTATGGAGCCCTCTTAATTTAAATTTGACACGAATGGCGTCTCATACATACCATATTCCTCCAGCCACCTTTAAAGTGCTTTGGAATAGAAGCTGAACAGGCAAGCAACTCGGTATATTTTTCAACTGTATCCATATGTCACTTAATTTTTTTTAAGAATTTGAGTATTTTTAGTTTTTTTTTAGAGAACGAGAAAGGGTAGGTTCAGGAACGTCAGGGGATTCGAGGGGAAAGGTTCTTTCGGTAAGGGGGATTGAATGGAGGAAGGATTGCAATTACTGAACAGATGCTAGCAGGATGTGTGTGTGTGATACACGAAAATTGAGTAATTTGAGAGAGAAAAAACTTTTTAGTATTTCGATTGAAAAACACAGATGCCAAAAAACAACATAAAATTAAAATTTAGTGTTCGTCTTGACTTCTAGTGTCGATATTGATTGATACCAATAGAAGTTGTTTGTTTCTCGAAGGTGTTAGATTTTTTATAAATGAAAGTGGTTAATAATTGTCATTCACATGCAGATTGAATGCTTTAATGAAGCTATGAATGACAATCATGAATTGAAAAACAAGAATTTTATTTAAAGGTGGCTGAATAGATATTTTATTTCGTTTTTGTCACCCTCCTCCCCCGCTCTGGTATGTCACTCCACGTTGTTTTTTTAAAAATGTCTCAAAATGTATTTCATACTAGAAGAGTACAAAGAAAGGTTCAAATGGTTCATAATTTTTTATTATTATTTATACCAAGCATGTCAAACTCAAAGGCTAACACGGGCCAAATAAACAAGGTCTAAGTTTATGTGGGCCGCAAAAAAACAAAAACTTCAATTTTCATAGAAACGTAGGTTTATTTCGAAAAGAACAAAGACAATAGATTGTTACTTTAGAAATATAATAAGGGCAGCACAAAATGAGAAATATTATCTAGATTTCAAAAGGTGACAAAAAGTCGTAAATGGATGGGAAAAAAAGGTGGTAAATCTATAAAAGTAGTAGTATATAATTTGAAATTTTAAAAATTAAGCTACGAAATTTTTATTAAAATTTTTGTTACATGCCGTTATATTGGCTGTGCCACAAAGGTATTCGTTGTGGGCCGCGAGTTTGAGATGCTTGATTTATATACTCTTCTAATTTGAAAGGACCGTGGAGTTTGCATTCTATAAGAGCTGTAAGTCGTACTCCTCCACTCCTCCTGTATTTTTCTGTTTGCTATTAAAAGAGGGGATAGGAGTGTGGTTGAGGTGGTTGTAGCAAATTATTTTACTATTTTAAGAAAGCTCTAAATCGATGTTTGCATTCTAAAAAAATGGTTTATATTGTTTATATAAATATATTGACTTTTAAACTGGCGATGGTTTTTTTTTATACAATGAGGTCAATTTATTTCAAATTTGTGTTTGCTATTGTTTTTTTGTTGTTGTTTTCTAGGCTCTCTAATGTTTTTATCGCATGGAAAATTTATGTTTTGTGACAAATTTCTCTTGGGAGAAAATGAACCCAATATTAATTATTAATGACTAACAAACCGTGACCAACATATGTCCACAAGAACAAATCAGACTGACAAATGCATTAGTTTTGTATATTAGTTTTTTTGGTGGGGGGGGGGGATGTTATTTTTTTTTTCTTTTGGTTCTCATTTTAAAAATGATTTCCCCCCCCCCCCCCCCCAAAAAAACCCACAATAATTTCTAACTTGATTGATGTTTTTCGATTCGTTTTTGTTTCTAACTTATAAGAACGTGGGTTTTTCGAATCAGCTGACCATTAAGTGACCATCATGATAAATTGTTCATCATTTATGAGGTGGTTAGATTAGAGAGAGAGAGAAAGAGATGATTTGAAAAGGGAAGAAGAAGGAGGAGGGTTGAACAGGAGGCACTTTCAGGTAATTTTCTTTTGCGAATTGAAGCTTCAAACGGGAAAAAAAAATCTCACAAATTAAAGGGCAGCAGCAGAACCAACAAGAAGGAAAAAGGTAGCTGGAATGATGATTAAATCTCTGTCTGGACCATTGGTTGAATTATGTTTTTGGTTCACTGCTGATGGGTCAAGAGATATTCATCACCTGTTTGACCTCCTCATCGTTCTTTTTCTTCTTCAAAGGTGGAGATTGAAACACAAAATCGGATTAATTATATCTAAACAAAAAAAAATAACTACGGCCCAAATTCAAGAAGACAAAACTTGGTATTTGAAATCGCTTTTAACTCGAACCTGGAGATCAGGGGCCTTATTACAGAAAGATAATAGGACTTTCATATGACAGTAACACTCACAAAAACATACGAGCTCGTATTACAAAATATTATGACAAATATTGTCATATGACTGCCATTGACTTTTGTACAGTATTATATTATTGTCATAAAATAAAATGACATCATTCGATTTTTTTTTATAAAAAATGTTTTAAGATGGATTTAAGGTGTTAACGGCGCCTCTCGAACTCTTCATTATTCTGTTTTTCAGCTACAAAATGAAGAGAAACTTGAAATTAGAAACTAGAAAGGGTGCTCAACATGGTAAAACATGATCAAGGTATTTGAGTGTCGTTGCCAAGTATTATGAACGTCGATTTTCTAAATGCATTGGAATTCAATTGAAAATCTCTAGTATGATATTGGACCACGGTCGATATCTTTCAAAATTAGCTTTTTATGTGTGTTTGAAAATAACATTTAAGACGACGGTGCATAGTATAGACAATATTTTTTTAAACTTTTGTCTAAAAAAGTTTTATTTTGAAAGATATCAACATGAAAAAATACCCATAATTCTGAAAATACTTTCTAGTTTCTCTTAATTTTGCTCTTCTGAAAGACAGAATGAATAATCAGAATTCGAAAATCAATTAAAAAAGTGATTTTAAGTTCAATACAAACAATTTCTAGTCGCTTTTTTTTGTTGGTAGAATGTCGTCACATATGAGAGAAAGTATTATAGAGATATTTCAAATGATGTACATATCAAATTGATTGGTGGAATGGCAATACATTTGTCATTAAAAAGTAAGGGTGGATGGGATAATGTTATAAATAATGTTGCCATTGGTTTCATTCCAGGGTTGATGTGACAGGGTGAGTTAGAAATAGATGAAAACTTCAGTTGTCTCCGCCATTGTTATGACGACCGGCAACTTCTAATTGGCTGGTTATGAAGTCTGACGTCACATGCTTCGCCCTTTTCAACGTCGAACCACACAACAAACCAATTAGAAGTTCCCGGTCGTGATAAAAAGGGCGGAGCCAACTGAAGTTTTCACCTATTTCTAACTGCCTGTGTTGATGTGGGTCTTTGGGATTCAGACTCAGTGAGAGAGATGGGTTCTTATGAAGAAGGTGGTCTGCATGTAGTGGTGGGTAGAAAGGTAGAGGTCCTAGAGAAGACAATTTAGAACAAAAGCAACTTCAACTTCTGCCTAAAAGAGATTATTGTTAGCCTCTGTTAAGGTGGTTGTTACGATGATGTGCGTGCGTAAATACAGGGTTGTTACCTATTGGTTTGACGCATTGCACATTTTAAAAGAGACAAATCTAATGTGTACCTGTATAGTAAGTACATGGTGAGAGGGACATAGCTGAGGGTTGGAATAAGTGGAGGAGAGGAGGTATTTGGGGGTGGGGGGAAGGTTTGCGTTTACGGTTTTATTTGCCTGAGAAAAAGGACATCTGGTTTTTTTTGTGGCTAGTCAGTCGTCTTTTCTTTTCTCTCTTTGCAGCTTTGTGTTTGATGCAAATGTAGGCCTATATTATGTAGTATATTTTGTCTCTCAAGACCTCATCATCCATGATTATAGGGTTTATTCATACATATACATGTATATATATATATAGGCAATAGGGTAATTCAATAAACCGTAAACGTGTAACAAAATGGCGTACAATTGTACTATGTTTTTAGGCTTTATAAAAAATTGTCTTCTGTTTGAAAGTGGAATTTAGTTTAAAAATCATGAAAGTTACTACTACGCTTTTGAAACTTAGCGGTTTTTGTTAAAATTAGAGGTGGAACGAATCCTAAATTTTCTTGAATCCGAATTCGAAAAGGTTCTCGAATCTCTCATATAAGAATTCTATATTATTCATTAAGAAGATACAAATAAATGAATATTAAATTATTATTTTATTAATAATAATAAAAACACAGTTTGACGGCACTCAGGGTCGCCACAAGGTGATATTGATGATCCGGGTACCACCGAAATTACAACAACCGCCGGTTTTTGTCGTTAGTGAACGCTTCTATTGGACGTCAATGGAGTAAAAATAATTTTACCAAAGTTTTTAACAGTTTTTTTTTTAGGTTAGGATTCAAAAGACGAAAAAAGCGCGAAGATTCGAGTTTTCGAATCTGGAATATTTTTCAAGATTTGCGGGATTCGAATGTTCCATCCCCACTTAAATTCATAAAAAGCTTTTATTTAGACAAAATAAAGCAAAAATGATTGATTGTTAAATATTATTAACAAAGTTATGGCCGTGGTGAGCCTTGGCACACGGACCTTTTTTGAGTGGTTGACGTCGAGGGTCTGTGGTTGCAATCTACTGACTGGTATGGAAAAGACACTTTCCTTTCTACAAGAGCCACTCTCTAACTCGACAACTAAAAAGTGGTCCGTGGGCCAAAGGCTCTAAAGGTGGATTCACATTAGTGTTTTTACACACTATCCGGTTATAACACGGTCCGGTTATGGATACTGGTCATTTTTTTAATGAAAAACTATGATCTTAAGGGTGTTCGCCATTGTGAACGCCGACTTTCTAAATACATTGAATTTCAATTGAAAATCTATACATGTAATACGATATTTGACCACAGTCAACAGGACCCTGCGTTGACAATGTAAGTATGAATCAGCCCGTACTTAGCAATTAGTTATGAAGTGTAGGACGACGTCACGCAACACACCTTGCAACATATTTGTGTGTTTTTGAGATTAGGACAGAGTTGTATTTTTGTTGAACAAATGTTGTAGGATTGATGAAGGTGATTGATTGGTATGCTAATTTACTGTTGATTCACACTATACAACCACTGCGGTGTCTTGTTTGTTGTCCGTGGTCAAATATTGTACTACATGTAAGGATTTTCAAATGAAATCCAATGCATTTAGAAACGAGCTGGTGTTCACACTGTGGGATCATTTGTATTTCAATAGAAAAATTTGAATGAACCGTACCCAGTCCGTGTGTACCTGGACCCATCTGGCTATCCGAGCCTTTCGATTTTGAAAGGTCTAGTGTGGAACCTTAGACTATTACTCTACTGGACTGGCAACTCCCTATCTTCTAGATGTTAAAGCGTTAAAAGCATGTTCATAGGCAAAATAAGGCAAAGTGACGCAGCTCCGCCTGGTGGCATTATTTTAAAAGAAAATCGTTGGATAGATTGTTTTTTTTGTTTTTTTTTTTGCAAACGGGAAGACATTGGGGGTGAATCATGTACTGTATGGTAAATTTTAGTTTTTTCACGTTTCACTGGATTTTCCAATTTTAATTCTATTCTAGGAATCCAGTAAAATGCGGATAAAAAAGTAAAATGAATTTCCATATGTGATATTCTGCCGTGAATTTGTGTAAATCTTAGTGAATCTCGTAAATGATTTTTTTTAATGTCGGCCCAGTTGTCGTTTCGTCTCCTAAGCAAAAAATGGTCGGAAAACGTTGTTGTTACGGTGTTTGTGACTCGCGTTTTCCTGATAATAGACCACAACCAAAACAGGTAACATTTTACAAATTACCTAATCCTAAAAAGGAACCCTTAAAATGTGGAAGGTGGGTTGCTGCTTGCAGCAGAAAAAATTTTACAATAGCTAATGTGAAGTCATTTACATACGTTTGTGGGCTACATTTTGTTGGTGAAAACGGACCCACGCGTGAAAATCCTGACCCTTTACCAGCAAGTTATTCACTGTAATTCTTCATCGACCATACTTTTTATAATATATATAAAAATCCACCCTATATAACTACAAAATAAACTCGTCCAAAGTTTTGCTTTGACAGTAATGTTCATATACCATAGTCCCGCTAGAGGCGCCACTTCAAAAACGACGTCACGACGATTGAAAACTGTCCAGCACAAAATTTCGGGAGTTGCCAGTCCAGTAGAGTAATAGTCTAAGGTGGAACAACCCTTAGCCTACCAGAAATGCGCGAGGCTCACAAACCCCACCATACGTATAAAGCCCATGGGCTTTTTTTAAGAAAATTGCCAACCCAGCTCATGGGTGCAATGCCGTCTTAAAAATTACTGGGGCCCTGGGCTAAGTAAAAAAACGGGGCCCACAATCCCAAACACAAATGTTACATTTAAACATAGATACAGAATGTTAAGTTAAGAAATGAGACCCTGAGCTACAACACAGCTACCGCAGTACTACCATCTATGTTTTACAAATTTCCCCACGCGTGGGGCTGGGCTGTGTGTGCGTGGGCTGGGTTCAATATGCGCTGGGGCTAAAAATGGCACTTCATGGGTAACGTTTACGTACGATTCTTGAATCTAGAGGACCTTTTTAGTCGCGCCACTCAAGTGTATTTATTTCAAAATGAATGAGGAAAAAAGGTCAAAACAGACTTCATCATGTAGTGACGTAAACATTCTTATACAATATTATCTTACTGTCAATCTGCGGAATCAGTCAATCTTCAAAACAACCAACATGTTAGTGAATCTGCAAAATGCAACACCTAAAATGTATTGAATTTTGCAGATTCACCAGCAGTTTGGTGGTTTTGCAGATTGACTGATTCCGCAGATTGACAGTAACATGTACATTCTAAAGGGAACAAACAAATAATAAGTTGACATAACAATAAGATAAACGACCAAAAGATAAACACTGAGGTCAAGTACGGTATATGTGTTTGGAAAGGGGAGAAGAGGTCTGTGTGGCGGTGGGGGGGGGGGGAGAGAAGAAACATGAGTTACTTGGAATGTAAGAATGAAGAAGAAAAAAAAACAGGAATCAGGATTAAACTGGATAAGGACAGTAGGACACTTCTCGAATATCATTGTCTAGAATGTGACGTCATTCATTTGTTCTCTCTTCGAATTTTTTTTAATGACTTAAAAAAAATGACCAGAGGGCAATACATCATAATCTACACGTATATATATTGTGTCCTGGTTATTATATGATACTCTCTCTTGATGGGGTGTTTAGGAGTGGAATGATAACTGGGGGAGGGAAGGGGGGTTCATCATAGTGTTGTTGTTTTTTAAACTAATGAGTGAAGGAAGAGGGGAGGAGGAGGAGGAGGCTGGCCGGGAGGGGGTTGGAATGAAGTGAGTGAGTCTGAGCAGGTGTTCCGTTCCGTCTTTTCACCTGCATTTGTTTAAATACGCGGATCCCAACCATGACACACACAAATTTTGCAATGTGTTTTTCTTTTGTTTTTTATATTTCATATTATTTTAATGTTTTGTTTTTTTGTAGAAATGTTAAAAGGGGGTGGGAATGAAAAAGAGGTGGTTTCAAGGCTTATGGTCACCACCACCCTCAATTACATGAGCAAAACACAAAAAATATTCATTCTTTTATATTTTGTTCAATTATTTTACCATTAATTCACGGGAAATGATGGAGAGAAAGGGGGAGAAGGAGGATTTTGAAAGTAAGGTCAAACCGTACAAAATCCAGTCTTTATAAGAAATTTGTAGTTTCTAGTCTTTTATTTTGTCCAATTAAAATGGATTTCTGGTTAGTTTGATGAACGGTAATTTCATTCATGTGTGTTCTAAGGTTGATGTAATTAAAATGTAGGAGGCTTACTAGAAACGTTTTCTTAGGCCCGGGCCTAGACGTAACTGCGTGAACTGCAGAATTGTCTACCGCTCAGGTCTAAGACTTGTGCAAATCATTCTCACCGGTCGTTGGCGATAGCGGTGCTCAATTTGAACATGCCAGTAGTAACGCAGTACCTTATTTTTTCAGCAAATAAAATTCGCTCTTCAAAATGCGTTTCTATAGGAAAGTTCAAATTGAGCACGGCTATCGCCAACGACCGCCGTCATCCTCTAAAGTCTAAACGATACAAGCATATGGCTGCAAGTTTTGCTCAGTTGTGTAGAACACAAATACAGCGAAATTGAATGAAGATTGTACCAAATTCTCTCTTCACGCTTCGGTTTGCAGCTGGACATGCGCAGGCGCGAAGTGAAAAAGTAGAACCATCCTGTCATGCACAAGTCACTTGCCTACAGGTGCCTAAAACTGCCCAGTTTTCCCCACCTTACGGACTCAAGTATACAGGCATTTAGAAATCGGGACGAACACAAGTTGGCTCCGCCCTTTTTATGACGACCGGCAACTTCTAATTGGTTTGTTGTAGTGGTTCGACGTTGAAAAAGGCGGAGCATGTGACGTCAGACGACATAACCAACCGATTAGAAGTTGCGTTCGTCATAAAAAGGGCGGAGCCAACTTGTGTTCGTCCCGATTTCTAAATGCCTGTCTCAAATATACTTGCGACGACAAACGTGTAGTTAATTTTGCGCTGTTAAATGTTACGTCTAGGGCCGACCTTATACTGGTTGTAATTTTTATTAATTACATTTGCTAAATTGAGCCAAGTGTGTTTCTTAAAAAGAGGTTTTAATTACTTCAACGATTACCATTAATGTGTATCCTAGATATTTAATAAAAAAATAATGCGGAGATGATTGCGTGTTTTATTATATTAATTTAATTGGATGTCTTTTGTAAGGTTTGTAAACGATTTAAATTGACGGTATTTCGTCAAGTTTGATTACTTAGTAATTTAGTCAAGAAACCAGAAAAATGCGGTTTTTCGGTTTAAGAACCTGGTTAATGATTACACCTAGATGCAAGCATTTTGCACGTAGCATGACCCCCCTTTGACGTCACGACTTTCAGTTACAACTGAAAGTCGTGACGTCAAAGGGTGTTTACCACCAAATTTAGGTCTGTGTCATTTTCTTCTCCTTCTTTTCCTGGACTATACGTTCTGTCCCGAGCAGGTTCGGTCAGAGGTAAGAGTGCTTAGCACAAAACCTATGCTTGCCCCGCCCTTTTATGAGCGTCAGACCAATTAGAAATAGATAAGGGCGGGCATTTGACATCAGACCAAATAAAAAACCAATTAGAAGTTGCCGTTCCTCATAAATGGGCGGGGCAAACCATGGTTTCGTGCTGAGCAAACTTGCCTGTGGTCAGTCAAATGACGAGATGAAAGATGCGACAATACCAGTCGGATTTGACGAAATGTCTTATGAGAACCGCTGCGATGCTTGATATCAATCCCACAATGATGGAGAAATTCTGAAAGACAACAACAACGACGCCTGAGCCGGGATTCGAACCTGGGAGCCTGAGCACCACAAGCGGAGGAGGCTATCTCTACTGTGCTACCGAGGCGTCGGCACTTTTGTCATTTTCATAGTTGGGAATGGGAATTTCTCAAAACAGAAAAGTATATGAATGGGATTAGGATATTTGCATGGTTGATTATCGTCAAAATTAAAATCCCAATTTTCTCGGGAAAAATAAGGTTTTATTCCCGAAAAGGACGTTTCATACAATAATACCGATTTCACGCTTTTTGTTAAAAAAATTTCAAGTTTGTAAAAAATTTTGGATTTTTTTTTTGATGTTCAGTAATTTAGAATCTCAAACTAAATAAAAGGAAAGGGTTATAAAAATAAATTAAAGTGCCCTGTATGTAGGCTAGTCAAGTTTGCTTCAAGAGCACATTCAAAAACTTAATTGTTGTTCAATTTAATTATGCTGAAATAAAATCGGGATTATCAAACTTCTTTATTAAAAGATAAAGAAGTTTGATAATCCCGAATCCCGGTTTTATTTATATATTTTTCTTGAAAACAAGCATTTTTTGTTAGTCCCGAATTTTTCCTATTTTAAATCCCGAATCCCTTCCGAATTTGGCTGTTTTTATAAATTTCCGAATTTCGCAGCCCTAAGACTCATTTTTGTCTTCTAAAAAGAGGGATGATAGTAAACGTTTTCAGCATTTTAAGGATTGCAAAAAGTGGCCGACGTGTGGCCGAAACGACCACACGAGTCAACTTATACGGCCACTTATTGTAGTCCACCTCGACCACTAAAAGTTGTTTGTCTGTGAACGTCTTAAAACAATCTTTCATGAAGTTATATTACCTCCTTTTTTATTAAGATAAAATGGCTCAAGTTTATAGATGTTTTACGTCAACCTTTCTGACGTCACAAGCTTCAAGTTACAGTGCGGCAACTACTGTTTACGGCTGTGATTTTTAACCTTATAAATAGGGCTCGGATTTTGATGCACTATCAACCTGAATGTTTCTCAATATGTGGCCCAAGTGCCAATTGTGAAGTAAAAATCTCGTTTAGATAAAAAAAAAAACTGTTCTTTCTAATTAAAAAAAAAATAGTTAGAGGCTAGAACTCTAGTTGACAACTGATATTAACCAGACATTTAGCCTCTTTAACCAGCCTTTTCTGATTAGAAAAAGCATAATTGCAGTTGCTCTAAATGATGATGATGATGTGTTTACGTCACAATTGGCACTTGGAGCCACAAATTGAGAAACATTCCGGTTGATACTGCATCAAAATCCGAGCCCTAAGTTATAAACCTAAGTTTTTTGACTGCAAAAAAACCCCGTATTTTTAATGGGTTTTGTCTTGATATTATGAGTATTATGAGAGATTATATTAGTTAGATTACTGAAATTTGAAGGCATTCGTGAACGTATACACACTAGGGAGCTATTGTTACTGTTGTTAGTGACACTCTTTTGTTTCAAAAGTCTTTTGACAGGTGGTTCCTAATTAATAGTTTAATAATTTAGTAATTACGCTACACTCACATAATAGAGCCCTCTTACAGTACATGACAAAAAATATAACACGCAAATAGGGTTGGAAAACTCATTTAAAAAAATATGGTTTAGGAACAGCTGATTTTCGAACTTATTCTGTCCTTCGGGAGAAAAATGAAGGAAAAAAAAAACTAGAAAGTGTTCTAAAAACTTGAAGGGTAGCTTAATCGATTAAGGGTATTTCTAGATTTTAATATCTTTCAAAATAAACTTTTTTTTAGACAAAAACTTAAAAATGTAGTCTGCATAAAGTTTGTCGTTTTCAAACTCATATAAAAAGCTTATTTTGAAAGATATTAAAATATAGAAATACACTTAAGTGATTGAGCTACCCTTTCTAGTCCATATATATACGTATCGATGGTAATGCCGCCCTAGGAGCACAATTTAGAACTAAAAAACCTTTGGCCCCCCTCCCCTCCCTCTTTAAAAAAAGAACAATGTAGTACAAATTATGATAATTGTTTTTTTTTTTTATAAAAGTGACGTGAACAATCGTCATTGTTGAAACGATTTAAGAATTAAATGTCACAACTGTGTTTGCACGTAGAAATAACAGAGGTGCGCTCACATAATAAAAGAGTGGTTATAACTGGTTATAACGTGTATAAAAGTGTAAGTTTAACTTTTGACAATTTCAGCTTTAAGAAAGTCTTTTGCTTTTGTAAAATATCGATTTTCGAATATGTTTTTGCTTAAGAAGGAAATCTTAAAATCGTTATTGGACCATAATATTTTTAATAAGAAATGAAGGATTTTTGTTTTTAAAAACAAGAAATATTTTTGGTCGAAATTCAAGATGGAAACTCCTTAAACTTCAAACTTGAATCCACTTATAATAAAATTATTTCATAAGGCCTTGTTTCCACTGGGATGAAAATTTGAACTTTTTGAAAATTCCAACTAATGAAAAATGGAATAAACATGGCCCACTGGGGGCCCATTCACTATCATAGGCGGAGCCCACGTTTGTTCAATTTTTCACCAGTTGAAATCTTCAAATGGGTTCAAATTTTTGCCCAGATGGAAACAAGGCCTAAAAGAGAAAAAATTAACTTTTTTTAAAAAAAAAAAGATGTCGAAATATGATTTAAATCACTTGATTTTTATGGTGTTGCCGACTTTTTTTCAAGATTTCAGATTCAGATTTAAATCAATAATTTAAACCACATTGATCTTATTAATTGATTAAAATCAAACCAGAAAAATTGCTTTTTCTAACTAGAGTTAGATACTAGAATTTGAAAGAACTTTTGGTTACGCGGTTTAAGGGATAAAACGCCTCTCGAACTCTTGATTATTCTGTCTTACAGGTACAAAATGAAGAGAAATCTGAACGTGTTTTAAAAACTAGAAGGTACGTAGCTCAATCACTTAATTGTATTTTCATTTTTTTCATATCTTTTCAATGATTTTACTTAAAAATGACCCCAACTTTTAAGTAGACGAAACTTTTCAATTTTTTCTCGATGAACAAAAAGTTGATCTTGAAAAATAATCAACATGAAAATAGTCTTAAGTGATTGATATTATTACCCTTCTAGTTTCTAAAAAGATGAACGAATGAACGGGATGAACATTGGGATAACTCTAAAACCCGACACAGAATGCATATAGAGTTAGATGAACACTATTTTAATTAATGAACGCACATTTTAAAGGAATGAACAGAGAAATAAAAGGATGAACATACTTTAAAGGAATGAACATGTTTTTAGGGGGGGGGGATGAACATAGTTTTAATGGGGATGAGCATGGTTTTAGAGGGGATGAACATAGTTTTATGGGGTTCGGTTCGGTTACCGAACCTAACCTAACCTAAACTAAAACCATGTTCATCCCTTTAAAGAATGTTCATCCTTCTATTTCTCTGTTCATCCCTTTAAAATGTGTGTTCATCCATGATATAGTGTTCATCTTCTATATGCATTCTGTGTCGGGTTTTAGAGTTACCCCAATGTTCATCCCGTTCATCTTTTTATCCTGGCCCTTTTTTTTTTCTTCTGAAAGACAAAATTTATAATCAAAAGTTCGACAATTAGCTGTTGATAAAAAACCATCTTAAAAACATCACATTTTTCTTTGAAATATGTCTTTTTTTATTATAATAAACGTCCGGGATGATTTGTTCGTGTTTATAACATGGGTTAGTTAATGGTTACATTATTTGATAACCAATTTTCTACCTTTTTTTGAAAAAAGAACCAGCTGTTTGTAGAGAGAGAAAGAGTTTCATAAGAAGGAAGTTGGAAACATGACTTATATTTTAGGCGAAGCATTTGCTTTCTCAGGTGACGCACGTGCTCTCTATGGATTTTCCCCTCCTACACATCCATCCATCCATCCTATCCGGCTCCTTCTCGTATTGTGCAGTGAAAACTGTGAAACATGTGTTTCAGGTGTAAAAAAGATGTGTGAAATCAATGACAATAAATGATAAAAGTGATCAATCAGCCGCATGTTCCTTTTGTGTTCGGACACATTTAAGTAGGTCATGAGGAGGATGGGACTGTCGACAACTAATATTATATATTTGTTACATTTTTTTATATTCTAACGAAAACTACGTGGCCTTAGCATTTATTATGTGGCCTTAATCTGAATATTTAAATGCAATTTCAAAAGAAAATTGGAATTATGCTAAAAATTGAAACAATAAACAATATAGAAACAAAAGATTATTTCGTGTTAAGCGTTTTAAGCTGGATATTGCGCTCTTGTTTCGCTTGTGTAGTTTGCTGATGTTTTTTTTTTTTTTGGTTTTGCTACCTCCACGTCACTGCTAGCCTCCAACTGTAACCCTTGGCGTCGTCCCAGTTAGAATTGTCCTAGTCGGAATCGTCCCACTTGGAACACGCCGTTTTAAAATTGTGGTCGTCTTTCGAGAGCACAATTAAGGGTTCGAATACACCGACCACTTTTTGACCACTTTTCCACTACAAAATGCAGTCGAAGGTGTTTGGACTGTGATTGCAGTGTATTTTTTTTAATGGAGAAAGGCTTTCAAAATGCTCAGTTTTGGGTGACAACCCGACTTCATTTTGCAGTTGAAAAGTGGTTAAAAAAGTGGCCTGTGTGCTCAGGGCCGAAGAGAAACTTGAAAGTGTTTTTGAAAGTTATGCCATTTTCAAACTCGCATAAAAGGCTTATTTTAAAATATCTAAAGTTTAAATTTCCATTTTTAAGTGACTGATATAATCTAGTTTTTAAGTTTTGTAATTAATTTTACACTTGAAATATAGAGGATAATCAAGAGTTTGAGAGGCGTTTACAATATTTTAAAACCACTTCCTAAAGTGATTGATTGATTATTAGACGCGCTCAAGGCGTCGTTTACAACAATTTAAATCCACATTATTAACAAATATTCATTTCATTTATGAAATTTTTTTTCCACTTGAAAGTGCAAAATATACAAACTGTACACGAAGATCAAATAAAAAACATCTCTGAAATTGATTAAATGTTATAACTGTGACATCATTTCTGCTTAGATGGTCTTTTCTATTCTTAATTTCAATATCGAATTTTCTTCTTCTTTTTTGGAGGTTTTTTTTTTGGGGGGGGGAGTCTCCTCTCTTCTTCTGTTTGGTTTAATTAACTTTCATTTCGTTTGCGGTTGATGGATTTCATTGGGTTAACATTACATGTTTGCAACCATGTCTTTCTTTTTTTCTTCTCTCTACTAATATTAATACAGTAATAGTCTCTTACTCATTACACTATATTATTATTAGTTTGTTTTATCTTTTGCATCATCATCATAATTTGATCTGCATATAATGTGTGTATATATATATATATATATATATATATATATATATATATATATTGGTTTTTATATAATTTCTTTTTAATTCGAGGGTGTCAAATATAAAAAATAACTCCTTTAATCGTGATCTGTTTCTCATTTATATTTATCAGCATCATCGTCGTCATTGTTCCTTATACAAAGTGTCCCAAAACAATACTCTTTGGTTGTTAATAACTGGCGTATTTATTTTCTTAACAATATATAATAAATACTAGTGGGGTAACCCGTCATAAATAACGGGAGCAAAATTCACAGGCAATTGTGCGCATGCGCGTCGTTTTTTCCTTTTTTTACTTCTTTCATTTCAATTTCATTCACCCCCTCCCACTTTTCTCTCTCTCTCTCCCCCTTCTACACTTTCCAACCTTTTCCCCCTCACCCCCTCCCACTTTTCTCTCTCTCCCCCTCCCACTTTTCTCTCTCTCCCCCTCCCAATTTTCTCTCTCTCCACCCCCCTTCTACACTTTCCAAAGGAAGAGTTCAACATATAGTTGACCTTGAGAGAAAAAAACGGTTCATTTATTCAAATTTATATAAATTCCGACGTGCTTCAATGGTTTTGTTACTCCACACACACACACACACACACACACACACACACAGAGACCTGGGATATTATATATATAATAGTTGGCTTGAAATTGTAATACAAAATATATATAGTTGGTTGATTACAAAGCCAAAAGGACTGTGAGCTATATCAGAACTAAGATTGTTGTTTACCACTATATTGACAGGCAGTTAGAAATCGGGAAGAACTTCAGTTGGCTCCGCCCTTGTTATGACGAACCGCAACTTCTAATTGGTTGGTTATGTAGTCTGGCGTTACATGCTCCGCCCTTTTCAACGTCGAACCACGCAACAAACCAATTAGAAGTTGCCGTTCGTCATAAAAAGGGCGGAGCAAACGTCTGTTTAACCTGTTTTCTAATTGCCTGTGTCAAGTATTCTTGCACAGTTTCTTGTAAAAAGAAAATAAAGAAAATCAGTATTTTCTTTAAAACGGTGTTGCAAAAAAACTATAAGTATGACTTTGAGTAAATATAACAGTTTTTTTGACAATTTGCTTCTATTTTTTTTTAAATAAATGGACCATTCATTATTGGTATAATAATATAAAAGAATACAATTAGAAATATAATACATATCATCGTCTATTTGCCTAGATTTACAAGCAGATAAAAAAGCATGATTTTGCTGCAAAATTTGTCTTGACTCATCGGTAAGAGAAGTCCAAAATCCTAGTCACTCTTACAATTTTGTAGCGCGTTTTATTAATTAAGTCAATCAATGTAACACGAATTACAAAGTATTTACTAATTTGGCTAAAGGGCCTGTTGTCTCAAAAGTAAAAGCCGACCAAGATGAAGCTATCCTTGTGAATGAGCTTGTCTTCAATACTAATCAATGAAGATTTCTTCGCAATAATTGTTGTATTAAAAACAGCAAAGAAATCTTAAGAGAATTATCGTAAAAACAAAGTAACAACCAAAGGATATATGTAATAAATACATCCTTTTAAGACACACACTGTATATATAAATATATCACGCAAATTTATTTATGCATTGCTATGATGATTATGGATTTGTCAGTGACGTCACGGGATCTCACTTTTCGTTTTATTTTACTCTCAAAACAACCTTCTTTCTCTCTTTTGTTTGGACGAGTCTATATAATCCCATATAGACGGAGAGAGAGAGAGTGAGTGAGTGAATGTGTGTTGCCCCATTACTCTTCTATGTGTTCAACCGAGCAGGTTGTCGGGGTTTTTTTTTTGTCTTCTTCTGCCGTGTTATGTTTTAAACAGCATTGGTATCAAATGCTGCTGCTGCAACCTACTACAGGGTTTTGTTGTTCGTGTTCACCGGTAATATATATCCTTTTATCGGATTTCTACCGTTTCGTGACCTAGGCACACACACACATAAGAGTTGACTTCTTAAAATAGTCCGAATTGTGTTATATAAAAAAAGAAATCAAGCCTTGCAGTTGTTTTTGTTGTTATTTTTATCTTGGATTTTTATACGGATTCAGTGAACCTCCTCCTACTCTTTTCTAACGTCACATAATATATTACTATGTGTCTCTGTATGTGGTGGTGTAATCTAATCCCTATGACGATGTTATGATGATCTCTTCTTCCTTCTTTTTATCCTGCAAGTTTCTTGTTTCTTCTCTCTTCACAATGAAGAGACAATGATGATCCTAATTCAAGGAGTTTTTTTTTTCTGTGTCAGTTTTTAGGAATTTTCTGAAAAAAAAGAAAAGAAAAATGAAAACGCTGGATTTTTAAGAAAAAACAAAAAAGCGGCGGCTTTTCTTGGTTTTCTTCTTCTTCTTCTTCTTCAAGCCTTATTCTGATGCAGGTTTAATGTGATTTTTTTTTAAAAAAAAATTACACATTCATTAAGCTTTGTGTTTTTTTTTTAAATCTTATTATATTTTTGTTCTGAGGAGAAGTGGTGGTGATTTAAATATTTTTAAGATTTAATTGTTTCTTTGTGTGTTAATTTTTTTTTTTTTTGGTGATTATGTTTTATTGGAATTATCTAAACGGAATTCAGCAGGAATTCTTGTGTGGTGACTTTTGCAAGAAATTATTCTTGCAATGATGATGATGATGATGATGATGACGATGATCGATTTTAACGTCCAGGATGTCTTTTTCTTCTTGTTTTTCTTACTACTCTCAACATCTTATCTTCATTTTTCGGCATTATTTTATTTTATCTTCTGATTCTAATAATATTTTTTATTTTTTTCTCTTGATTCCAAAATAGGAATCCTTTAAGAAAATTGATTTAAGTTTTCTCCATTTTTTCCCCCCGGTGATGTTTGTTTATGGTTTGCAGTTATAATTGTTTGAAGTATTTTTTTTTTACTGCAAAAAAGGGAAGAAAAAAAATGCAATCTTAACAACCTTCAAAGTTGGAAT
The DNA here is from genome assembly GCA_036925085.1 of Brachycybe producta. Classification (NCBI taxonomy): domain Eukaryota; kingdom Metazoa; phylum Arthropoda; class Diplopoda; order Playtdesmida; family Andrognathidae; genus Brachycybe; species Brachycybe producta. The sequence continues at coordinate 174,876 of JAUPFP010000092.1, forward strand.
TTATTCTTAAATTTTTTTTTTGTTGGATTTCTCATCATTTTATTTCACTTTTTGATTTTACGTATATGGCTTTAAACCTGAATCGTACTCATCATCCTCCTTCAGTGGTTTCTTCTTCATCATCATCATCTTCTTCGGCTTCTGCTGCCGCTGCTGCTGCTGCTGCTTTTTACAATGGGTACCACCACCTTCAACACCATCATCATCATCATCAGCAGCAGCAGCATCATCATCACATTGTGGGTAATTTACATCCACATTATTCAGCTCATGCGCACTCGCAGTCACAACCGCAACAGCAACCGCAGCAATCAACGTCATCACCTTATGGAAGTATTATCACGGGTACAGTCAATGGCGCCCTCGTGGACGCCAATAATTACGTTGGTGTTGGGGGCGGAGGTGGTGGGCGTGTTCCTATCGGGGTTGTTGGAGGTGCTGGTTGTGGTGGGAGTGGCGGCGGCGGCGGCGGCGGTGGTGGGAGTGACAGAGGATTGCGTTTTCTATGTCCCTCCAATGCCAATAGACCTTTGTTACCGATACAACCGGAAGCCAGACGGTTAACTTATAATCAAGGTAATTATAACAGCTAATAATTAAGTTAACAACATGACATCAAAATTGATTTACACAACAAATATTTTTTGGTGACATCGTTATCGATTCTTGGGTAAAAGCTTCGTGTATTCAAAAATGTTGTTTAATTAAAATAAAACTAAGCTTAAAAACATGAACGACTGTTTATTGAGAATTTTGAAGCTGAGCTTTGTTTAAGTAGCGTTTTTGAATGTACCGAAAGAAGGATATTGAGATTAAGATGTAAGATTGAGGTTTTAAAGTGTAAACGTCCCCCGAACCTTATGATTAATTCTGTCTTTCTACAACAGAATTTAGAGAAACTTGAAAGTGTTTTAGAAACTAGAAGTGTAGCCGCTAATGTTTTTTTTTGGTACAAACTTTTATGTTTTTTGGGACTACAGAAGTGTAATTTGTTTTATTTTGTTGAAAAGTACGTTTAATTTAAAGTACCCTCCTCCTATAACGGCGGATTCTGGACAGGTCATTCGAGGATCCGTCAAAATTTGATAGATTAACAGGTCGCACTAGTAGAGGCTTCTGCAGTGTACACAATTTCAGCTCTCTCTAGGTCATTATGGGGGAAGTTTGTTAAAATAGGGGAAATACAAGTCCACCTCGCAAAACGGACAACGCGGTCATGTCAACTGAAATAAAAGTTTGTAAAAAGTAACTTTTTTGTGTTTGAAAATAACGTAACTTTAAGTAGATGATGTTTAACAGGCGATATTTTTTTTAATTTGTGTCCATGAAAAACGTTTATTTTGAAATTTATCAATCAACATCAACATGAACATACTATGAAGTGATTCAGCGTCTTTTCTAGTTTCTAGCACACTTTCAATTTCTTCTTGATAATAATAATAATAATGATGATGATTTAAAAAATCAGCTATTTGAAAAACATCTTAAACAACTTATGAAACTATTTGAAAATAGAAGAATAAAAAAGTGTATAAATATTATTATTTTCATGTTGATATTTTTGAATTTAGAAAAAAAAAAAACTTTTCGTTAAAAACTTTTCGTAAGTTGCTTCAATATTTGAAGGATTTAACTTCGAAGTTGGGTCCAAAAATAATTAAGCAGTTTTCACCTTAAAATGCAATTACATTGTTGTTGCTGTCATTAATTTCAAAAGTCGCCAATTATCGATTTCTTTTTGTTAGAATCAAAAAGGCTAAAAAAAAAAACCAGCTCCACACATCGGTGAATTAATGACAAAAATACATTCTATGTTTAAGTTTTAGGCAGTGGTTTAAAACGTTTTACACCCAAATTAACTCTTGAACCCTTTCACAAAGTCAGTTAGAAATCGGGGAGAACTTCAGTTGGCTCCGCCCTTGTTATGACGACCGACAACTTCTAATTGGTTTGTTGTGTGGTTCGACGTTGAAAAGGGCGGAGCATGTGACGTCAGACTACATAACCAACCAATTAGAAGTTGCCGGTCGTCATAACAAAGGCGGAGCCAACTGAAGTTCCGTCCGATTTCTAACTGCCTGTGGGTTTCAAACGAAGAAAACCTTTTTTTTTAACGGTACTTGCAACCTGTTCAGAAGAGGGTTTGAGGTCGAAGTTGAAGAGTCAAGTTTTCTACTTGAATTTGGGCTGTGAGACCCTTATTTTTTTTAAATGGCTTTACACATTAGTCATTTTATGAAAATATTATGAAAAAAAAGGAGAGGAAGGTTTTAAGTATCTGGTAACACGTAAACAACAAATGGGTTTCACCTGGTCTATAGTCTTTGTTCCTATTTTATGCTCATTGACACCCTGAAAAGTGAGTCTAATGGGGGAGGTTGGTGAGGTGCTATTGCGTGTTTTGAATTGCTCGTTCAAACTGTTTAGTTAGCCTTGACAACCTTATGTAATCCTGCTCCCTTATCGATCCCTTGGAGTGGGAAGGATTGGGGGGGGGGGGAGGTGAGGGAGAAAAGAGAGGGGAGGAAGTGGGTGTTATGATTCTCAATCTGTGCAGTAAGTTATATAACTCCCAACTTCTTGTTCCTGTTTTTCGCAAGGCTCTCTTATGGATGTCTTGAGCATTGGGAAAACTCAATTCAAAAATGGTCACAATGCTGCTGTGATATGTTTAGGACTTCTTTCTTTACTCGTGAGATGTTTGCTTTTCCCCTTGTAGTATCACAATCACTGCTAACTTGTGAGCATTACAAGAAAATCGTCTTCTACCATTATAAGAACACTGAAACCACTTTGTGGCTCCACATAAATTGGTCGTTTTTAGCAGACCATTGATGACAGTCATACTTTATTATGTCACTGCTTGTGCGCTATAACATAATGATTATCGTATTATTCTATACACTAGTTAGTGGCAGTCATATGACAATTATTGTCTTTAATATTTTGTTTCTGGTGACTGTTGTTACAACGTTATATGAGCACTATATATGACAATTTAATAGAATGTGATTGCTTTATTATCTTTCTGTGAATGCGCGAGGCTCCACAATTCTAAAATCAGCTGTTCTTTAAACCATCTTAAACTAAACGATTTTTTTTTATTAATTTTAATTTCATTTAGTAAATTTCCTGCTTTCAAAATTAGTCGTTTTTCATTCAGATTGTGAATTTGATTGTTAAAAAGATGAATGACAATGGTGGAGATTAGCTACTACTAACTGAATGGTGTTTTTATTGGAAACCAGCCTCATTTGTAAACAATAGGAGTCTTCTTCTGATGATGATGATGATGATGATGTCACAGGTTGATTTCAGACACAATTCAAGGCTTATTCTTCGTCTCAATGCAAATAAAATTAAAACACGCCATGTGTGTTTTATGTACATGTGTATGTACAGTCATTTTCTAGTTTTTTTCGACTTCTATTCAATTGGAACATGTTTTTTGTTTGTTTTACGAATGACTAGCATAATGAAGTTCAATATTTACTATCCGAACATTTTCATATACTACTAGTATATGCAGATAATAATAAGGATATTTGTTCGGATAATTCACTTAAAATTATGAAAAATCATAAAAAATTGTGACTTAATATTTTTTTTATCATGTCACCGCCTGTGACAGTCACACACTAAGTTGTTACTCTTTTATGACGGTCAATGACAGTATTATCGTATAGTATTTCGTAATTTGCTTTTGTGACTGTTAGAAGCTTATAAGCTAGATATGACAATTTACTGTCATATGACTTTCTTTCTTTCTGTAATTGAGTGCCAATGGTTTTCATGTATAAACACCATTCAAATGATCGTTATTCTTTCTTTCAAAAGAAAAAATAAACTGGAACTTGGATCTTTTTAGAAACTAGAAGGGTAAGATCACTTAAGGGTATTTTGATGTTGGTATTTTTTTTTTAAAAAAAGCTTTTTTATGTCAGTTTGAAAATGTCTCAACTGACGAAATCATTTAAGTTTTGCCAATAAAAAGTTTATTTTGAAAGATATCAATTAGAGAGTACTATTGCGTATTGCTACTGTTCTAGTTTCTAACACACTTTCAAGTAGTTGTCATCTGTTCAAGTCAGCTGTTCGTAAAATATATTAAACCTGTAGTAAAAATCACAATTAGGAATGGGGAGGATGAGCTGCTGAAACAGGTGATTAAGTTTGAGCCTGAAGATTCTAAAAGGATTCGAAGAAGCCACCCACCCCAAACAAGCCTTGAACAACATGGGCACAAAATTGAAAAGAGTGGGGACATGTAAGGGCCGACCCTGCATATTGTGTGTGAAAAAAGGTGCAGCCTGAAATGATGAATAAATCACAACTGTCATTTTAGTCCGAGATCGGATATCCGAATTAAATACCGGATTCTTCGTCGTTAGTTTGTGTTCGACAGGTGTTTTTTTTTTTAAATGTCTACCTATTCTTAGGTTATTGTTTTTTCTCTTTCCTACAGAATTATTGCGAACTAAATTATCACGTTTGTTGTTTGCTTAAGTTCCATTTGAAACTCAGCAACTAAATGAATGGTTTTGTTAGATTCTGTTAGGAGAGGAGGTTAGTTCAGCTGTTCAAACGCATTTTGCGTGTTTCTGTCTTCTCTCTCTTCATTATTTTTGTGTACCTTGTATGTACGCACGCAAGGCGCACAAACACATAACGCAGTGACTCCATTTAGCTTACAGTCTTGTTCATTGTAGTTGCCAACCATTTGTCTTTGTCTCTCTCTCTCTTCTTATTCATCATCATTATTACAAATATTTACTTAATTTCAATTGTATTTCTAGTCTATAATGCAAGAAAATTGGAATGAATTTGCTTTTTCATTAGAAACAACATAAAATGCTTCTCTCTCTCTCATACGACACATTTGGAATCACATTTTTTGACTTATTTGAATATGACTTTTATTATTAATAATAATAAATACTTTGTTTTATTAAAGTTTTGTGGGGGCTTTTTTTTTTATAAATAATAAGTAGAAGAAGAAAACGTGGATTTGTTCAGCTGATTACATCTATTTATCATTCAACTTAATTTGTCAATCTTGTTTTTTTTTTGTTGTTGCTTTTGTTCGATTAGGTTTGACAGATTCATATTAATTGTTATTCAAGCTCATTATTTCTTTGTATTTAAATGGATGATTGGCAATTTGTGGCGTAGAAATAATGTCTTTTATAGAAATGTCTTTTATTCGAGCTTTTTTAGACAGGAGAAATTTACGTCATTTTTTTTTTTGTAAGAGTTGACGAGTTTTAACACCGGGGTTTTAACTTAAGGTGACTTTATAGATATTTATTTTGTTTTCGTCCCCATCGGATGGCGCCACTGCAGGGGTTATTATCCTTTTTAGGTAAAGAGTCGCTATATCTTAACGGTTTTCAGAAAATTTATATTTTTCAAGCAAAGTTTTTCAGGAGAAACATTACGAAAAAAATTCAAAGTGTTTTAGAAACTAGAATAATTGCTGATAATGGTAAAAGTTTTTTTTTTTCGTGATAGATATCTTTCAAAATAAACTTTCTATGACAGTTTGAAAAAACAAACATGTCATTTTCAAACTGAACTATATAAAATAAAGGTGTATTGACATGAAAAAACTTATAACATAATTATTTATCATTTCTAGTTTTGAATTTTTTCATAATATTGTTTCTAAAAAAAAAACTTTCACTTGACGTTTTTGCGTCCAAATTTGTACAAAAAAAACGTCTATATGGAGCATAGCATTAGCCACTGCAGTGGCGCCGTCCGTAGGGGACAAAAGCAAATTAACCTTAAAAACCCTTAAGAGCCTAGGTACACCGCCATCTTGTTGTTTTGAGCAGACGACAACGAGACAAATGAGTGTTCTTATATGGTGTTACTAAAACTGAAAGAAATCGCCTCACAATCGCTCAATTAAAATACAGTAAAGCGCAAAATGCAATAAAAAGTACTGTTCTTCACGTGCTCGCTTTATGTAGTTTTTGAAAAGGTCCTTCTATTTTTAAGAGGCTAGATACATCGTTTAGTTCAAAATTTCTCCGAATGTAGGCGCTGCGATCGTTGTTGACTGAAAAACGGTTTTTAACGTTTTTTCTCCCGGTTCGAAGTCACATAATAATTAATAGAAAAATAATTTCGCGTGCTAACCTTATAAAAAGAAAACATTGTGAAGCCAGTAGATTAATGCACGTAATAATTATTTTGTTATTGTTCTGAGTTGTTTTAACGGGAGTTCTTCAAATGTTTGGGTGACGGTTTTTTGGTCCTACGGGACTTAACATGGAGTTAAAAAAACGTAAGATTTTAATTGTTATTTAAAAATAGAAAGCCCTTTTAAAATTTAGAAAAAGGAATAATCCTGAAGGCAATAAACACATGTAAGTACGTGCTAATTTTTCTGATTGCTCTAAATCATTTTTAATGAGAGTTCTCTTAACTTCTGTTGGACGGTGTTTTAGTCCTATGGGACTTAACAAGGAGTTTAAAAACGTACGATTTTAAACGTTATTAAAAAATAGAAGGACCTTTTTAAAATTTATAAAAAGGAAACATCGTGAAGCCTATACATGAATGTATGTGCTAATTATTTTGTTATTGTTCTAAATCAGTTTTAACGAGAGTTTTTCAAATGTTTGTGGGACGGTTTTTGATCCTATGGGATTTAACATGGGGTTGAAAAAACGAACGACTTTGAACGTTGTTTAAAAATAGAAGGACCTTTTCAAAAATTATATAAATCGAGCACGTGAAGAACAATACTTTTGATTGCATTTTGCGCTTTACTGTATTTGAATTGAGCGATTGTGAGGCGATTTCTTTCAGTTTTAGTAACACCATATAAGAACACTCATTTGTCTCGTTGTCGTCTGCTCAAAACAACAAGATGGACGTGGATATAGGCTCTTAAACAAGGTTCAAAGTCGTTCGTTTTTTCAACCCCATGTTAAATCCCATAGGATCAAAAACCGTCCCACAAACATTTGAAAAACTCTGGTTAAAACGATTTAGAACAATAACAAAATTATTAGCACATACATTTATATATTGGCTTCACGATGTTTCCTTTTTATAAATTTTAAAAAGGTCCTTCTATTTTTTAATAACGTTTAAAATCGTACGTTTTTTAACTCCACGTTAAGTCCCTTAGGAGCAAAACACCGTCCCACAAACGTTAGAAGAACTCCCATTAAAATGATTTAGAACAACCAAAAAAAATTAGCACGTACTTACACGTGTTTATTGCCTTCAGGATTATTCCTTTTTCTAAATTTTAAAAGGGCTTTCTATTTTTAAATAACATTTAAAATCTTACGTTTTTTAACTCCATGTTAATTCCCATAGGACCAAAAAAACCGTCACCAAACATTTGAAGAACTCCCATTAAAAGCGACTTAGAACAATCAATTAAAAATTAGCACGTGTATTAATCTACTGGCTTCACGATGTTTTCTTTTTATAAGATAAGCACGCGAAATTATTTTTCTATTAATTATTATGTGACTTCGAACCGGGAGAAAAAACGTTAAAAAACCGTTTTTCAATCAACAACGATCGCAGCGCCTACATTCGGAGAAATTTCGAATTAAACGATGTATCTAGCCTCTTAAGAATTACGATCCTTAAAGTTGGGATTCAGTCAGTAATTACACAATTTATTAAATTTATGGTTATACATATTTGAATTATATAATGTACTTGAATTGTAATTTTTAAAAGAGTAGATAAAAATCATTACAGATCAATTGATTTATTTAAAATCTCCTAAAATATTACTCTTTTATTAACTAAAAATCCAAGCTTGACAAACTGTGCAATCTGTTTATTCACCTGTCAGACACATTATTACAATAAATTAATTTCATAAAAGACAAAAAAAATCATTAAAAATAATAAGAAAAATTCTGAAAAAAAAAAAGAAAACTAAAACATGTGATTTAAATCTATTTGATTTCCATGGTGTTAGGCCTACGTTGATAACTTTTTGATTAAATCGTCATTTAAAATAATTTAAATGACGTTGATTTTAAAGCCCCCTTTACACCTACAATTTTTACTTACATATTTGTATCAATTAAATGATGAATGTTTTCGTGAATGATTTTTTACATAAAATGTATAAATTAATTTATAAGTATGAATCGCGGTTATACACAAGTAAAAGTATTCGAACATTTTTATCTAAAAAAAAAAAATGTGCGCAGAACAGTGCGTACTGTGACAATTTATCGTATATTTAACCTTGTGACCTTCTAGACAAGAGAATTGGCGGAGGGGTGTGCTAAATAGGTTGCAGAAGCGCATCGTATATAACTTTGTAAATTACATAAGAATGATGCTGATCCTGAGAAATCGCTCTCTAGTAGTTGTGATCATTTAAGAAAAATAGAACATCTTCTAAATTAATGCAACCTTGAACAAATAATTTAACATTCACGTCGTTATACACATGCATTCTCGCATTTTTAAATTCATTTATACATTTATTTAAGAACTAATTGTAGGTGTAAAGGGGACTTAACGAAGAAGAAAAAAAAATCAATTGATTTAAATCAATCCCCATCCAGGTTTATTTTAAAAATGACAATTTTACACAATTAAAACGTGGACGTAGAACTGTTTAATTTAAATAAACAAATCTGAATTAAATAAATTTTTAATAATAAAATAAAATATTTCTTTAGAAAAAAAGACACTTTTTGTAAAGAGAATTCTATTGTAGAGAATCCATTGTTATACTGTATCTACTTTGTTTTACATTATGACGTTGAAATTGACCCATCACCCTCCTTTTCCCATTTTGAAAATGAAATGAGCAAAAAGGTTTTTTTTTAGAACGATCATGTGTTGTTGACCTTCTTGACCCGAAGCTCAGCTTTTTACACAGATCTTTTCTAAGGTCACTCCAATGTTGACCTCGGTCCATCAGTGTGGCTGTATCATGTTGTTGCTACTGCTACTGCTGACAAGTGACCACAACAATATAAAGTGACCAGTTCGTTGAAAACTTCAACGGCACTGTTGATGATGATGATGATAAAATAATAATAATGATTATAATGATGATGGTCACTCTATTATCTTTCTCTCTCGCTTTCTCTTAATTTATGGTTTGATGGCCGGATCAATCCATAAATAAACCTCTTTATTATGTTAATTAGGATTTCCTGCACTTTTTAATTGAAGATCTCTTCTTTTTCTTCATCAGGTCGATATTTTTCGTCATCTGACTTTTTTATGTTGAGGTTTTTTTTTACTTATTTATTTAAGAGCCTAGCTACAGTGTTTAATTTAAAAATTTTCCGAATGTAGGCGCTGCGATCGGTTTTGATATAAAAATGCTTTTTGTCCAGGTAATGAAGTCATGTAAAAATTAATAGAAATATAATTTTGCACGTGCTAAGCTTATAAAAAAAAAGCAATCAGCATGAAGCCAATACATTGATGCACGTGCTAATTATCTTGTTATTGTTTTAAGTTGTTTTTAACGAGAGTTTCTTCAAACTTTTGTGGGAGGGTATTTTTGGTCCTATGGGATTTAACATGGAGTTAAAAAAAATGTACGATTTTAAATATTATTTAAAAAATAGAAGGACTTTTTTCAAAATTATATATATATTAAGCCAGGTCTGTGTGTGTGTGTGAGAGAGAGAGTGGATATAACACTACAAAAACCTTGAAGCACATCGGAATTTATATAAATTTAAATGAATAAATGAACTGCTTTTTTTTTCTCAAGGTCAACTATATGTTGAACTCTTCCCATCCAAGAACCCCATGATATTAAATTGGAGAGGGGAAAAGGTTGGAAAGTGTAGAAGGGAAGAGAGAGAGAGAAACGTGGAGGGGAAAAAAAGTGGGAGGGGGGAAACTGAAATTGCAATGAAAGGAGTAAAAAAAGGAAAAAACGACGCGCATGCGCACACCAGAGAAAATGAAAATCTCACTTTCTCTTTCAAATATAAAAAGGGGAGGGGATAATAGTAGCAAAATTAAACTAGAATTTATCACAGGCAATTGTGCCCAGCATTAGAATTTTTTTTGCTCAGCCCTTTTATAAACGTGATCAATTTCTAATTGGTTTGTTACTTGGTCTGACGTCATAAAAGGGCGGAGGAAAAGAAATTCTAATGCTGGGCACAATTGCCTGTGAATTTGGCTCCCGTCATTTATGACGGGTTACCTCACTAGTTTATAATATAAAGCGATCACTTAATGAACAATACTTTATATAACATTTTGCACTTTTAATTTATCTTCATTGAACGATTGTGAGATAATTTATTGAAATTTTTTAGTAACATTCCTATGTTTCATTGTCGTTTGCTTAAAATAACAAGATGGAGGAGGTGTATCCAGGCTCTTAAATATCATTATACATTTTTTTTGTTCCGGTTATTATTCTATCATTATCGGTTTTTTTTTTTTAATATAAATTTTCTCTTTATTTTTGTTGAATGATTGATTGTCTTTTGATTGACTTTTGATCCGTTTTGTTGTGGCCCTTTTATAACATTACACATAGAGGGAGGGAGGGGGCCATTTGAATTCAATATATCTTGATATAAACTGATGAAAATTAGTTTCTCATTTACTATTTTAGTTGCTGTTTTTTTGTGTTTGTCTTTTTTTCTTCTTTTCTTCCGCCTTTTGTTTCAAACGCTCTTGATTTTATTGATTTTTTTTTATTTCGTTCTTTTTTTCTCTTTTCTTCTCGGTTATTTTCAGTTGTTTACTTTGTATGTACTTAAATTGATGTTATTATTCAAATAGGGGAGAGGGGGGGGGCATCCTATTGATGTTTTACCTTTTTCATATAGAATAAAGGGGGGGGGGGGAGAGAGAGAGAAACGGTTTTTTTCTTCTTCTCTAATCATCTCAAAGACGCGCAAACGCGCCTCAATCAATTGTTTATTCATTGTTAATGGAAAATGTGGGCGGAGATATTATCCTGAAATGTACTGAGAGATGATATTGGCAACAACAAAGAAATGTACGAGTGAAAACACTATACATTACACACTGACGCCATTTACCTTTTTTTTTTATATTGTTTAAGGTTATATTGCTCATTCGCTTTCTGTGGCTTTAAAGCTATGAGCTTTGTGTGTTGCATTTTGTGGCTTTTCAAAATGTGCGCACGTTTTTTTAATGCATCTTTAAAAAAAGTAAACTGCAGCAGCATGCTTGATTTTCTATAGTTCCCCATTTGGTTTTATATTATTTGAAGCATTATTATAGCGTTGAAATAGCAACTAACCAAAAGCAAGATTGCATGAAAAACGGGAAAAAACATGGTTATTTGGTTATAACGTAGCAGCTACATACATATCACTGAGGTGACTGAATAAGCGCCAGATTAAACAAATGCCAAACTGAATAAGTTTCACGTTGAAGAAACGCCAAGCTGAATTAGCGACAAATTGTACGAACTCCAAACTAAATAAGAGCCGAATTGAACAAATGCCAAACTTGAGTAAGTTCAACATTGAAGAAACGCGAAGCTGAATCAGCGGCACATTGTACGAACTGAAAAGTTGAATAAGCACTAAATTGAACAAACGCAAAACTGAATAAGCATCAAATTGAACAAAAAATGCCGAATTGAATAAGCGCCAAATGGAACGAGAGCCAAACTGAATAATCACCAAATGGCACAAATGTCAACCTAAATAAGCGTCAAACTGAACAAACGCCAAGCTGAATAAGCATCAAATTGAACAAAAAATGCCGAACTGAATAAGCGCCAAATGGAACAAGAGCCAAACTGAATAACAAATATCAACCTAAATAAGCGTCAAACTGAACAAATGTCAACCTAAATAAGCGTCAACTGAACAAACACCAAGCTGAATAAGCATCAAATTGAACAAAAAATGCCGAATTGAATAAGCGCCAAATGGAACAAGAGCCGAATTGAATAAGCGCCAAATGGCACAAATGTCAACCTAAATAAGTGTCAAACTGAACAAATGTCAACCTGAATAAGCGTCAAACTGAACAAATGTCAACCTGAATAAGCGTCAAACTGAACAAACGCCAAAACGGAATAAGCGCCAAATTAAAGAAAAAACACCAAATTTTGTCGTTTATTCAGATTTAGATTATCTGAGTTTAATGTATAAACAGCTTTACATTTCCAGAAAGAAGTCTATGAAAAGTTTACAAAAAAGAAATTTTAATCGTAATCTAGATATTTACTGAAAATTACAAATTAACAATGAAAAAATAACAAAAAACTATTGTTGGTGAAATTCATTTGAAGAATCGAACTTTTTTGATGATTTCTGTTTCGTATAAAAGTTGTGAACATCGAGGCGATTTTGATTCATTCGAGGTGACTTTTATGTTGTTGGTTTGAAGTTTTCCGTTGTGTCCAGTGGATGTCGACAGTTCGATTTTATTACGGTCGTCATTTCTGTCAATTTGTACACTTCCGGTATTGCAACTTTGAAAGATTTTTACGTTATTTATTGTCCAAGACGTGCCGTTTGTTGTTTGTTCGAGGATAGAATTGGAAGCAATTTGGTGGCACCTTGGAATACATCGAGTTCCGAACTCAGCTTCACGAAGAAACAGGTCCACATCTGAGATTAATGGGAACAACGGTTCTTTCTCCGAGGAGCGTTTTCCTCTTGGTACGATGGAAACTGACGAGGATTTTGGCGTTGATATCACTTTACCTACGTAGTGGCCGGATGTTGACTCGTAATAGTAATATTGTATGTTACTATCATCCGACTGGTAAATTCGTACCATAGGATGTATTATGAATGTGGCGTTTCCTTTTTTACTTATTACTATCTTAAAATCGTTGTCTTTGACGACTCGAATCGCTTTATCCACCGTCAGCTCCACTCGTATATCATTCTTAAGATAAACGCAGATCGTTCCAGTGGATGTCACCTGGCTCAAATTAAAGGTCCTCTTAAGTTTAAATGTTTTAAATAAGTTTTTGGAAATTTTTTTTAGAAACATTGCGAACAGAAAATTAAAATTGTTTTTAAAACTAGAATGGGTATTGTATTTTATGATAAATTTTTTCATCACAATATTTTTTAAAAAAATAAACCGTTTTAGAGTAATTTTAAAACCCGTTTTCAGGTTTTTTTTCAGTCACATTTCACAAAAAAACTATTTTCGCCTTTAAAAGATATGTCAACATGAAAAAGCATTTAACTAACGTTATCAGTTATCACCAACTATTCTAGTTTCTATAACACTTTTTTTTTTTCGTAATATTTCTCCTGAAAAACGTTCGTTTGGAAAAAAAAAAAAAAATTTTTTTTTCTCAAAAGCCCGCCACCGGTGGGTGTGAGAACGATTAAAAGTAAATTCACACATGACAAACAAACAATTTACCGTTACTCCAACGTAATTTGTGGCTACGTTGTGAGCCATTGGAACGGTCACTTGGTGGCCCTCTTCTTTAAAATTCAGTCCAAATGGTTTTGATTCGTTTTCACTCATTGTTTTTCTCTCTTAAATTCTTATAATTAGGGCGGGGGGGGGGGGGGGGTTTGCAGATTTAATTTTAACTCGAGATCAAATATCTAGTCACGTGCTTCGTTCTGTGCTGCCTAACACGATATAGTTATGTTAAAGAGTACGGCACGGTATGCTCTCTGCCACGCATGTGCAGTTTGAATTAACGCATAACGCAACCGATTTAACAGCATTTAACACCTTTTCTTTCCCTTTTTCTTCTGCAAAGTCACGTGTATTTGAGTAATGGGTACTCTGCAAACAAAAGTACATATTAAATTAACTATTTGGACTAATTGTTCCTCTTGGCCCTTTTGGGCTGCTTTCAGAGTAATTATTCAAATTACAAAAACTGGTTAGAGGTTAGAATTTAGAGGTTAAAGCTCAAACTACCTTCTAGAACTAGTCCAGGGAAGACTACTATTCTAGCTTCGAAAGCAGGTCGCACATTAGATCGGAACGGAACTGTCGGAATCAGAACCCTTATGAACGGAAACGAGTTTTGTCCGAACATTACAGTAGTTCGGAACTTGCAATCGCGGAATTCATTTGAGGTAATCACAAATAAACCAGAGCTCGTATATAAAATTGGAAGATCCAATCATATTCTTTTTTTTTTTTTTTTGCAAACCGTTCCGTTCTGACGTGCGGTTTTCGATCCGAGCTATTGAAACGCTTGTTATTAAAGAATTCCGATTTGTTTCGTTCCGTTCCGATCTAATGTGTGCGGCAATCCTAAAAAGAAAATAATATATAAGTAGAGATTTGCCATTCGAATACCGCGAATCTTAAAAAAATATTCGAAAACTCGAATCTTCGCGCTTTTTTCGTCTTTTTTCGAATCATAACCTAAAAAAAAACTGTTAAAAACTTTCAATAAAATTAGTTTTAACTCCATTGACGTCCAATAGAAGCGTTTACTAACAAAAAAAAACGGGCGATTGTTGCAATTTCGGTGTTGTACCCGGATTACCAATGGATCACCTTGTGGCGACCCTGAGTGTAGCCATACTTGTTTTTTAAATATTATTAATAATTTAATAATTAATAATATTTCATTTATTTTGTATCTTCTTAATGAATAATATAGGATTCTGATAATTATGAAGGATTTGAGAACCTTTTAGGATTCTGATTTGAGAAAATTTAGGATTCGTCGTCCCACCTTTAGAAATAAGCCTATTTGGTTTGCTGTAATCACGTGTTGTCAGTGATTGCCTAACTTGAGGGGTCGCATGAATGCCATAGAAACCTTCCCCCCCCCCCCCCCCCCCCCCCCTTTTCTACATTATGGCTTTGAATTGGTATTCAGGTTGTCAAGAGATGAAAAATGTTTATTTTTTTATGTGGTTTATGATGAAGGGTGGAGTAGTGTGTTGATGTGTGAATAACAAGGTTAATGACCTTCTTCTTATTCGCCATATTTACAATGCATCATTGATTTCTAAAGAAAATGCCTGGACGATATTTCCGTTTTTTTTTTACACAATTCGGTAAAATGTGAAAGAAAAAGTTAGAAAACCTAGATTTAATAAATAAAAAAAACACCGAGATGGAATTATTTGTAGTAGTTGTTCAATTACATTATTGATTAGAAGTGACGCAAATTTGTCACAAATTTGTTTGCGTAATTGCGGACAAACGATTAGATACTGTGGACAAATAATGATTAAGAACTTATGAATTTTGGTCATCAAGACAATTGATAATGTGGTAAACAAAAAAAAAAAGGGGTTTAAAAAGATAATTCCGTTCTAGTAATTGTAATGGAAAAGAATTGAATTTCTTTTTGGAAACTAGAAAGGCAAAATGAATTGTGTGAAAGGTATTTTTATGGTTTTTAAAATAAACTTTTTATGGTAGTTTGAAAAGGATCTTCATTTTTATCAGCCCTTTTTTAATAATTAATATGTCATTATTAGGGGTAGGATTTTTATGCAATCTCAAGCAAATGATTCTCAATTTGTGGCCCAAGTACCAATTGTGAAGTAATCATCATCATTAGAGCAACAGCAATTATGCTTTTTCTAATTAAAAAAGACTGGGTTAGAGGCTATATGTCTGGTTACTATCAGTTGTCAACTAGAGTTCTAACCTCTAACCAGTGTTTTGGATTTAAGAAAATAATAATAATTGTTGGTTGATCTAAACAGAAGGTTGTTACTTCACAATTTACTCTTTTGGGCCACACATTGAGAAACATTTGCTTGATATTACATAAAAATTCGAGCCCTAGTTATTATAATAGTTTAGTTTTTAATCGCAGTGTGATGAAAAATCCCCATTTAGCGTATTTTTATCAGTTTGGTTTCTAATAAACTTTGATTTTTTTTTAAAACTTGTGTTTACAAATTTAGAAAATTTGTAAAAAAAAAAAAATCTTGACCGAAATTGTAAATATAATTAATTATTATTTTAAAAAAAGTTCAATGTGTTGTAGATTGTAGAAAAAACAACAACAATACTGTATAACCATACTTCAAATACATTAAACTATTAAATTTAACTATTAAATTATTTTAATGAAGCATGGTTATGTATTGTTGGTTTTATTTTTCTACAATATACAAAACATTGAACTTTTTTTAAAAGAATAATTAATTTGATTTTCACATTTATTTCTGAACTACATTTTATGGTTTTTAAGTTTTATTCGGCAATAAAGATATTTGGGTTCTATAAAACAACAGCTAACGCGAGGAGAAACCCCACGAAATTTGCAATGAAATGTTTGTTCATTAAATAATAATGATACCCTTTCTATTTAGTGGCCTACATTTATTACACTGAACACTTATTATTATATTTCTCTTTTATGTCTGTTTTTTTTTTAGTTTGTAGGAAATTATAGGTTTTTATTAATAATTGATTGACATTCGTGTGCGACTGACTAATTTGAGGTACTGGTTGGTGTAATTGGGTTTGCCAAGACGTGTGTTTGTGTATTTTAAGGAGGGAGGGTTTTGCGCCTGTTTCAGAGGCTAATTAAGTGTTTGTTTTTTGAGATCTTCGTAATGTTGTTAGAAAGTAGAAACACAATTACATTTCCTTTTGTATTTTTTTTTTCTTCTTTTAATGAGAGACAATCACTGATTTCTTATTTCTAACCCTTGTATATGCTTCTCTATGCTGTGTTGTGTCCTGAGTGTCTCATGAAAGGATATTTTATGTCCGGGGGAGGGGCTAAATTTTAAGGCATAAATTCAAGAAGGAAACATTTACAACTATACTTCAATTTGAAGGTTCTAGAACACTTCATCTAAAGTTGTTCACCTAAATAATGACACCCCTAAACCAAATACTCTAATACCTAGTGCACACCTGATAATTAATTTAAATGCATTTAAATAATATGTGTGGTCTACAGAGCCCTCTGTGAAGGACAAACAAACAATATGTCGAATTCAATTTATTCAGTTAATAATCTTGAAAATATTGAGTTAATTTACTTAAATTATAATATATCTGAACTATTGACAAAATATTGATTTAGCATTTCAATTTAAAATATTAATAATGAAGTCAATTTTTATTTGGTTCATATGTTCTTAACTGGATTCCGTATAATTCACCTAAACACAATTAATTTGAATTCTTTTAACTCATGACTGTGGTGTACAAGGTAGAATGGTGGCGCTGATCAAGCGCCAAATTGAATAAGCGCCAAATTGAACAAACGCCAATCTGAACTAACGCCAAATGGAACAAACGCCAAACTGAATAAAAGCCAAATGGAACAAACGCCAAACTGAATAAGCGCCAAATGGAACAAACGCCAAACTGAACAAGCGCCAAACTGAATAACCGCCAAAATGTGATAAACACATTGTTAGGTTAGGTTAGGATTGGTTAGGTTATTTTAGGTTAGGTTAGGATTGGTTAGGTTAGGTTAAGTTAGCATGTTCTGTTTGTAAATCTGCACAGTCTGACGTCTATAAAAGCTCACAATATTTGGACCATCAGAATTTACAAAAAACCTGAATAACCGCCAAACTGAATAAACGCCAAATGGAACAAACGCCAAACTGAACAAGCGCCAAATGGAACAAACGCCAAACTGAATAAGCGCCAAATGGAAGAAACGCCAAACTGAATAAAAGCCAAAAATTTGGCGGTTATTCAGTTTGGCGTTTGTTCCATTTGGCGCTTATTCAGTTTGGCGTTTGTTCAATTTGGCGCTTATTCAGTCGCCCCGGTAGAATACATACTCATTTAAAAACATTTAACCTGATACTATTTTACCTCAATGTATTCACCTAAAGGATATTCCATCTTAAACATTTTTCACCTAAAATATATTTTGCATAAAGTAATTTTCATCTAAAGATTTGTCTTCTAAATCATTTCATCTAAACAAATTCGCTTAAATACAGTTCACCTAAAATATTTTAATCTATTTTTCTTCTAAAATACATTTCATTTAAATACTTCTCACCTAAAATACATTTTACCTAAAAAAAAATTTGTCTTAACTAGACACCTAAATAAAATCTCAACATTGTCGAGATAGTTTAGTTATTTTAGGCAATCTGTATATTGTCTAAACGCTATTAATTACACAAGCTTGTTATTAATTATGCACTTTGTCTAGGAATTGTGCAAAATAATTGATTTTTTTTTTAATGTAAGAAATGTTTATGTTGTGATTTTGTTTATTTATCAAGACAGACAGACAGACATCTGTAAAATTGGGATAAGGAGAAAAAGAAATTGCTTTTTATATTCTTGTTTGATCTTCGTGTGTTTTATTGAGGTCAAAAAACACGGTAGCTGGAAATTATTGTGGACACAACAGTAACAACATCCATACAAATGTGGGTTTTAGGTGGCCGCCACTGCCACTGCTGTGGCTGATGATGATGATGATGATGCAGATGCATCATCGTCGTCGTCGTCAACAGATTGTATGTGTTTCGAAAGTGGTTTTTTTTTTTTGTTGGAAAAAATATAAAAATAGGATCATTCGAGTTGTTGGCCTTCGTATGCATTTCACGGCCTGTTTGGCATCATTGACCCTTTAGGTCGAAACGGCATCTCTGACCTTTTGATCCCTTTTTCCAACATTCGCCATCATCATCACCATCATCATCATCCTTCTTCTTCTTTCTCTTATCTTTTACTCATTTTTTTTTGTTGCGAGATGGAAATATTGAGTTTTACTGTATTTTATTGTCTAGGGATGTGTGAACTGTAGGTTAAGATGATAGTTTCTTATATTAACCTATGAGTTCACATTTTACCTCGTTCATCGTAAAGAAATGCCGAGTTTTCATTTTTCGATGCACGAAAAAAGGTCGAGGTCAAACTCTGTGAAGAATCGTTGTTGTTAAAAATCGTTTAATAAATTTGAAATTTGGATGAATAATTAAAATAAAACAAAATGATGATTAAAGACGTTCAAATGTTAAATGGTTTCATGAGTTTTTAAAATGTCGCTAGAAATATTTATCTGGTTGTTCTACGTTTTAAACAACTTTTAAGTACAACTTGAATGTGGTTTAGAGACTAGAAGAGTAGTTAAAGTATGGTAAAGAAGAGTTTAATGTTTTTGTGTCTTGAAAAGACAAAATTTTACAATTTTAGTGGTTTTTATTTGCATTTGTTTCCCAACTTTGAAGTTAGAAAACGAAAAAAATCAAGAATTAGAAATTGCAAAATATGCTAAAGGATTTCGGTCAAACTTTGAAGAGTCTTTGCGTTAAAATTCATTAAATTTGGAATTTGGAAGTATGCTAAAAAGTAGAGGTGGGACGAATCCTAAATTTTCTCGAATCCATCGAATTTCGAATCTCTCGTATAAGAATCCTATATCATTTATTAAGAAGATACAAGTAAATGAAATAATATTAAATATTAAATTATTAATAATAAAAAACAGTGTGGCACTCAGGGTCGCCACAAGGTGATTCATTGGTGATCCTTGTACACCACCGAAATTGTCAATAATCGCCGGTTTTTTTCGTTAGTGAACGTTTCTGTTGGTCGTCATTGGAGTTAAAACTAATTTTTACCAAAGTTTTTAACAGTTTTTTAAGGTTAGGATTCGAAAGACGAAAAAAGAGTGAAGATTCGAGTCTCGAATATTTTTCGGGATTCGAGGATTCGAATGGCCCATCCATCCCTACTAAAAAGTTAATTTTTAAAAGAAAAGATGAAAATACTTTTAACTTATTCGCCCATTTTACTTTCTAATATTTTTTTTTCCTAAACTGCGGATCCACATCATCCACACACGGATCCACACAACAAAAACGCTAAAAAAAAACGATTTTAAAAAGAAAACACACCTGAAACAACTGTCCGGTGTTTTGTGAAGACAAAACCACAACAAATTTGTGTGAGACACAATACACAAATTTGGGTTTTGTTTTGTGTTTCTATAGCAGACCTACGTAAGCTACGCAAGTGTTCTGTTGTTGTTTAAATACTAACTGTCCACACTGCAGAGACAAGAATTGACAAAATGTTGCATAATACCCCGAGACAAAACAAAATCCTTTCGATGGAATAGTTTGTGAAATTGCATATAAAACACAAAAGTCGCAGAAATATTTTAGAATTGTCGCCAATTTGTCTTGAAACCATGAGTTTTCTGTTTTGTTTGTGTTTTGTTAGCTTGATATGGATCTGGCATAATGTTGCTTTTTTTGAAAAAAAAAAACCAAAATAAGACAGACGTCTATTTAAATTCCGTTAGAAAAATTCCCAATGAGTTCCTGTTAATTTAATAACTTTGTTTTTTGACTCTAGTATATACTGATTCTTATTTGGATTGATTTGGAGATTTTTCGATTGATGATCTATTTTTTCTTTCTTCTGTATTGATTTTTGTTCAAATAACAATGGTGGTGGTTGTTGTTGTTTGGCGTCGCCGCCGCCGCATCATCAGGATTGAAACTCTGGAGTCAAATCATCAATCTGTTAAATTAATGACTTAGTTTATTTCCAGGCATTAATTTATTATCAGATAGGGTGGGTGGGTTTTTTATTATTATTTTCTTTTGTTTCCTTCTCCTTCTTCCCCCTGTTTTTTTGGCTTTTGTCCATCGTTCTATAAATTGGCAGCAATACTAAGGCCCTGGTTAGAAATGTGAAATATTATTATTAATTTATTATTTTTATCGTTTGAGCGGAAATTGTTGAGGAAATTAACGCAATACAATTTGTATCGATCGATAAAAAACCCCACTCATTGTTGAGGTTTGCGATCTATTAATATTTTTATTTCATTCTTTTTTTTTTCCTTTGTATTTTCTTGTTGTTGTTTTTTTCTTATTACAAAAAGAAGATAGAAAACAAGCTTATTTATTTTTCAACGTTTTTAATGAACATTTTGCCTTTTGAACTATTTTTTATTTTCTGCGTTTCTGAAGCCAACACCAAGATTAGATAGATACGCTGGAAAAAACACTTTGTGTAAGGCATTTATCAAAAGCGCCATATATCTTTCTGTGCAAAGGTCCGTTGAAATAATCTGATTTTTTTTTATTTCTAGTTTCTGTTGGTTTTTCAGCATGTGCCATTCTTCCCTTAGAGAAATATCACATAACGCTGAAAGAAAAGAAATCCCACTGAATCTCACTTTGGAAGACATTTATCAAAAGCGCCATATAATCTTTTGAGTGCAAGGGATCATTGAAATAATCTGATTTTTTATTTCTTAATTTCTGCTGGTTTTTCAGCATGTGTGATTCTTCCATTATGGAAAGATCATATATGCTGAAAGAAATTTTACTGAACCTCATTTTGCAAGGCATTTAGCAGAAGCAGAAGCGCCATATATCATTGAGTTCAATATGATATTATTCTGATTTTTTTTATATTTCTGTTTTCTGGTGGTTTTTCAGCTTGTGTGGTCCATCTCTTACAAACGAGAACGATATAGTTGAATAACTTCAGGTGGTTTTGAAGTGTAAACGTCACTGGAAACTTGATTATTCTGTTTTTCAGGTGCAAAATGAAGAGAAACTTCAATGTGTTTTAGAAACTAGAAGGTTAACCCAGTCGCTTAAGGGTGTGTCTTTCATTTTGATATTTTTTTTTAAATTATGCTTTTTATGTTAGTTTGAAAATAACAAAACTTTTTAAAGCAGTCGAAGCTAAGAGCTTAGTATTTAAGAAGCTTAATTTTAAAATATATCAAAATATAAATATACTTGAGTGATTTGAGCTCTCTATCCTTCTAGTTTCTAAAACACTTTCTAGTTTCTGTTTTGATCTTATGAAAGACAGAATAATCGGGAGTTTGAAAATCAGTTATATTCATAAACTGTTTTAATAGGATATGCAATGTTGATATAGTTCAAAATAAACTCTTTTTAAAATATATCAAAATGAAAATCTTCTTAACTGATTCAGCTGGCATTTCTAGTTCGTAACACACTTTTTGATTTCCGCTTGTTCTTCTGAAACGCAGAATAATCAAGAGTTCGAAAATCAGCTAGCTTTTCATATAAAATTCTTAAAGAATCACACGCGCTGAAAAAAAATCCCAATGAATTTCACTTTGCAAGGCATTATTATTTACTAGAAGCGCCATTTATCTTTTGACTGCAAAGGAACACAGAATTATTTCTAATTCTATTTTCTGATGGGTTTTTTTTTCTGTCGATGTGTGTGATTTTTCCCTTAATGTCACTTCTCAACAAAACAAAAAATATGACACTTTATTTACACGTAGAAATTATTATTGTTAGCCAACTTAAAAGCTTCTTTGGATCAATTACTCGAGTTGCACCTCCTATAATTGAATGGTATTGCAGTGCTGCGTTTTTCTTTCAAGTGTTTATAATCTTAAAATGAAATAAAGAGAGGGTGGTGTTCTGGGTTCCATTGATCGGTTTCATTGTGTGTATGCTTTAGCTAAAAACACACACACAACAAACAATGTGTGTCTGTCTGGTCTTTTTCTCTCTTGTGTGAATATGTGAGTCTGCATAAGGTGTCAAGTTGATTGGTTTGGAGTTGCATTTTGTAGAGGAAAGAAAAGGGCCCGTTTATCACGGATTAGAACCTTGATTCAACCTGGTTTTGCAAACAAAGATTACTTTGATTTATTATCACTTTGCATACCATCATCACCACCACCACCACCCATTCTTTATTTTTGTACATGGCTCATGTGTAGTGACTTGGACAGAGACTAACTTATGATCATCTGGGTCATTTTCCTAGGTTCTCTCTCTTTTTTTTTTGGTGCAAATTGGTTTCAGTCTGGTTGTTTTTCGAATGAATTTTCACACTGACTAGAAAGAAGAAAAAAAAAAAAAGCTAAAAGCTTTTGATTTCTTTGAATGTAGCTTTTTTTTATATAATAAGCTTAGTTTGTTAACTGAACCACATCATAATCATATTGTGTGTGTGTTTGTTATCTGCAACACACAAAATTGTTAACTAGAAATTACATTATGTAGGCCTAATAATTTGTTTTCTTAACACAAACGCTTGTTTGATGAGGCTATATATGGAGCAGTTGTCATCTCTTGTCTGGGATTCACCTGGTGTACAGTGTGGTGATTGTCAATGATTTAAATCGCGATTTCAATCATATGATTCCTAGCCTCATCATAACCAGTTTTAACGTGCACAAAGCACATTCTAGTATTTTGTTTCTAGGATTTGCTATTGCTCAGTTTCATGAAGCAAACTTTGGAAGTTTCTTGGAAGCTTCTGATTATATCTTGTTTTTTAAAGAGTAGGCCTAAAATTAAGAAAAAACTTGAAAAATGTTTTAGAGACTAGAAGTGTAACTCAATCACGTATTTTCATGTTGATATTTTTTTAAAATAAGCTTTTTTTATGTAAGTGAAAATAACCCAACTTTAAGTAGACGATATTTTTAATCATCTGTCTGTAAAAAGAAATTTATTTTAAGAAATATCACCATGAAAATACCCGGACACCATTGTCAATGTCTTTTTACCAAGCTTTTATTTAAGTTGACATGACAGCGGTGTCAGTTTTGCGTGGTGGATTTGTATTTCTCCTATTTGAACCAATTTCCCCCCATAATTACCTAGAGAGAGCTGAAATTTTGTACACAGCAGCAGCAGCAGCCTCTATAAGTGCGACCTGTTAATCTATGAAATTTCGACGGATCTTCCTCGAATGACCTGCCCAGGATCCGCCTTTATAGGAGGGAGGAGGAGAATACCTTAAATTAAACGTACTTTTCAACAAAATAAGACAAATTACACTCTTGTAATCCCAAAAATAATGTTTTCGTAGAAATAAAAGTTTGTACTGAAACACGTACTTTTTATATTTACTTGTTAAGTGTTGCTCCTAAAATATAGAAAAAGTAATGTTGAGTTCGAATATCAGCCTATTCCTACAACATAATGTTAATGTTCCTTCATTATACTCAAGCCATCTTATTCAATTAATATTTTAAACTATTGGGGTAACCCGTCATAAATGACGGGAGCAACATTCACAGGCAATTGTGCCCAGCATTAGAATTTCTTTTCCTCCGCCCTTTTATGACATCAGACCAAGTAACAAACCAATTAGAAATTGATGACGTTCATAAAAGGGCGGAGCAAAAGAAATTCCAATGCTGGGCACAATTGCCCGTGATAAACTGTAGAACTTAATTTTGCTACTATTATCCCCTCTCCTTTTTATATTTGAAAGAGAAAATGAGTTTTTCATTTTCTCTGGTGTGTGCATGCGCGTCGTTTTTTCCTTTTTTTACTCCTTTCATTTCAATTTCAGTCACCCCCTCCCTCTTTTTTCCTCCCTCCACGTTTCTCTCTCTCTCCCCCTCTACACTTTCCAACCTTTCCCCCTCTCCAATTTAATATCATGGGGTTCTTGGATGGGAAGGGTGCAACATATAGTTGACATTGAGAAAAAAAGCGGTTCATTTATTCATTTAAATTTGTATAAATTCCGACGTGCTTCAAGGTTTTTGTCCTTGTTTGTACAGCGTTAATCACACACACAAGACCTGGCTTAATGTATATATAATTGTTTAAAGTTCGAACTTTTGTTGTAAATTTTGTCTGAAAATGACTACCTTTATTTTCGCTAACCCAAATTGATGATGAATGTTGCACAATTGCATGGCGGTTTTTTTTTGGGGGGGGGGGGGGGGGGGTTGGAGGGTGTAGGGAAAGGGATGTTTTAAAAAAGTGTGGTCTTTGTGTTGACGACACACACACACACATAAACACATATGTCTCAGGATTTTCTGTTTTTATTTTCTTGACATTTTCGTCGACTTCCTTCCTGTGTTGATGAATTTTCTTAAAACAGACGCTCAACTCACTCATCAAGTCCGCTCTTTCCACTTTATGGATTCGACCCTTTAGGGGGTGGGTCCAGACTATGAGAGAACCACAAACAAAACACTGTTCGTAAACATATTCGCGAATAGTTTGGACGGTTTTTCAAACATTTCTCTGTAAAAAAACAAAAAAACAAGTTTGTTCTTCATTGTTCTGTTCGACCCTGATCCACTAGTCATCGGTTTTTGCAGGCCACGTCAAGGGATGTTCGTGGTTCGGACCAGAAGTAGGTTGAACTGTCTCGGCGAACATTTGTCACGAACGCCTCACGAATTCTTAATTATATATTTGTCTTTCAGATGCAAAATTAAGAGAAACTAGAAGGTGTTTTAAAAAACTAGAAGGATAGGATAGTTCTTCAATCACTTAAACTCACATAAAAAGCTTATTTTGTAAGATATTCATATTAAAATACCTGTAAGTGATTGAACTACCCTTCTAGTTTCTAAAACACTTTCCAGTTTCGCTTCAATTTTCTTCTGAAAGGCAAAAATAATCAAGAGTTTGAAAATCATCTGTTCGTAAACCATCTTAACTTTCTAAGTTTCGAAGAAGTTTGGTCTCAAAGCAAAATAGCACTTGTTCACATTATTAGTTTTTCTTTCAAAGGGGAGGGATTTTTTGGGGTGGTCAGTTGTTTAATGTTGAGCTTAAAATATTCGAGGGGATGTGGGGAAGGTGTTCGTGCAAAAGAAGGGAAGAACAGTTTTGCTTTCACAGATGGATTGGTTATGAGTGACATTTTAAAACACAAAAACCCAACCAACTTTCTGTCTTTTTTTTTTAAAGTACGATGAGAAATGCAATTGTCAGTGTATATTCAACGATTGTGTATCCGGCGGCGGCGGCTGCTATAAATGTTCTCTAAAATAGAAGAAAATAATCCTCGAGATTAAGTCATTCGCATGTTTTTTTGAGGATCGCAAAATACAAATTTGGTTGTGGCTATAAATTTTGCCACCCATGTTGCAAGTTGAAATGGAATTGCCACTAACTTCATGATTTTAAGGTGCCCTTCGTTGGTAAATTTGTGAAAAACACAATTTAAGCGACAAAGATCTACGAAGTGGACGATAACGGTTTTTTCTATTGTTTTTTGAAGGAACTTGGAGAGAAAGAGAGAGAAAAAAAGTCAAAATAATTTAATTTCTTTTACTGAACATTTTACCTTAAAAGTGTTATTCGCCTCTCGAACTCTGATTATGCTGTTTTTCAGGTACAAAATGAAGAGAAATTAGAATGTGTTTTGGAAACTAGAAGGGTAGCTCAATCACTTAAGAATATTTTCATGTTGATATTTTTGAAAAAAGAAACTTTTTGTCGAGTTTGAATCTTTAAGCAGACGATATTTTTGTCTATAAAAAGTTTATTTGGAAAGATATCAACATGAAAATACACTTAAAATGATTGTTACCTTTTTACTTTTCTAAAACTCTTTCTAGTTTTTTTTTTAATTTTGTTCTCCTGAAAGACAGAAAAATCTGAATCAATGTTCGAAAATCAGCTGTGTTCATAAAACCATTTTAAAACTGCCAGTTTTAAAGTGGTTTCTGAACACAGCTGATATAAATTTTAAAAATATCGCCATGTAATATTCTAGTTAATAAACTTTGAATTTTATTTTAATAAAGTTCCTTCTAAGAAGACGTTTTTCTCCACTTAGGGCTACTGAAAAACAAATTCATAAAAATGGAATGATAATGTGATGTTTTTGTTTCTTTGTGTGTTTTAGGGTTGGTCCACAATTCTAAATTGCCGCCTCCTCCGCTATTACCCAGTGGTTTACCGTCATCATCGGGTGGTGGTGGTGGTGTCGTCGGTTCTTCACATAAGAACAACATCCGTCCATCGGTTACAATGCCACCATTAAACCAAGTGTCTCCTGGAAACGCAGCTGTTGTCACTTCCGTATCTTCGATGGACACGTCGAGGACGACCTCCAGTTTTGCTGCTGCTCTTAGGAAGTTGGCCAAACATGCCGTTGATCCTATGTCAGGTAAGAGAGTTGTGTGAAGTTTCTTTCTTTCTTGCGTTTTATTACTTTTTTTTTTCATCAGTTGCTTTTTTTTTTTCTTATCGGAATTATACAGAGAAGGAGTTGTCACCCGTGTCGCCGGTTGCTTCTCCACATTCCGGTCCTTCTTCAAAGCGAGCTCCACCACCTTTAGTCCTTTCCGATGGATCTCATCCATCTCTTAATCACGGTGCCAATTATTCATCGCCTAATTCGGTCAACATGACGTCGACGCCACATTTGTCGTACATGGACCCTCGAAAAGTACTTTTTTTTTCTTCTCTCATCGTTTCTTTTTGTACATGAGCTGGAAAACAACTTAAAGATGGTTCTTAAACAGCTGATTTTCGAAACTTTTAATTATTCTGTCAAAATTAAGAGAAACTTGAAAGTGTGTTAGAAATTAGAAGGGTTTCTCAATCACTTAAAGATATTTTTGTGTTGATATCTTTCAAAATAAACTTTTTATAGACAAAAATTAATATTGTCTGTTTTTTAAACTTTGGTCATTGTTAAACTCAAATAAAAAGCTTATTTTGAAAGATATCACCATTAAAATGCCCTCAAGTGGTTGAGCTACCCTTATAGTTTCTAAAACATATTCACGTTTCTCTTCATTTTATTCTTGAAATATAGATTAATAAGAATTTGAAAGGCGTTTACAGTTTAAAACCACCTTTAAAGAAGAATCCGTTTAACGCGCAAAAATCGGATAATACGAAATATATTCAGTGATTCATTTATTTGTGTAATTTGATTAATATAGGGATTAGAAAGACCAGTGGTGAGCCACCCTCGAGATGCAATGAAGAACCTTTATGAAGACCAACTAAAAGACGGTCATCAGCAGCACAATAGACAGAAGATGGAGTCTCGAGACGAAGTGTCGAGGAGTTCGTCGTCCGGTTCGTATCTCGGTCATCATCGCGAAAGTGAAATGCAGGTGAAAGTGTCTGCATCCGGTTTGATTCACGGTCATCACGCCGAAGATGCACTCAAGGTTGGCAGTGTGACATCGGCTTATTACGGTGATCGTGGACGTGACGATCAACTTCTCGGGGTCAATGGCCTCACTCCTTCTCCGCATTTTCACCATCATGGCAACAATGGTGGATCGTCGTCTAGAATGGAGGATTCCAGGAGTAGTTTCCAACCGTACAGAATATCTGCGGAGGACGCCAGTAGGCACGGGCTTCCACCTCACCTTACGTCGCCTTACGATACGACGTCTCCTTATGCCTATCATCCTGCCTCTTTGCTACAGACTCATTTGCCACAACCACCCTTCAGGTATCTTAATTTTTCTATCATCCGGTAATAACTTAATGCCACATATTTGCATTAAAATGCATAATGACGATTCCAACTTTATTTTGGGTTAATTGACCACTTTTTGTCACGAAAACTGACCACTTTCAGACCACTGCGGCGGTTGAAATGATAAGGAAACACTTTTGAAGTACTGCGCGATGTGAACAAGATCAAAGAGACCTGCCGAGTGGTTGGAAAGTGGCAGGTGTGCCATGAACGTCTGATAATAATTAATCAGTTTATTTCAAAATAAAAATACGCAAATTTCACAAATTGCATAATAATTGGAAAAAAATTGCAGAGGTTTTCTTAAAATGATTTATGAACAGCTGATTTTTTTTTAGCTCAGATTATTCTGTCATAAGCGAAATTAAGAGAAAATAGAAAGTGTTTTAGAAACTAGATGGGTAGCTCAATCAATTAAATGTATTTTTATGTTGATATCTTTCAAAATAAACTTTTTATAGACTAAATTTAAAAAATATTGTCTGCTAATCATCGTCTGGGATTTTCAAACTAACATAAAAAGCTTATTTTGAAAGATTTCAACAAAAAAATGTTTTTTAAGTGATTGTGCTGCCCTTCTAGTTTCTAAAACACATTCAAGTTTTTTTTATTTTGCATCTGAAAGACAGAATAATCAGGGGTTTGAGAGGCGTTTGCAATTTAAAACTACCTTTAAACAAATTGCTTTGATGTTGCTTCAGATTTATTGAAATGTGTTTTGCTATAAAAGGAATAATTTTCTTGCATGTTTCGCGTTTTGGGAGTTTATTTTTTTTAATTGCTTAATAATTATAGATAATTGTTTGAAAAAAAATGCATAAAAGCATAAAATGCATAAAAGTTTTAACACGAAAAAGTTTGGAGAGTTGAACATTTTTTTACTTAAATAGAACAAATATTTTAATTCTTGAAAAGTTTGTCGAATTTCAAGAACTTGATTAATCTTATCTCTTAGACTTCTGACACAAATTTAGGATTTGTATCTTAAATTCAAAATTGTATTTGAATATTTTTTTTTGCAGATTGGATGACCCTTTGTACCTGGAGCGTTATGGTCTTCTCAGGGCTCCTCTTTTTCCAATGCCTCATCCTGGAGTTCTTCCTCATCATCAACTTCCATTTCTTTCTGGAGCTCGTTATCCTCCCGAGCTATTACCTCACCCGTTAAGCTTGGTGTCACCAACCGGTCACCATATTATGGCTCACGAACGGTTCGTTGTAAACGGAAGAAATTACGATCTGTCTTTTGTGTTCAACGAAGCTACCTTTTTGTTTATTTGGACAGATTAAAGATGGAAGAGGAACAGCAAAGGCGAGAACGAGAAATAGGACAATATCAGGAGCAAGAACGGAAGTGGGAGAGAGAGAAGGAAAAAGAGAGAGAACGTTTGAACGATGTGAATGTGATCAGGGAACAGGAACGAGCTTTGCGGAGTCAACAGCAACAGCAGCAGCAGCAGCAGCTGTGGTCGCACAATCACAGTTCTGAATCGCCTGGTAATGGTAAGTGATAATTGTTTTTAATTATGTATGCGACGATAAAAATACGTTAATTGGAAACCGCTTAACACGAAAAATCGAATAACACAAAATATATGTCAACTTTGTTCCTTAAGATGTTTAAATTTATTTAAGTTGGTTAAGTGTAAGCGTCCTTCAAACTCTGTTATTATTCTTCCTTTCAGGACTAAAATGAAAAGAATTTTTGAAAGTCTTTTAGAAACTAGAAAGGTAGCTCCTGCACTCAAAGGTTATTTTCATGTTGATATCTTTCAAAATAAGCTTTTTATATGAGTTTGAAAATCACACAACTTTTAAGCATACGACGCTTAACATACAATATGTCTTAATTTTTGTCCATAAAATGTTTATTTTGAAAGATAACATCATGAAAATGTCCTGAAGTGTGATTGAGCTACATTTCTAGTTTCTTTTAATTAACGTCAAGAATAAATCAAGAGTTCCAAAAATCAGTTTTTCATAAAAATAAATTTAATTATGCAAATTAAATTTAATGCATTTATTACAAATTTGGACAATAAATGTGGATTTATACCTAAGAAATTGCAAAAACATTGTTAGTAACAAAATGTTAATAACAAATATATGACAAACATGTTGATTTCATGTCGGCAGGAAACTGATCCACGATTAGACTGTTATTGACGGTGTCGACAACAGAAATAACTTGCTAGTAACATTTTGTTATCATCATCCTTTGATCAGGACCGCCGCCTCCAGCGTGGTTGCAAAATTTCTGCTATTAACAAAGTTAGCAACAATATTATCGACATGTTAATGGAAAAAATAACATATGATGAAAACAAATGTTATTGGCAAAAGTTAATAGCAAAATGTTATGAACAATTCTGAAGACTTTTAACAATAGCAAATTGTTATCAACAAATGTTGATAACATTTTGTGGGCCGATTTTTAAAATTTGTTAAAAAAAATTGCTAATGCGCGTTTTCAAGCAATGTTATACCTTTGGTGTAAATGGACCATAATATATGTAAATGGTCTTTCAGGTGAACCACACAAAATAATAACGATATAAGTGTGTGTTTTGTCATCGTTTTAGGTCAGTCTGGTTCGATAATGCAGGGTACGCCTCGTGAAGTAATCTCACGAAAGTCCACCTCATCGTCGTCAACAGCTCAAAGAAATGTGCCCACTCTTTCACCGTCGAATTCATCGGCGAATGTGCCTCTATTAGACTGCAACAAGAATGCGTCTGCTGTCGGCCGACCATGGAATTCTCATCGAAACGATGCTGCTGTCGTTCCAACTTCGGAATCGATGGACTTCCAGCATTCGGAATTGAGAAAACTCATTGATACCAATAATCGACTTGTTTTAGTGAGAATAACTACTACTAACCTTTATTTCATATGTTAAGGTGGTTTGAAAGCCTAAACGCACCACAAACTGTGGTTATTCTGTCTTTCAAAAGCAAAATGAAGAGATAATTCACAGTGTTCTAAAAAGTAGAAGGGTACCTGAATCACTTAAGGGTATTTTGATGATCTTTTAAAATAAACTTTTTATGTGTGTTTGAAAATGGCCCAACTTTAAGCAGACGGCATTTTTAAAAAGTTCGTTTTGAAATATATCAAAATGAAAATACTCTTAAGTGATTCAGCTACCCGTCTACTTTCTAAAATATTTTTTAGTTTCTCTTAATTTTGCATCTGAAAGACAGAATAATGAAAAGAGTTCAAAAATCAGCTGTTTATAAACCATCTTAAATGAAAATTTTTTACTTAAGATTTTCTCAAAGAAACCAAACTGAAATCGGTGTCTTTATGTCATTTTAGAGTCAACATACGAATGAATACTCTAATTCTTCGCGCAAATGGTCTCCAATTTCCGAGCCACTCGAAAATCTAACCGAATTGGCTAATATGGATGTTCAACGTCGCGATCTTAGCGACGGTAGCTACTTTGCCTCTAGTAGAAGTTCACCTACGGTGAAGGCGGCACAGCGAAGTCGTGTGATATTATCATCGCCGTCATCTCAGTATTCACGTGGTCGACCATCCAACTATGTAGCCGATACCGGTTCTCAGTGGAAGCGATCCGCTTCTGCAAATAACGTGCTCGAGCATCGATCTTCGTCGAATGTTTCTTCGAGTGTGCGTAGTAACAACACTCCTGCGATTCTTATCGACATTACGGGTGAATCTAAGTCGGAGGACATCGAGTATCATTCTAAAGTTAACGATGTGCCACACAGCAATGGACAGTCTGTTTCCATCGTTGTCACTCCGGTGGCAAACGATGCAAAGTTTCGTGACGTTGTGCCTGCCATTTCAAAGCTTCCTACGGCGGTTATGCAGGTCAACCACGTAGGTGATGGCTGCCACGATGCTGTGCTGTCTCTCGCTGCAGCACAATCTAACCAGTTACGAAGCAAGATTGATTTAGCTGTCGAGAAAGCGAGGAATCGAAATACGACTGTGAAAACGGAATTATCCGATGACGAGGATGCCGTCGAGGAATTACGACGAACTCACCTTCTTACAATAACCACTGGTCTTCCTTTGCCTCTAGATTCTTCTCGTAAAGTGAGTGGAATTTTAGCACTCAGAAGCAGCTTTTAATTGAAGTTCATTGTTTTATTTAAAAGTAAATTAAGAGCCTAGGAACTATAGAGCTTCACGCGCCTTGCTGCATAGTCAATTTTGCGGCTTCAAAATTACTTAAATGGCTGTAGCAGCCAAATGCATTTACATTCCGTTTTCTAGTGTCAGCGAAGAAACGCGCGCTGAAAAACACTAGAAAATAGAAATAAAAAATGTTGTGTGCCTTTGCACTTAAAAGATATATGGCGCTTCTGGTAAATTCTTTACATTTTTACAAAGTAACATTCAGTGGATTTTTATTCAGCGTGTGTAAACCTTCCTTTAAGCCGTGATCACGCTGGCAATATTTAATGCAAGATTCACTGCAATGTGTCCTTGAATTAATTGAAACTGCCAATGTGATAGTACTCTTTCAAGACTTAAAGTGGTTTCGTGCACACCGTTTTACAAAAAACGCTGATCTTTGTTTTGTTTTTTGTTGCAAGACACTGTGCAAGATTTACAGCAATATTTGACTTATTTCTTGCAAGAAATCTTAGCGAAAAGCGGGGATCCTGTGGGATCATCGCTTTGCAGTTGAATTTGCATTTGCAACAACGATTGAATTAGAATTGTAAATGGCATGGGTTTTTTTTTATTTTTCAGAAGCTGTCATTTTTGGCACAGTTCGGTTTAATCACGCATAAAAGACGCCGAGGTGAGACGAGTCTTGTGTGGCGTTTTCGGCAGAGCATTAAGTGTTGTACTGTTGCATGTTTCATCTCATACAAATTGTTCACGTTATATAGAATTAGATTTTGACAAATTTTTGAGACGCAAGAAACGTTTGAGAGAATTGAGCTTAAGTCCGGTTGAGAGGTTAAGCAACGACTCAAAGACACCTACAAAGTTGGATCTCGCTGCAATACAACATCATTCGACTAAACCTTTGAGCGAAAAAGCAAATGATGTCGGCATCGAACCTGACTCTCCGGAGAAACGCCAGTTTCTTCAGATTCTTGGGTTGCACAGAGTCACACGGACCAAGCGACAAGGTAAATCAGTCGAATTATTAGTAAAATGAGAATAGTTTTGACATTTCACGTTTCGTACTAAAATCTGAAAGCAGAACTAGACGAAATACAAAATGCAGTCTGGGAAGAAAAACTTCGAAGGAATGGGTATTGTTTCGAAAGGAGTATTTACGTTCCGACCTCTGATGAGAATCAGCCGCCAAACAGTCTTAGTTGTGGTAGGAAATTATAAACCTCCTGTCGTTTTACGAAAGTGTCGCCGTTAATAGCGGTTCGGGGTTTTTTTTTAAATGTAGATATGACGACGGAAGCGAAGCGACCGTTACAACAGAAGATGGAGGGTTCGCTTTCGCCTTTTCCGTCTTCAAATTCCGTTACCTCCACTGGGAAAGTGGCTTCCAAGTTATTAGCCCCTTTGGCAAACAGTCATTCCAGAAATATGTCTAAGCAGAGGTTATTACTCGCAGATTCCAAAGGTGAAGATAGAAACGGTTTTTTTTTATAAGGAACTACTTGCAAAATATGCAAATGAAAGTTAAAAATACAAATCAAACGAAGTTCTATTCTATTTCGGAAAAAAATTATTTAGAATATGATGAGTGTTTCAGAGACTAGAAGAATAGTCACTTAAGGTGGCTAAATAGATATTTATTTTGTTTTGTCCTCTCAGGTGGCGCCACTGTATAGTGGCCATTATGTTTTATATGGAGATATATTTCCCCTGCTCGAGGTTTTGAGAAAATTTATATTTTTCAAGCGACCGTTTTTCAGGAGAAACATTATGATAAAATTCAAAGTGTTTTAGAAACTAGAATAGTTGGTGACAATGCTAAAAGTATTATCATGATGATATCTTTCAAAATAAACTTTTTTTCTGACAGTTTGAAAAAGGCAAAAATAGTTTTCATGAAATGTTTAATGAAAAAGGGTAATTTTCAAATTCAAACTGCTATTAAACTGTTTATTTCTTATGATATTACCATGAAAAAACTTCTAGCATAATCTTTTACCATTCTAGTTTTCAAAACAATTTTAACTTTTTTGTAATGTTGTTTCTAAAACGTCTATGGAGCATAGCAATAGCCACTGCAGTGGCGCCATACTGTTGGACAAAAGCAAAATATCTATTCAGCCACCTTAGGCTATAAATGTCTAAAGCCATATATTGAATATATATTTTTTCCCATTTAGTTTCAAAGTCAAAAACTACGAACTCTACAGCAGCGGTCGACATCTCCATTTTTTCATCTTTGAAAGATTTACAAACTCAGGGTGACGCGAGACCTTCGGTAGTTTCGGAACGAAATAATCACCCAATAATCGGACGTGATTTTGTTCAAGAATTCCATGAATCTGTTCTGATGCAAACGGCGGCTCAACAGCAAGCGAGGGTATGCAAACAAGGTAAGTCGAAAGGAGCTAAGGCCAATTCTGTGCAATAACAATTACTGAAAGCGAGTCGTTCTAATTGGTCTAATTTGATTTCAGAGTTGCATACTGATGTATTTAGTAAACAGAAAGAAGAGTTAAGTAACGATACGATTGCTTTCGATGGCGTCCACAAGAACGTTCGGTGGCCTGGAATAGAGGCGCTGATGGAATCTTATGAACGACACCAGCAAGGTTTGTTAACACGTTTTCTAAAGCCAACCGTACGTTGCAAAAATAATGTGAATGAGGGAGAACAATCGAATAGAACGGTGAAAACCATCCTACATTTAAGAAAATACAGCATTTGAAGATGAAATAGAAAGTGTTTTAGAAACTAGAAGAGTAACTCACTAAGAGGATTTTTATGTTATTATATTTTTTAAAAATAAATTTATTATGCTAATATTAAATTTGCCACTTCCTATTTCACTTCAAGTTGTGCCAAAAATCGAAAATTATTTTCTAAAAACCATGGTCATTTTCAAACTGCCATAATAAAAAGTTCATTTTCAACGATATTAAGGTGGTTTTAAAGTACAAACGCCTTTCGAACTCTTGATCCTTTTGTCTTTCTGGTGCAAAAATGAAAAGGAACTTGATTGTGTTTTTCTGAAATTTCATTTCCAGTGTGATGAATAAAACGACTAACAGTCGAAATTTTTTTAAAAAGCTTTAAAAAGGGCTTCAGGAGGGCTCAACGGGGCCCAAGTAGCCTCAAAATATTTAGAGGCAAAGTTTAAAAAAAATTTAAAATTCTAAAAAATGAAGAAAGAGAAGAAAAAAATCGGTTTTCATTCAATCTGGAAGCTTGAAAAACCTGAAAATGTCAGGGAATTAGAAAATTTTCAAAAAAGTCAGGGACTGCTCGCTGAGGAAAATATATAATCATTGGTGGACTGACTGGCCTATCAAACATTTTCTCGATGGGCCGGTTTATTCAATACTGTAAAGGGCAGATTTCCTTATGAAACTCCATAAAAGTTTAAAAATCGAACAAAAAATTATCAG
Organism: Brachycybe producta; assembly: GCA_036925085.1. Classification (NCBI taxonomy): domain Eukaryota; kingdom Metazoa; phylum Arthropoda; class Diplopoda; order Playtdesmida; family Andrognathidae; genus Brachycybe; species Brachycybe producta. Next base: position 210,515 of record JAUPFP010000092.1, read on the forward strand.
AAAGCTGATTTTATTTTTCATTAAAAAAATGACGAAAATGACCCCCCCCCCCCCCCCCTTGGGATGAAAATTAGAATAATGTTTTCGAAAGAAAAAATAATTTTTCTTGTTTGGGACATTTTTAAAATAAAAAAACGTTTTTTGCTCGCTATGCTTGCATTGCAAGTTTTTGCAGACAAAAATGAAAATAGAATTATGTGTGATTTTAATTGCAAAAATGCATTCACATTTTAAGGGGTGGAATTCTATGCATTTTTGGAGGTTTTTTTTTTTACTCTTTAGGGCCGAGAAAAAATAATTTTTACTGATTCGTTTTTTCCCTTCCTTTCCGCCCCTGTATACTGTATAATATATATATATATCAGAGTGATTTTCCATTATTGTTAATGTTTTTGAAGAATTGAAAAGTCAGAGAATTTCAGAAGTAAAAGTCTGTGGTAACAGTGACACGACTGTCATAGCATAGTCTTGTATAATACAGGCCTGATTTGTAGGACAATTTTTGTAGTCGTGAACGGCATCATTGTATGGTATGGCGCTGTTTAAATGCTCATTTAACGCGTTTAATTTGTAAAGCTTTATATGTTTAGGACGAGTTACATCCTGACCTTTGTGGTGTCTCCTAACCTCACAATGGTTTAATATGACGTTCGCATATTTGCATGCACTTTGTAAAACGTCCTTTTGTATTGAGAAATTGTCTGCTAAGTATGTTAAAGTACGTTCTCTAACACCATAGTGATGCAAAATCGCCTGAATTTGTGACCAAATTTGTTATTGTTGGAAAATGACAGTCTTATATTATAATACAGGCGACTGTGGCACTATAAACAAATTGGCAAGTAGTGTGACCCCGTCTTTAGATTTCATTCATGGATATCACTTTACTGTTTACAAAACGACATTGATGACAGAAATCATTTGTTTCTGTCTCTTGCTGACAGCAAACAGCCTCTTATTTGTTCTCTATCGCTGTCTTTTTCGAGTGTACTTTATTTTTGTGAGTTCGGAAGATAATAGGAGACTAGAGGACATTAATGCATTAACTAACATGTCGAGAAGATTTGACTTTGTATTGGTTTTAATTACGGTGTTGTTGACTTTTTTTATGTCGTGTCAATAGAGCAACAATTAGAAAAGGAGGTTTTGCTCGAACAGTGTCACCGGTTGAAATCGGAGAATCAGGAATTAAATAACGTTGCAGAAAACCTCAGTAAAAACATGGCGGTAAATGATTTGTTTTTGTCGAGAACAGTTATAAAAAAAAAAAAACTCCGAAATTTGTCCCGAAAGCTGATTATCTTGTTTCGTGTGTTTTTTTTTTTAAAGGACCTCATTCAGACTAAGATGGAACTGGATGCGCAGAGACAACAGCAGCATGCAGTCATCGACAATCTCAAAAGTTTTCTTAAACAGATGCGGTAGCATTGGGCCAATTGATTTTGGCTCGTTGCCGTCGTCGGTATATTCTGTTATTGATACGCAATACGTGTGTGGGCAACCAATGATATTTTTTATTATCTCTCTAAAGTAATAAGTAACCCATCTCCGTTGAAGACAATAGTGTGAAGTTTTTTTTTAAAGAGAGGGCCGGACTCGACGATGAGAGTTCTTAAGAGGTTCTCAATTTAGTTTTTATACATTTAATTTTGATTATTTTTTAATACAATCATCTTTTTCATAGTTAATTAATGTCATTCCAAATTTAGTTTACCGATACTCTACTAGAATGGGTTGTATGACTATTTTGAATAGTTGCTAAAGACAAAGCTAAGCTTAAGGTGGCTTTATAAAGATATTTATTTGGTTTTTGTCCTTCCGAATGCAGTTTTCTTCACCTTACTTGAGGTTTAAAGAAAATTTATATTTTTCAAGCAAACGGTTTTCAGGAGAAATATTACGAAAAAATCCAAAGTGTTTTAGAAATTAGAATAGTTGGTGATAATGCTAAAAGTATTTTCATGATGATATTTTTCAAAATATACTTTTTATCACAGTTTGAAAAAGGCGACAATAATATTTTCATGAAATGTCAATGGAAAAACCGAAAAAAAACGGGTCGTTTTCAAACTGAACGATAAAATGTTTATTTTGTAAGGTATTGCCATGAAGCAACAACTTTCAGAATAATCTTTTGCCATTTTAGTTATGAAAACAATTTGAAATTATTTCGTAATGTTGTTTCTAAAAAAAAACCGTTTGCTTGACATTTTTGTGTCCAACTTTTGCACACAAAAAAAGTCTGAAGTATAGCAGTAGCTTCTGCAGTGGTGCCATCCGGTGGGGCAAAAGCAAAATAAATATATATTTAGCCATCTTAACGAATTGCAAACGTGAAGAGGTTCACAGACAAGCTACATTTAGTGAATGAAGATTGACTGCAAAATATATTCGGGCGTGTGGTTAAAATCGGCCAGTAGAGTCGACTTTATACGGCCACTTTTAACGGTTTATTCAAAAACATTAGGACCACTTCAGTTGACTGAGTAGTCGGTTTCTGCCGCACGCCGACCACTTTTTGCGCAGTCCATCTTAACTATTAAAAGTAGCTCGTTTGTGAACGCTCTAAAAGTGAAGGTGTTTGTTCCTACAGTAAAAGCTGTTTCAGATTGATAGTTCAGCTCTCGTTATCTTTATGTGGTTAATTTACCCCATGCGGCATTACAGAATATTGATGTCAAATGACGTAAAGCACTGCATTGCCGTACAAGGCGCTGGTTGTGACGTAATTTTGACTTCTCTATTTTGTAATGCCACATGAGGTGGATTAACTGTAGGAAGATAATGAGCGATTTTGCAGTGACAAGAAAAAATGCAAGATATTTTACTTACGAAGCCAAAACTTATTCAATCCTTTTGCAGTGTAATTTTTAAATATCAGAAATTCTCTTAAGATATTTCTCGCTGCGTTTGTACTGCTGCTATTTGAAAATAGATTCTATTTTCGAGAAGAAAAAGAAGAAAAACTTTTAATAAGACAGTTGAAGTGAAATTGTGAAGAAAAAATGTTATTGTTTGAAAAAGATGAACTTGTATAAATTTAGATCATTCCTAGATTTTTTTTTCTCTCTGAATTATTTCCTTTTTTAAACGTTCTCGAGAAATTTTACACGGACCAAAAAAAAAAGACAGACACATGTCCATTTTTTTAAAAAATAAAATATCTGTAAATATTGTTATTATTAATTATTATTGTGCACTTTTTAATCTTTGTCGCTTAAATGAGAATTTTTTTAATTGTGTAAACAACTCAAAATGCGCCTTATTTTTATTGCATTATTATTATTATTATTATTATTATTATTATTATTATTATTATTATTATTATTATTTTGTATTTAATTTTTTATTCATTAATTTTTTTTCTAATTGATTAACGAATTAATCATTTATTGATTTGTAGAAAGACATGAGAGAGAGAAAGAGATAAATGTTAATTGATAGCAGTCGTTAATTTTCACTCAATTCTCTAGTTTCAAAGCACAATTTTTAAACCTAATGTTTGAACCCCACTACAAAAAGACGAGAAAAAAAAATACAGTGGAAACCGTTTAAGATGAAATATGGAAGGGACTGGAGAAATGTTTTTTTTTTCGTGTTAAACGAATTTGTTGTGCTGGGGGGGGGGGGTGTCCCGAGTTCAAATCCCGGCTGAGGCAATGGATGTTGTGTTTGTCTTTCATAATTTCTCAGTGATTGCGGAGTTGACGTCAGGCAGAGCAGCCAGTCATAAAACACATTTCGCCAAATTTGACTCATTTGTCGCATCATTCATCATCATTTGACCGACCCCGCTTGGTGTGGGATGTGGTCCAGAAAAAAGAAGCAGAAGGAGAAACGAATTTCATATTAAAAGAAAGAATTTTTATGCTAATGTAAGGGCCAAAGACATAAAATCCAAAATAAATAACCAAAAAAATAACAATAAATAACAAAAAGTTTATTTTTAAAGATGACAACATGAAAATTGACTTATGCGATTTGGTTGCTCATCTAGTTTCTAAATGACTTTCAATATTTATTTAATGTTACTTCTGAAAAACATAATAACAGGAATTTTATTCCATTATTCACGTTTCATTTGCATATTTTGCAAATGGTTGCTTATAAGGCAAAATACATCATAAATGTCGTAAACATTTGCTGAAGACCATGTTTAGACCAAAAAAAATGACAAAGTGAAAACAAACGTTGTTTAAAATTAACTTTTAAGTTTGTTAAAAACTAGAACAGATTAAAAAAATTTTAGACAGATAACAAAAAAAATAATCGTATATCACGAAATATATGCTGCATGTGGACTTTTATGTCCCTCTGCCATAGGCCTATTTGGCTGCTAGCAGATTTTCAATCCATTCTCTTAAAATGGCATACAAATTATTTCTTTTTAACATGAAATAATAATTCTAGTTCCTTCCGTTTCGTATTAAACGGTTTCCACCGTATTTATATTATATTATGTACACATATATTTATGTACAACATGTTCATACTTTGACCAAAGTGCATTTGTATTCATATAATTTTTATTGGCCAACCAAAATTAGAATGCAATTTATGTTTATTTTTTCCAGTCAAATGAATCCATTTTAATTTTGATTCATTCTTCCGATATTTTTACATTCTTTGAAATTGAAACTGTTTTTTTTAATCAGTTATAATTATGTTCTTATTTGTTTTTTCAATTGAATGATAATTTTTAGGTTTTTTTTGTCTTTTCCGTTTTGCTGTTTCTGTTTTTTTTTATTTGAGATATTTTTTTGATTGAAATCACAAAACAATATTAATTATTGTATTTAATGATAACATCATAAATTTACATAGATAGGATTTGCTGTGAATATTAGAGAAAAAAAAAGGCGCTCGCGTTATTTATAAAGTTTTTTTACATGACATGAGAAATTGTATTATTAGAAAAATAATTGTAAAGTAAATTTAAGTAATGGTTATATAGTTAATTATAGAAAATTCACACAAAACGAACCTCACTATACTAATATCAGCCAAATGAAAGAAAATATTGTTTCATTTAACATTCCATTACTGACAGCCAAAAAAAAATATAAATGAAATAAATGATTCCTTACAGCAAAAAAAAAATATTTTCAAAAAAAAAATGATTGGAAAATTAGCTGTGATTTTTTTTTGTGTGTGGCTACAAAACGCCAAAGACATTTGTCATTTTGAATATTAAATAATTGTGATCATCAGATATGTAAAGAAATATTTTGTTATATTTTATAATTTAGTGTGTCAAATAATTACTGCTACTGTTGCTTTTTAAGGAAGTTACAATTAGTTTAATTGACATTGAAAAGGTTTCTTTAATTTTAAAATAGATGAAAATCTTAAATTATGGGTAAGACTTAAGAGTTCGGATTTTTATGCAATATCAAGCAATTGTTTCTCTATTTGCGATTCCCCCCCCCCCTCCCTTTCCAGTGTCAATTGTGAAATTATCATCATTAGAGCAACTGCAATTATGTTTTTTTTAAATTAAAAAGGCTAGTTAGATGCTAGATGTCTGGTTACGATCAGTTGTCAACTAGAATTCTTGCCTAACCATTGATTCTCAACCAGGGTTTTGTGATCCGGTGTCAGGGGTTCTGCGAGAATTTTTAAAAGCTTGAAAAAAATAGTAAATAGAAATAGCCAATAAATACTCTAATATTTTATTCAAAAGTATGAGTTAATTATTATTTATTAACCCTACTGCTTTGCACGCCTATTTTGTAATTTAAAGATGTCGAATTTAATTTGTCAACCAGGTAAGGGTTCCTCGAGATTTTACGAAATATTTCAAGGGATTCCTTGAAACAAAAAAAGTTGGGAACTACTACTGCTTTAAACAGTATTTTTGGTTGAAAAAGCCATAATTGTTGGTTGATATAAACGTGATGGTTACTTCACAATTGGCCCTTCGGAAACAAATTGAGAAACATTTCCTTGATATTGCATAAAAATCCGAGCCCTGATTAAATACAATTTTAATTTTTGATCTACAAAAATTGAACTTCCAAGTTATTATTTATTGTAACATAGATTTGTCATTGTATAGAATCATAATACTGTTTAAACTGAAAGGTTAAGAGAGCAAAAGGGCAACCAAAATTTTGCAAGTTCATTGTCATTGGAGCTGTCTTTTTCTTAATAAATTGTGCTCCAACAACTCGATTCTGACCAAACAACCTCCTGCAAAATTAATATGAACTCTAGTCATATTTTATTATTTGATATCAAATTTACTTTAGAGATCTAAATTTTGCTCCAAGGGTCAGCGGGTATTTGAAAAAGCACAGCTCAACTCAGCCCTTGAGTTTTTGTGGGTCTTGTGTGAGCTGGGCTGGGGTCCAAATTTCGTTTTTAAAAAAATATAGGTCCCTTGTTTTAAGAACATTGAGCTCAAGCTGAAAACGTTTGGTGATTTTTTTTGGCAATGTTTTCCTATTGGTGATTTGAAATTGCATGTGATCTGGTTAAAATTTAAAGGGAGGATGTTTGTCTTTTTCTGAAAACCAGCCAGAGATTTTTTTTTATGGATAAAGGAGATGCTCAACTTTACAAAGTTAAGTGAAATATATGATGTGTTGCAATTGAATACAATCAGAATGTACACAGTTCACTCCTAAGAAGATCCAAATTGATTTTCGTTGTGAATTTCTGGTGTTATTTGCCGGCTGTTGACTTTTTATTTTGTCGACCTTCTGCTAATATAAACAACCTTAAAATAAGTAAGTAGTCTTTGTTCTTGAATTTAGTATTTTTGTTTTAGAAAACTTTGAACTTTCTGTTTTGTGTTTGCTGAACACGTTTAATATCTGTGTTGCATTTCTAGTTTTTAATTTTTTTTATTATTGTTTTAGTTTTATTTGTTTCAAATGATTTTGTTTGTTTTTTCTAGTTTCTTTCTTCAAAACTTTTTTTTAAAATTTCAGATGTTTTTTTTAACATTTCTCTTATAGTTTTAATTTGAATATAATTAATTTTCATGTTTGTATCAAATTATTTAAATTAGAAATACTTTAACTTAATTTGCTTAAATTTATTAAATATTTTTAAAAATTCTAAATAGCTTCTAATTTTCTCATTTTTAAAACCTTTTTAAAATTGTAATTGATTTTATGTCTCAAAATTGTTCACATTACGAGCGGCCTCTACATTCCCAGTAGGTAAAAACTACTGGTGGTTTAATAAGTTAAATGAATTCAAATTAAATGTGTTTAGGTGAATTATACGGAATCCAGTTAAGGACATAAACCCAAATAAAAATTGACTTATTATTAATATTTTAAATTCAAATACTAAATCATTATTTTGTCAATAGTTTATATAATTATATTTAAGTATTAACTCAATATTTTCAGATTATTAACTGAATAAATTGAATTCGATATATTGTTTGTTTGCCCTTCACAGGGCTCTGTAGAACACATTTATTATTTAAATGCATTTAAATTATCAGGTGTGTACTAGGTATAAGATTCGATTCACACTATCACACTATTGACTGTGGTCAAATATACTATAGATTTTCAATTGAAATCCAATGTATTTAGAAAGTCGGTGTTCACACTCAGATCATGGTATTTCATATTAAAATGACAATTGACCGGTGACCATGAATTAATTGTTTGTTGAGACCCTAAATCTTGAACAGGTCAATTTTAAATAATATAATTTATATTCATGGTATTTTTTAAAAATGAACACGATCAAAATTCATTTTCACCTCCTATTTTATCATTAGTTAAAAACACTTTCAAACAAATTATTTCAATAATTTTTTTTATCCCCCCCCCCCACCCCCTCAATGTTGTTATTGTAATTTTATGTCTGACAAATATTTCCTCTACTCCAATCATGGTACTTTAACCTTTGAACTTTTTTATGTGCACTCCATGATTTGATTTTGAAGGTCTTAAGTTCATTGTAATAGAAATTGTGTGACTTAAGAATTAGAATATTAACTTGATAATTCGATAATTATTTTAGGAAACTTTGAATAATAAGTGTGGATAATTAATTTCATTATTTTTCTGATAGGTGACATTTTTGTTACTCGCATTTAGTTACATTTCAGAATTTGTCTTGTTTTATTTTGATGAGTTGCAACAAAACCTTGGTCCAAACTGTTTGGAAAGGACTCCCTAGGTGCTTCTTCTTCATTTTCTGTTCCTTTTGTGGTGTTATGTAATTTCATATTGAGATTTAAAATTTTTAATGATTAGAAAATTATGTGACACGAAAACGGTTTAAAAATTAATTTTAAATGTTACAAATATTTGTAAAAAAAAAAGAAATATTTAAAGAAGTTTTTATTGTAAATTTTGATGTATAAATAATAATGGGTTATTCTTTCAATTAGCAGCCGTTTAGCCTTTATGCAGGAGATTGTATAGCTTTTCGCCTTTCACACAGCCTTGGATTAGATACTATACGTGGCTGCTAACTGAAAATATTCTCTAATATGTTATGTTGTCATTTGAGATCTCTGGATTAGAAATGATCTGGTCTATAGGACCAGTAAAACCCACTATTGTTATGGTGCTGGAAGATTTTTCAAATTATGTTAGCTACACCAGGTTAGGTGTGTTACCAAGAGTAAATTTAACTTTTGACATTGGTGCAGAAGTAAGTGTTCTTCTTAGAAGCAACATTTAAAAATAGAAATTCCAAAATTTGTTTGAAACTAGAAGAGTAAAATGAATGAAATCATGATATACATTTTCGTGAAAATATTTTTTTAAATATACTTTTTAGATGTTTCTTTAGATTTTTAGATTTTGTGTCAGTTTTCGAGTAAAACATTTAAAAGTCAAAATTATCAAACTGCCATAAAAGTTGTCATAAAGTTAGGTGTTTTTTTTAAAGTGTAAAAACTCCTCAAACTCGATTATTTTTTTTTTCTTTCAAGGAGCAAATTTAAAGATATATTGAAAGTGTTTAGAAACTAGAAAGGTAGCTCAACCATTTTAAACGTATTTACCATTTTAAAATAAGTTTTTTTTATGGGAATTTGAAAATGTTCCAATTTGAAGCAGATGATATTTTTAATTTTTGGTTTGTAAGTTGTGAAAGTTCCTAACACATTTTCTATTTCTCTGCAGTGTTGCACCCAAAATGCAGAATATTAACGTTAACCAGATTTCGAAAGTCATCTGTTCATGAAACATCTGAATGAAAATATCATTATGCAAAGTTTATTTTAAAACTTGACGAGGAGTTGAAAGAACTCCTCGTCAAGTTTTAAAATAAACTTTGCATTTGCTTTAAAAGTTTTTACCAAAATTACTATGAAAAAAGTTGGAGGCGTAAATATAAATTTTTGTTGCATTGCATTGCAGCATTAAACAGCATGTATTAAATCTTAATTTTTTTTTTGTTTTCTGAAATTTTAGATATGTCGAGTCTTAGTAATGGACAATCGCATGAAAATCGGAATATTGTTGGCATGTCTTTAAACGGACATGACAAAAATCCGTTAAAAATGATTCGTAAACCAGATGTCCATCACGTGTTGGTGACTGGTGGTGCGGGATATTTGGGTTCTACTTTGGTGCCGATGCTTTTGGCGAAAGGTTACGAGGTTACAGTCTACGATCTGTTCAATTTCGGTCTCGGACCTCTTCTTCCACTCATCGACGAACCTTTTCTTCATTTGATTCGTGGAGACATTAGAGATCCAGTGGCGCTGTCGCTTGCATTGGATGGAGTTGATGTTGTCATTCATTTGGCTGCCGTCGTTGGTTATCCGGCTTGCGATCGAGATCCTCAGGTTTACAGTCCTATGATATATAATTAGGTTTCTTGCTTGTTTTAGTATAATTATTAACCTCTATTTTTTCAGAACGCCATTTCAATAAACGAAGGTGGGACTAACACTCTCGTAGGTCTCTTGAAGCCCTACCAGAAATTAATTTATGCTTCGACGGGTTCGTGTTACGGTGCGGTCGAGAGTGGACTGTGCTCCGAAGACACTCCCATCTCACCGCTGACTCTCTACGGAAGAACCAAAGCCAAAGGAGAACTCGCTATTCTAAGCCATGGTGGAGTGGCTCTGAGGTTAGCCACTGTCTTTGGAGTTTCTCCGAGGATGAGGCTCGATCTTCTCATCAATCATCTCACTTGGACTGCTCTGACTCAACGTCGCATCGAATTGTACGAAGGCCGTTTTCGAAGGACCTTTCTTCACGTGAAGGATATCGCAAAAGCATTCCTATTAGCGCTCGAACATTATGACGAAATACGAGGAAGAGTCTTCAACGTGGGAGACGAACATATGAATCTATCTAAATTGGAAGCGGCCACCGTCATTCAGAGACTGGTTCCGGGTTGTGTCATTGAGGAATCGCTTGTCGGAGAAGATAAGGATAAAAGGGACTATGCCGTGTCCTACGAGCGGATCAGTAAACTCGGATTCAAGAGTACGATAACGGTCGATCAGGGAGTGTTCGAACTTGCGAGGGTTTTGCCTCTATTAAGTCCGGCTGAGATTGAGGAAAGTAGAAATGCATAAAGTTTTAAAAGAAAATAATATGACATCTTTTTTTAATTTCTTGTTATTATTACAGTTTGTCATATTTAAAACATTTTTTTTATTTTACTAATTACTGACGGACATGAGGATGAGCTGATATTTGAGTGTCTCTCAAGTAAATTTTGAAAAAAAAAATGTAACGTTTTTGACTGATGAAGTTTGTCACTGTTGATAAAGCCAGTAAACGTTTTGTTTTAAGACTTGGAGCTGAAACTCAAATTTAAGAAGAATTTTGCATTCGAACTTCAATTTGAACCCTTTGAGCAGGTTTCTAATCACAGAGAAAAAAAAACATTTCAAGAGTAAAACGGTACTACATATTGAACCATTCTTCTGACTTTGAGGGTTCAAGTTTAAAAGTTAAAATATCAAGTTTTCTTCTTGATTCGAATCTTATAGGATTGTTTTTTCAACAGTTATGTCGAAATTCAAGAAAGAAACTTAAAAAGCACTCACAAGTGCAAGAAGCACATGCTTGAGATGTCAGTATTGCAAGGACTTCAAAAACCAACAAAGAAACTAGCCTTTTTATTTTTAACATTTTGCTAATTGATAAAAAAATAATACAAAATAATATGCAATATCAAGCAAGTGTTTCTCAATCTGTGGCCCAAGGGCTAAGTGTGATCAACCAACAATTTTTTTTCAAACACTGTTTAGAGGCTAGAACTCTAGATGACAACTGATCGTAACCAGACATCTAACCTCTAAACAGCCTTTTTGATTAGAAAAAGAATAATTGCAGTTGCTATATAATGATGATGATGATGACGATTACTTTACAATGGACACTTGGGCCGCATATTGAGAAACATTTGCATGATATTGCATAAAAATACGAACCCTAAATAAATACAAATTCTGTTGCGTTCTATGATAACATCCTTAAAAAAACATTATTTTAGATTTTTAAAGGGCGGCCTCAAATTCAGGTTGTGCTTTGAAAAGGGCCGGGGGCTCCAAATCCTTAATTCGCCACTGTTAGCACTAATGGTCGGATTTTTAATGATTATTAAGTCAAAGGTAGTGCTAAACTTATGAACTATTGCTAAGAAGTTTCATGTAAAAGTTGATGGGTTTAGCACTAGCTTTGACTTAAAATCATTAAACAATTACGACCCATAAAATTTTAAATAGAACCCTCAAAAATGTATTCCAAGATAGAAAAACCGTATTCACAGTAGAACCTTTTTTTGAGTCTTCAAGTGTTCATTCTTGAATTTGGGCCTTTGATCTCTGGATTTAGAACCATATTTTTTGTGAAATAAAAAAAAAGATTTATTTGTATTGTCACAAATGATAACTTTACTGGTGTCTTTTGTGTGTTTGTTGTGAAATAATAATGTTTGATCTATTTTTATAGAAAAGGACCTTTCCTTGACTTTGATGTTTGTTTCAATTGTAACAATTCTTGTTACCATCGAAACAGCATCATTATAAGAACCACAAACAAAACATAAACATTTCTTTGTATGAACATTGATTAACAAGTTTGTAAATGTCACAAAAGCTGACCATTGTCCACTCTCCACTCTCAAAATCGAAACTGTAACAATATCACAATGTAGGTAATGACCACACCAACTACCTGTGAATAAATCATTAAAAAGAAAGAAATAATGAATGATTAAAAGAAAAAATATATAACTGACATAAAAAAAGTTTATATTTAAAGATATAAACAAACATCAATGTAGGAGGTAAAAATGAATTTTGAATCGGATTAATTTTTTAAAAAAATATCCAAAGTTTTTTTTTTTTAATTAAATTAAAAATTAACCGAATCAAAATTTTCTTTCTTGAGGTGAAAGAAAATTTTGATTCGGTTAATTTTTAATTTAATGGAAGTGGGATACTATAGTGATTGATTTACTCCTCTAGTTTCTAAAATACTTTTCAATTTATTAAAAGGTATTTATAAAATGCTCCGATAATCAATACTTTACTGCAATTCCCATGTAAGGCAAAAAAAAAAACTTATGCTTTTTTCAATGTAAAAGTACTGTTTAGAGGCTAATGGTTTCCTGGCGTTCATTGTTAACTAACCTGAAGTTCTCCAAAATGAAAAAATCTAACTATAGTATCTAGTTCATAAAAACATATTTTTATGGGCGTAATAACAAGTTTTCCTAACTTTGCATATTTTTTTCAATGGTTACTTGTAACTGTGTTACCGTTGTAGCTGTTTCTCTCGTAAGTGGAAAAAATCCCCATGCCGTAAGACAAGGCAAAGGTTGAGACGAGGCCATCGAAACAAAAAGATGAATCTGCGAAAAAAAAAAAAATTATAATATATATTTATTAGTTTTTACTTTTTTTACAAATACATTTTGATAAGTACTATATAAGAATTATTTCCAACCTGAAACTGAATATCTTTGGATAATTGGCATACTTTTGCTTGCTGAAATTCACGAACCGTTTTTACTGCCTTCAAAATTAATAAATAACTACAATCATTTTTTTAAGATATCAGAAAAAAATTATTTTACACATTTTAAGACTATCACAAAAATGAGTGTCGACATTTATGTCGAGAGAAGTTTCCATAAACGTGCAACATGTAGCAATAAGGGGAAACGTTGTGTCCACACAGAGTAGACATGTGCTGACACAAAGTGTCCATGTTCCTCCTCCATGTTTCTCAGGTGACAGCTTTTACAAGTTGTCACTTGTTGTCGAATGTTCTGTTTTGTTGCGTGTTTCTATCTTAAGCCGTAAACTTCAACGGTAAGTTGAAGTTTGCGGCTTAAGATGGAAACACGCAACAAAACAGAACATTCGGCAACTAGCAACAGAAGGAACATACATCAACTAGTAATAACTTTGTTTCGGGCACTTGTTGCTTGGTCAAATTGTTGCTTCCATGTGGACATGGCATAATCTTTTACATTTGTCATTGAACAGAGATGTTTGCACTGTTTTGACCTCTTTCTGTCCACTGTGACAACCTTTTGCTTTGACAGTGCCACAGTAGACAGTCGCATAATGATGCAATAGTACTTGCACTGTCCAATGGACGTTCTTGCAAAAAACATTGTTTCTAAAAGACTTAATTTTTTTGGCCACTATCACATTTTATACTGTCGCAACTATCGAGTTGAGTTTGCAACAATGGGCACAAAGAGAGAGAGAGGGAGGAAGGTCAAACACTAATATACTGTCAATATAATGTCAATTGTTGCAACGGAGTGCCTTGGCACACAAATCACTTTTTAGTGGTGGAGTTTGACTGCAAAAAGAAGTTGGCTTGCGTGCCAACGTCCGGCGTCTTTCCATTGCAACCACAGCCCAGCCACCTGCGTCCAACATTTTGCAGTCGAACTCGACCACTAAAAATTGGTCCGTGTGTCAAGGGCACCGAGTCTCCTCTATGGCTGACCACTTACTGTTTACCATTGTAAATTTCTACAAAAGACACAGTTGCCTCAAATTGTAACCATAATAGAGTGGTGGAAGTTGCAAAAGTTTCAGATGTTAGAGAGAGAGGTTAAAACCGTGGTATTATCCACTGCAGAAACCTTTTCCAACCTAATCCTAAAAAACGAATACTAAAACTAATAATAAGTGCAGTGTCCACTGCAGAAATCTTCCAACAATGCTTGAACAATAGATTGGTCAGAGCTCGAATGACCGAATAATCTCCACTATTAGCAAAAGAAAGTTCTTACAACTATGTCTTCAAATACCAAGTGGTCATCTCTCTCCACAGTAAAGTGGATGAAGCGTTTTGAGACTTATGTCGAGGGTTGCAAAAAAAAAAAAAAGGTCGATAGTTGTTGCTACATAAGTGTCATCGTGTTATATTTTTGAATGAATTTAATTCTTACTTCATCTTTAATATTTCCAGCTGAAATGACAGTTGCTAAAAGCCCCACCGTCCCCATGATCGTAAACTCCAAGTTATGAAAGAAAGTGAGACCGAAGTTAGCCTCGTAAATCTCGTGAATGAGCGAATACGTATTGGCCCAAACGGATGCGAAAAGAAGGCAGCATGTGGTGAAAGCTAAAGGTGAAAAAATGGTGTCTATTTGAACAGCGATAAAACATAGTCTTCCATAATTTAGCCGTTGTTTTTCCAGAGATTCTGCCGTCATATAAGGTAATTGTCTGTAATTGAGAAGCCGATGGACGTTGAATGCCACTTTACGAAAACCCAACTCTAAGGCCCTCGCGAGAAAACAGATCCAGATTATAGGAACGTAAGTTTTAAAGGTAAAAAGTACGGCTCCAAGATATGCAGCCACGTAATTGATGATGGTCCAGTTCATGTGATAATCAGTTGTCTTGTCTATGGCAGCATAATCTTGTCGCAATGCATGTGTTACGATAAGCCCTTGGACAGTGGACGAGAAGAGTACAGCCAGACAACACAGGGTCATCGGAAGATTACGAAGAGGTGGTTTTGGTCCGAGAAACGACAGCGAAACGTCGAGATCTCGAAAAGCTCGCATCAGTTTCGGTATGTGCCTCATTTGAAAGAATACGACGACGTTCTGTACGAGAGTGACGAAGAGCGAGAAGAGGAGTCGAAGACCGTGAAAATACACGTCCAAGTCTGGACCGCTGGTTAATCGGCACTTGACTAATTTATAAAATAGGTAAGTCTGTGATACGGTGCAGTAGAGCAATAAGATAGCCGAATAGCCAGTGGTCCAATTTGACCATTGAAAGCGTTGCATTTTATCAAGGTTTCTGTTTAGTTTTACGATTGGAAAAACACCGCAGAGTCTAAGGATGTGAGCCACTGGATAAATATGGATCCATAAACCAAATTGATGTGGTTGCAAACCACTTTCAATCGATGGCAATCTGTTGTCGAGATTCACAATTTTTTTTTCAGATTTTACTTTAAAAATAGACATTTTTAATGTTTTGAAGTAATTGTCGCGTTTCAGAGTATGGCTTCGATAGTATAGTAGTGCCATAAGGACAATGATCAAACTTAATAATTAATTGTTCCGCAGATTTTTTCTTTGACTCTCAATTCTGTTTTGTGTGTGTTTCTCTCTAGAAGTTTCGTTGACTGATTGTTGCCTTTCAAGCAAGAGTGTTTTCTGAAGTAATTGGGCTTTTGTCGTGATTGGACAATCCTCGAAAAGAAATTCGAGACTTACTGATATATATATTTTTGTGATTATTTTCTTTTTTGTGTGAGTTTAGTTACTATGTGTCACTAGATATACTTTAGAGTATGTCTCAGAATGCCTCAAATCAATTATATTATTAACGTATTATCATGAGTGGCGCAGTTAAATCCTTTAAAAAATAAATATATCAGAAAATATAAATGTTACGCGTTTAAAAATTACAGTTGATCGTTAGCAACATATGTCAAATTGTATTTTTACAAAATATGAAAAAACTCTGTAAAGTACTAAACATGTTATTGAAATTTTAAAACTGAAATTAGTTATATTTTGTTTCTGAAATTTTTAAACCTTAGGTTTTTTTTTAAATTAGTAAATTACATAACTTTTTTTTTAATTTTCTATCAATTTATTTCATTTTACGGATAACTGTATTTTAATGTTATTAATTAACAAAAACCCTAACTTTAAATGTGTTTTAACAATTTATTTTAAACAATAGAATGTGCCACCCAATTATAATTGATAATTGTTTTGTGCATTGGTTCTTTATAAACACTCATTTTCTTAACAGTGTTTGGGGCCAAATCAAGATTAAATTATTTATTATTTTAGAAGCAAAATTTTAAAAGAAATTTTCCGTTTGTTAAAAACTAGAATAGGTTAAGAAAAGGGTTGTTTCATTTAAATTTTACATTTTGTCTCACATTTTAAAGTACGTTTTATTAATTAACTGAATAATTTTCTACTTCAATCAATATAAACTGACTGAAGGTAAATTTGTCAAAAATAAAAAACCAAAATAAAAATACCAAAATAAATGTTTGGAATTAAAATAAGTTGAAATTTTTCCTTAAAAAATAACAGATTTTAAAATAAACCATTCAATCAGTGCTTTATTTTAAAATTAACATAATATTTGTTATAATATAACTATTCAATAAAAATATATTCAACGGTAATTTAATTCTTTTTAGTACTTTTCAATTGTGAAATTGTAATAATCAATTAGCTTATTAAAAAAATATTATTTTAAGAGTATTATTTGTTCAAAACGCAAATTTTATTTTCGTTACAAAAAGGTCAAACTTCTATTTGTTCTAGTTGTTTCATTTCAGAACTCTGTACAATGATGAATGACGTTAATTAATGTTTTGTTGGTTTTGTAAGATTGCAAAGGTTTCTTATGGCTTTTAACAAGAATCGTAATGAAGCCAATTCAGTGTTTTGTTCATAGGAAAATAGCAGTTGTATATTTTCCATGTAACATTTATTACTAAGGATCTTTGAGCAAAAGACAACACGTGTTGCTATGGTTTTTTTAATAATAACTTTCTTTAGCTTAATGTTCTATTAACCACTTTGTATAAAAAAAATCTTTATCCCTATTCGATAAACATAATTATTCAACCAAATTATGATTCTCGTTGATAGCTAGGAGCAAGAATTTTCAGTTATGGATTATTGCATTATCAATTAATTTAGATTGCTTTTAATTGTCTATTAAAAGTAGAATTCACTTGTGACGTCAGTGGGGTTGACAAAAAATGTAGTCATAATTTAGTATAATTTAGTCTGGTAGAAAAGGGATAATATCTAAAGTTTTCAACGTTATACAGCTTAAACAAAAAAAAAATTCGTGTATTTTTCCTTATTATCCAATATTCTTTTTATTAACAAAATCACTAGGTGATCTATGCAAAGACACTCATTTTTGACGTTTTTTTTTGCTAAAAGAAAGTGGCTTTACCTTTATAAATCTATTTAAGTTGAGTTACCTCTATATACATGTGTGTAAATTATAAATGTTATATTAATTTTTCTTTTAACTGGTAGATGGCGCTGTAGTATTTCTCCGCATGTTACATCATTTTCCATGCGGAAAGTCAGTTTTATTTACCGATTTTCTCGTGTTTTTGATCGGTTTCAGCTGTTAAAAGACGTTGTTTTGCATCAGACGTACAATGTATCGCATTGTAAACTGTTATTTCAAGCAAAACTTGCTTAAAAGTGACATTTTAACGTCAAAGATTGCGAATGAAACGCTACACGTGAGTCTCGAAAACCCAAGACCGCTAGACAAATGCATGCGTTGTTTATTGGATTAAGTTATATAATACACATTTTTTTCTATTTTCTTTACAGACGCATAAATTTAGTAAAAGGCATCGAGATCTATTAACGAATTTGATCGAAAAGCGATATTTCACTTCTGAACGACCACAGATTCCACAAGCTAAAAAGAATGCAGCGAAAAAGAGCAAAGGGATTGGAGTATGCTTGTCGCAAATTAAAAAAGAGATTGCGGAATTGTTTTATTAAAATTCGCATCGTTTGTTTTTTCAGCCGATGACGTGGCGTAATGTAGGCATCACTTTAGGTGTCGGTGGAATCTTTCTCATCGGAATGTTATACGTTAAAAGAGAGAAAGAATTGGGCAAGTTCTGATTCAAAATCGAAGAAGAAAACTCATAATAACAATGTTTTCTCAAGTTTAATTACATCGTGAACATCTGACGATTTAAAAGCAGCCATTGTAAAATACGCAAATAAAAAAGAACAATAAATTAGAACTCAGGTGCAAAATGAAGAGAAATGTGAAACTAGAAGGTTACTTAATCACTCAAAGGGTATTTTCATGCTGATATCTTTCAAAATAAACTTTTTATGGTCACGTTTCTTCTATTTTTCACCAATTGAAATTTTCAAAAAGTTAAAATTTTCACCCCAATGAAAACAAGGCCTTAAGCGGACGATATTTTTATATTTTTTTATCAATAAAAAGTTTATTTTGAAAAATATAATGATAAAAATACTACCATTCTAGTTTCTAATACTCTTTCAATATCTCCTTAATGTTGCTTCTGAAACGCGGAACAAACTGAATAATCAGAGTTCGTAAATCATCTGTAAAACATCTTAGTCGAAAACACAATGACAAAATAACGGAATTGTTTTCGTAACTATAGCGATTCAGAAAGAACGGAAGCGAGTTTTGGGCAAAGCTAGTATCGGAGGTAATTTTGATCTTGTGGACCACGATGGGAAACCGTGTTCGAGTAATGACTTCTTAGGACGTTGGCTTCTTCTCTACTTTGGATTCACACACTGTCCAGACGTTTGTCCCGATGAAATGGAAAAGATGATTAATGTTGTTGAAATATTAGGTTTATTTTTTTATCGTTTTAATTTTCCTATAAAATGATGTTCAACTTTTTTAATGTTACCATTTTTTTTCTCTCAGACAAGATTTCAAATGTACCTAAGGTTCAACCGTTGTTCATCACAGTGGATCCCGAGAGAGACAATATTCAAGCTGTTAAGGGATACGTACAGGGTTAGTATGTAGTTATTTACTTACTTATTGTCCCGTATTTGAATTCTGTTTTATTTTTACTAATTTTCTTACAAAATTGGCATTTTTTTTTAAACAAAAAGAGTTTTCTCCTAAACTTATTGGTCTGACTGGAAACAAAGAACAAATTGACAAGGCAACGAAAGCGTACCGAGTCTACTATAGTGCAGGACCAGAAGATAAAGACAAAGATTACATAGTAATTAAGCAATTTAGACTATAATTAGACCAGTTTGCTAAGTTCGTTTTTAATGAACGAGGAATTGTTTCTTCTTAGGTGGATCACACGATTATCACATATCTTATAAATCCAGACGGAGAATTTGTGGATTATTATGGACAGAACGTAAACGCCCAACAAATTGCTGATAATATTCAATTGCAAATTGTAAGATACGATCAACTTAATTCCAAATGGTTCTAATTTGTTAAAGAAAATTTCGTTGTCATAAAGAAATAAGAAAAATTAAATTTGAAATTTAATTATTTTTTAATTGTTCGTTTATTTTTTAAAAAAATAAGTTAATAAAATGAAATTAATTATATTAATTAAAATGTTTGTTTTTTTCTCCAATAAAACGTTTGTTTTTAGGGATATTGCGTTTTAAATGTAGGAAAAAGATTGCTTTTTTTACGTGACTGACAACATTGTCATAGGATTAGTAAGTAATGGAGTTAGTTAGTAAGGGAGTGTACTAATATGGCGTACTGTGGATTATTTAATGTAATAAATACGCCATTGTGGTTGACCGTACAATTTCAAAGTAAGGGCCACATTTTGCTTCAAAACTTTACTATGAAGAGTTTAGCTTTTGCCATTTCCTCACCTTTATAAACAACATCGCTTGTACGGCAAGGGCGACTTTTTTCACAGGCAAGTGTGCCCAGCACAATACAGTCGTTTGCCCCGCCTTTTTATGAGGAACGGCAACTTCTAATTGGTTTGTTATTTGGTCTGATGGCATATGCCCCGCCCTTTTAAATTTTTAATTGGTTGATATTTGGTCTGACGCTCATAAAAGGGCGTGGCAAATGACTATTGTGCTGAGCGCACTTGCCTGTGCCGTAGCCTCCTATAACTACGAAGTTATAGGCAGCTATATGTCTGTGACATGCATATGTAGACAGCTTCAGAATTTCTTTGGCTCCGCCCTTTTATGAGCGTCAGAACAAATATCAACCAATTGGAAATAAAAAGGTACGAGGCATGTGACATGATCAGACCCAGTAATAAACCAATTCGAAATTGATGACGTTCATGAAAGGGCGGAGCCAAAGAAATTCTGAAGCTGTCTACAGATGCCTGTGTGATTTCGAAGAGCCCATATAACGAACGCGGCCGTTTAAAGTGTGTGTTGTAGTTTTTTAATCAGGTGCATTAGCAGTTTTATGCGGAAAAATTTGCCGGTTTTGTTTTGGTAGCCATGTGCGTTTAAATTGACAGTAAAATCTTAGTCTAGTTTTAAAGAGTAAAATCTTAATCAAAGTTACAAAATGTGGTTTAAGTCAGTTGCTGATTTGATAAGAAAGAGTGCGGTTTATTTGGAACCTTTTCATAGACAACATTTACGACTTTTCCGCACTTTACTTTTAACGAATTCAATTTTAAGAACTGAAAAACTTGTTTACGTTTGTCATCAGCATGCGAAGAGTTCTCAGATTGAAACTAATCAAAATACGTCTACTAGGGTGCATGAACGTCTTAAGAAGCTATTTGTATTTAACGACACTGAGGCAAAGCAATTCTGTGCTGAAAATCCTTTTTTGAGCATAAACCACTTAAATTATTATGAATCAGACGGAAACAATTTAAATCCAGATGTGATTAAACAGAATCCATATATAATCAATTGTTCCTTTCAGGAATTCCGCATAAAACTTAAATATCTAAATGAAAAAGGTGTTGGACCGGATTCTCTCTATGCTGCCAAGATTTGTACTGGAACTCGGTTAAAGGGATTACGAAGTGATGATATAAACGAACGTATTGACTTTTTCATTAATTCGTTGCAGTTTAACAAAGACGATATCCAGAAGATTTTCGAAAAGCATCGTTCGTTTGTTACGATGGATTTAGAACGGCTTCGAAGGATTAAAGCGTTGCTGATGGAATACGGAGTAGCATTAGAGTATATTCGAGATGATCTCTGGACGTTTCATCGTAACGAAGACAAGATGAGGCAACGTCTTGAAGTAGCCCAGTCAGTCGGTGTAACACCAATCAAACCGTGGTTGTTACGATGCAGTGAATCAAGCTTTCAAAGCGTGATACAAAGGCAGAAGGAAATTAACGATATTTTAGGTGTTCAGAAGGATTTGATTGGTTATTTTGCAGAGAGGCTCAGCTGTTCAGAAGACGACGTACGGACTATGGCGGGACGCTTTGCAGGACTCCTTTCGATCAATGTTCCTAAGGTGAAACAGATGATTGATGCTCTCATGCTAGATTTCGGATTCACTTCTAGTCAGATTCAACAGTTTCCTTTTGTTTTCGATCATAATGTGGACTCACTTCGCCATCGTTATGCTCAACTTTTAGAATCTGGTTGCAGTCCAATTCAGTTACATTATCTGTGCCTTAATAGTAATCAGTTTAGTGTGTTATTGGAGAAAATTAAGAGAAATTGCTAAAACCTGTTGTTTACTTTATACATTTTATAAAACCTGAAATAAATAACAATAATAAAACAATGTTTTTATTTTATATTTGTTAATGATTATAATTTAGTGCTCGTTCCGGAATAGAAAAGCTAGAGAAATAAAGGGAAAATTGTTGTTGTTGTCAAAAGTTTACAAAAATTCAAGCAAAAGTTAAAAAAAATATCGTCTGCTAAACGTCGTCTGTTTGCAGTTGGATCGTTTTCAATCTCATATATAAAGTTTATTTTGGAATTTAAGTGATTTGAGAGACAATTCTAGTTTTTAAAACGCTTTCAAGTTTCTCTTCATTTTGCACCTGAAAGGTGCAAAATGTTTTGCAAAAAATTGCACAAAATTTTGCAATCTGTTCAAGTACCAAGTTTTTTTCTTGAGTTCAGACCATAATTATTTTCTTTTATTCTCGCTACACGGCGCTGCTAAATTTTGGCGCGAAATGTTGTTCTAATTTTTTGTCTTTAAATTTATCTAATTTCCACATTTAGATTATTTGTTTGAATAATTTTGTTTTGTATAAATTTTTTAGTAAAAATTTGGAATTATAATTAACAAATATATAATAAATTAATAATTATTGCAGTTTACATGCGCTTACTTTTATTGCTGCTCACTAAGCGCTCAGCGCTCAATATAGGCGCTATGCTTAAAATAAGCTGTGAAAATAGCATTCTGTCATTTTTTTTTTTTCGCCGCTTATGCAAGTGTCTTCATTTACGACAAAGTGGCGAAGAATTTGCTTGTTCCCTTTTATGTATCAATTCATGTTTTATTTAAATAATTAATTGTTCGTTCGTTCCGTTAAAAAGGCGTTATGGATCGTTTCTTGCTTCTTAAAGTGGTTCGTCCGCATTTGAGGCTATTTCGCAGTCAGCAAAGTCGCCCTAAGAAGTTGTCGTCGGCGTTTGTCGTCCGTACTTCACCTTATTCTACTCTCGGTCGTTCTCATGTCTACAATAATCGTGTTTTACTCAAATACGGAGGAGGACGACCACAATTTGATCCGCAAAACCGTACAGTTGTAACAGCTATTGTCTTCAGGGTCCTAAAATCGGCTTTGAAAATAAGATACATCGTTTTGGGTTCAGCTGTCGGCGGTGGTGTCTCGCTACACAGGGTTCTTACTCTCTCTCTCTCTCTCTCTCTTTGACTATTTATTGACCCCCATTGTATTTTGCATCTAAAAACGTCACTTTTATTATGTCTTTACAGAAGTTTGAAGACTGGAAAGATTCACTTCCGAGCCTTGGTTGGTTGGCTCCTTACAAACCGTCAGACGAAAGCATTGATACATTTCGATCAAGTTTAATCGACTTCAAGAATAAGTTAGCTGAGGGTAATGCAACGCAAAAGCGTTTTGTGTTTATAATAATATTAATTTGAATAAATTTTTTTTATTAAACTCAGTAGTGAAAATAACGTCACAATTTATATGAGACATTTGTCAATAAAAACAGAATTGGTATTTTTTCGATTAGCAGCCACATATATCCTTTAATCTAAGGCTGGCAAAATTGATCCAACTTTAAGCAAACGGTGCTTGGTAGACGATATTTTTTAAAGTTTGTCTATAAAAAGTTAATTTTGATAGATACCAACAGGAAGATACTCTTAAGCGATTGAACTACCCTTCTGGTTTCTAAAACACTTTCTAGTTTCTATTAAGCACGTTTGTTTGTTGTATTTTTTTTTTTAGAAAGTGGGATATTCAGAGATGGAATTACGATCGCTGGTACGAAACTTCAACAGTTGGGTCAGTGGTTCGAAGATACGGCTCAAATGGCTGACAAGGAACTGAATAACATGAACGGCGAAGGTAATTCGAACGTTTTTAGTGTTGATTAACGTCAAGGTATTTGTTTTTGGATCTCGTTTTCAGGTGCTCTTAACGTTTATGGGTTATTTGATTCTATTACAACATCTATATCAGGTTTAAACTTGTTTTTTAGTTTGTTTTCGAGGTCTTATGCAGCCATCGGAACGAGTCTGGATTATGTAACATGATTTTTAATACGATGCTTTTCGAAACCGATTTTGTTTAAATTAGATTCGCGGGATCTTGTGATGAATGCTGTTCCGATGTCGTCGTCTGCAAACAGTCGCAGTCAAGAAGAGAATTCCAGACCATATACAAACGAAAAGGAACGTTTGAATAAAGTTCAGGATGAACTGATAGGAGTTCAGGTATAGACTTGCTTCATATAAAACAGGTTTTCTTTTTTATAAACAACTGTGTTTTTAGATGAAGTATCAGAAGGAAATTGAGCGACTAGAATCGGAAAACAAGGAACTACGTAAACTTCTCATGCTTAAGAACGAAAAGACGGTCACAAAGAGGAAAATAAAGGTAATGAAAGGGTGATGGTCTATGACGCTACTTTTCAACAATGCTTCCTCACTAATACTTTGAGTTATAAACAGGATTTTAGATTGTTTCCTAACCTTTTCTTTCAGACAAAACTAAACATAAAAAACTGTATGTACATCTCAAAATAACTTTCTTGATCGTATGATGCTACTTTTCTTCTAGAAATCATTGATTGACATGTATTCTGATGTTCTCGACGAGTTATCTGGCTACGATTCAAGTTACAACACTCAGGACCATCTTCCAAGGGTAAATTAACATCTCCCTTTTGAGAATATAACCGAGTAAATAACTGGAATTTGTAACTTAGTTACTTTTGCCAACATCAGGTTGTCGTCGTCGGAGATCAGAGTTCGGGGAAAACGAGCGTTTTAGAAATGGTTGCTCAAGCTAGGATCTTTCCGAGGTTTTTTTTTTCTCTTAACAACATTATCACACTTGCAAGATTTGTTTTCTCTAACGAGTCGTTATGGATAGAGGAGCAGGTGAAATGATGACTCGTGCCCCAGTTAAGGTCACCTTAAGTGAAGGGCCTTACCATATCGCACAGTTTAAAGACAGTTCAAGAGAGTATGACTTATCGAAAGAGTCCGAAGTAATAATCGATGGCGTCACTTTTTTTTGGCAAAGAAATTTGAATTTATTGTTATTTACTGCTTTCAGTTGGCCGAACTACGGAGAGACGTTGAACTTAGGATGAAACGTAGCGTTGCAAACGGCAAAACGGTCAGCAGTGAAGTCATTTCGATGACTGTGAAAGGTCCAGGTCTGCAACGGATGGTTTTGGTCGATTTACCAGGGATTATCAGCGTTAGTTTCATATTCAATGGCTTTTAGCCCGCTAAACAGCAAAACGTTTAGGTTAATGGTGTAGAAAAACAATGAGAACTCTTTTTGAAACAACGTTTCAAAAAATTTAAAGATTTAATGGAAATTAGAAGAATTATTTGAGGGGAATAAAAAAAAATTCGCCTTAATTTATTCTTCTAATTTCTATTAAATCATTTACTTCATTTTATTATTAAAAATAACCTTTTCGTGCCAGTTTGAAATTTAAAAACGTCGAAACTCTTTTTCTTATGTTTCTTAAAAATGCGTTTGTATCTTTTTTTCTACATAACTTCAAAAATCTAAAAACAAAACGGTTTTTTGTGTTGCTGTTGTTTGTAGACGGTGACAACGAACATGGCTCCAGATACAAGAGAAGCGATCAAGCAGATGACAAGACATCACATGAGCAATCCAAATGCAATCATTTTATGCATTCAAGGTTTATTATTGTTGTTTTTATTCCTATTTGTTTTACCTGTGTTTTTTCAGGTTGTCTGTCATTAATTGTAATATCATGCGGCGCCTATATGGCTTTAAAGTTGCTTTTGCATATTTTGCAATGGATGCTTAAAAAAAAACTTGAATTCATATATTCTAGATGGTTCCGTTGACGCAGAACGTAGCAACGTTACTGATCTAGTCAGCCAGATGGATCCACAAGGGAAACGAACAATATTTGTACTGACTAAAGTTGATCTCGCCGAAGCGAATCTCACAAATCCAGAACGAGTAGATCATTTTTTTCCTTTCTTTTTTTCTTATGCTGCAGATAACAACATTAATTTTGTTTTGAATTTCTAGATTCATCAGATTCTTCAAGGAAAATTGTTTCCGATGAAGGCTCTCGGTTATTTTGCAGTAGTGACAGGACACGGAGGTAAAGATGACAGTATTCAATCGATTAAAGCTTACGAGGAGAAATTTTTTCGCAGTTCTAAACTATTCAAGTAAGTTGTTTGTACGTTTTTTTTACCGATTCGTTTTTGATTCAATTAGCTTCGTGTTGTTTTAGGAAGGGAGTTTTATCTGCTACACAGATGACAACACAGAATTTGAGTTTTGCCGTTTCTGAACGATTTTGGAGGATGGTTAAGGAATCTGTAGAGCAACAGGCAGATGCATTCAAGGGTAGAATTTCGTTTTTCTTTGTTATCGAGATTCAGAAGACGATTGCGATTGATATTTAATTTTATTTTCTTAGCCACACGTTTCAATCTCGAAACCGAATGGAAAAATACGTATCCACGGTTACGAGAACTAGACAGAGTAAATCATTACCAACTTTTAGAACTCCATGTTTAGTTTTCTAATTTACCATATTTATCTAGGATGAGCTATTTGAGAAAGCTCGAGGTGAAATACTCGATGAAGTTGTCAATTTAAGCCAATTGACGCCAAAACAATGGTGTGGAATGTTTCGTAGTATTCAAGTTTTTAGAGTTAACATGTTTTGACGTTTTTTTGTTATTGTTTTTTTTAGGGAAGATGCTATATCCAAAAAACTTTGGGAAACAATGGCTGCACACGTTTTTGAGAACATCTATTTACCGGCTGCTCAAACTATGAATTCAGGGTTTGTTGAATTGTAACCTGTTCCAATTTCATCGATTTTAAAATTGCAAACTTTTTTTCAGAAATAACATTATGATAAAATTTAAATTGTTTTCAAAACTTTTATCATGCTAATTTTTTCAGTCGTACGGCCTGATCCACATGAAAGCCGACAAAACACAAACAAAACAGAAACTCAGTGTTTCGAGACAAATTGGTGAATTTTGTGTTTTGTTTTGTCCGCAACTTCACAAACTAGTCTATGTCCAGGCTCAAGTCGGTAAATAGCAAAATGTTTTTTGTTTTGTCTCAATACTGCGCAACAGTCTTTCAACTCTGTCTGGGCAGTGTGGATAGTTAGTATTAAAACAACAGAACAGTGAGTTGCCTTGAATGTTACTTACAGTTGTTTCAATTTTATTTTGTTTTCAAAATCTGCTTTTTCTGGCATTTTTGTTGTGTTTTTGTATTGAACTCATGTTGCACTTTTGTCAGCTTTGATGTGTATCAGGCCTAATATCATAGTTTCTAAAACACTTGACTTTTTTTGTAATGTTTTTTTCTCAAAACGGCCATTGGGAATCCATTGATAAGGCCACCTTAATCGTATGGTTTATTGTTTTGGCGTTTTTTTTTATTAGAACGTTTAACACCACGGCCGATATTAAGCTAAAATTATGGGCAGAGAATGTCTTGCCGAAAAAATGCATTGCGGTTAGTTTTCGTTATTCATACAGTTGCTATCGTTCTGTTGCTAATCATATTTTGTTTGTTTGTTAGGTTGGTTGGGAGACTTTAAAAGAAGAGTTTACTAATTTTATGGAAAAAGCGAAGTTATCTAAGGAACATGACGACGTTTTCGATAAATTAAAGGCGGTCGTTGTAGACGAAGCTGTTAAACAACACAGTTGGGAAGATAAAGCGTACGAAGTTTTGGTTAGTAAATTTTTAATTTTTATTTATACATATTTAAACTTGTAATTGATTTTTATTTTTTAACTTTTGTGATGAATAATAACGAGAACGGTATTTTTGAAATAATGTCAAGATGTGTGTAGTAAAAGATAAAAGGGATAATTTTTTTGATGATATTTTTAAAAGGAAACTTTTTATGGCGTTTTTGATACAGGTGTAAATATCGATTTTTGGTGGCTAATTGTTAATTTACTTCTAAAAAATCAGGAAAAAAATGCACTTTTGTTTGGTCTTTTATTTTCAAATAAATCTTAATTTTTGTCAACAATTTCTAAAAGTGGACTAAATTTTCTATTATATTGACATAAAAAAATGTGACATAGGTTGACAAAACATTATTTGAATATTCTGCACTTTAAAAAAAGTTGAAATTGTTTTAGAAACTAGAAGAGCAACAGAATCACGTACAACCATTTTGATATGGATATCTTTAGAAACAAACTTTCTATGAACGTTATCAAACAGTTTCTTTTTTCCATTTTATTAAAACTTGAAGTGAGTTGAGTTGAAATTCTCGTAAAATTCTATTTTTAAAGATGAGTACGTGAAAATAATTTTAAATGATTATTCTACTCTTCTAGTTCATAAAATACTTTCAATTTCTTCTTAATGTTGTTTCTAAAATGAAGAACGCTCACAGTTTTGTCACTTTGGTTTCTATAAAATTGCATATTTTGCAATATTGCAAATTTTAAGCAGTTTCATCAAGTCTTTTTTGTTGTTGTTTTTTATCCTTAGCGAGTTATACAGCTGAATACATTGGAAGATCGGTCTGTTCCTGATAAAACACAATGGGACCAATCTATTAAGTTCCTCGAAGCGAGTATCAAAGAAAGATTAGCTTCTGGTGAGTGTTTTGTGTTTGGTTTATTTTTTGCGTTGTCAATTACGCATAAACAATTGGTATTTTGTGATTTCTTGCATTTAGCTGAAACTGTGTTGAAGGAACTAACAGGTCCTGGTACTTGGGAAAAATGGGTTCATTGGATGTCGCCTACAGAAGAACATGAAGCTCATTCTGCTGTGAAGAACGAATTAGAAAAACTTTTACAATCAAATGGGGTGCATAAAGAATAGTTTATCTTTTTCGAAAAAATAAACCCTTAATTGTTTCTTAAATATTTATTACGTAGTTTCGAAAGCCAACCCTTAGCGCCGAAGAATTGACCACGGTTCGTAAAAATCTCGAAACATTAGGTGTTGCCGTCAACGATAGTTTTGTAAGTTTAACTTATTTTTTATACGGAGTGCCCATAAAGTCCCTATGTATTTTTTTTTTCAAAATAAGAGGGTTAACATTTTTTGAATACTCGAGAAAAAGGTTTAACATAAATTCAAACATAATCTCAAAACTTTGTGCATACTGGGTTATCTGAGTTTTGAGATTAAATCCGAATTTATGTTGAACCCTTCTCTATCATTTTATAATTAAATTCTAAACATTTTTAAGTCATTTCACAAAAATAGACTGGAACTTTATGGGACACCCTGTATAGGAAATACGTTTGACTTTACTTTCTTCTCGTTTGTTCTATTACAGATTGAACACACATGGCATCCAGTTTACAGGCGGCATTTCTTGAGGAAAGCTTTGTTCAAAGCTCAAGATTGCCGTAAAGGGTTTTACGTTTATAACCAAGGAATCGAATCTGAGGTTGTTTTGTGTTTGTTGTTTTCATTTTGAGATGTTGGTTTGCAAATAAAACTTTTTGCGCGATGTGATTCAAATTTGTGAAGCCAAACGTTTCATTTATGAATCAGTTGCAAATACGAAATGTAGTTGTAATCATATGAAAGCTCAAATATCAACAAATTGTTTCGTTTATGGGTGTTTTGTGTGGTTATGCTGCCTTTCAGGTGCGAAATTAAGAGAAACTTGAAAGTGTTTTCGAAACTATTAGAAGTGTAGCTCAATCATGAAATCATATTTTCATGTTGATATCTTTTAAAATAAGCTCTTTATATCAGTTTGAAAATGACACAAGTTTAAGCTGATGATATTTTTTAATGTGTTTCGATAAAAACTATTTTGAAAGATATCAACATGAAAATACCATAATGTGATACAGGCACTGTTCTAGTTTCAAACACACTTCAATTTCTCCTTTGGATTGTTCCTAAAAATGCAAAATAACCTGAGTTTTAAAAAACAGCTGTTCGTTAAGCATAATAATGCTTTTTGTTGTTAATTTTGACTGTTTTTAGTTCGATTGCAATGCTGTTGTTTTGTTCTGGAGGATTCAAAGAATGTTGGGTATAACGAGTAACGCTTTGAGACAACAAGTTATGAATAGGGAAGGTTCGTCATTTATTTTATTTTATTATAATTTAGATATTTATCAAAGGAATACCCCAATGCGCTTTTAATTTTTATGTAAAGTTTGACATTTTCATCTCTTTTAAAGCAACGTTTAAAATTTACAAAAATATCTTTAAAAATAAACTTTTTGTGGCAACTTTTACCGAACTTTTATTTTTTTTAACGTCAAAAATAAAATATGCAAGTTACACAATTTGGATTGTCTTTTTCAATCTTCTGCAAAAAGCTTATTTTCATAAATTGTGTTTTATTTAATTTGTTAACTGTGTTATTTTCAAATAAACTATTATAATTTTTTTTAAGTTACTAGATTTGCATCTAAAGTTCTAAACTGTGGTTTATTTAACGTTCTGATTGATTTTTTTTTAGCGAGGCGGTTAGAAAAGGAGATTAAAGAAGTTCTGGACGATTTTAATCAAGACCAGGGAAAGAAGGAACAGCTTTTAAGTGGAAGACGAGTACAATTGGCCGAAGAACTAAGTAAGTTCACAAATGTAGTAATTAATTATCAGACACCCAAGCCTTTACATTCTTAATTTGTTTTATTTTTCAGAGCGGGTTCGTGAGATCCAAGAAAAATTAGAAGAATTTATTATAGCCTTAAATGCTGAAAAATAATTTAACATAAATTTAGGCATGTTTGAAAGAAAAAGATAATTTTTTTCTCTCTTGATATTTGCATTTTTTGATGAATAAATTATAATGTAAATAAGATAGCTAATAAATTAGATATTATGTGATTCAGATTTTTATAATTTCATAAATCATGATTTCGCCTGAGGAGTACAGGTTTAAAGCTAAGAATGTGATAGTCGTGAGTAGGGCTCCGATTTTTATGAATATCAACCATCTGTAACAATTATGGTTTTTCAATCAAAAGCACTAGTTAGAGACTAGAACTCTAGTTGAAAACCGAAGTAACCAGACATCTAGCCTCTAACCAGCCTTTTTGGTTTGAAAAAAAAAACATACTAATGGATGCTCTAATGATGACTACTTCACAATTGGCACTTGTGCCACAAATTGAGAAACATTTGCTAGATAAAGCATAAAAATCACTAGCATTTGGATATTAGAGTTTTGCTAGCGCATGCGTATTGGTTTCTATAGGAAAGTGATTGTAGATTTGCGTTAGCAGCGCCAACTATTGATCACCAATGGAAACTGCCGTTTCACTTGCTATCACTTTCCTATATAAACCAATGCGCATGCGCTAACAAAACTCTAGTATCCAAATGCTAGTTAAAAATCTGAGCCCGAGTGATGAACCACAGGGGGTGAAGTAATATGGTGTCTTAAGACATTTCAGTCTGAATGGCGCCATGTTAGGTGCATCCTTTGCAGATAATTGTGGCTTCAAATATGTTACGTCATTTTACTTCACTATTTTTTTTTTACTGTGAACAATGACGTAATTAACATATGACTTCAGATGTTATAAATAAGGAGTTGTGACGTATATAACTTGGCAACGTTACCAAAAAATATGACTCAGCTTCTCTTCTCAGTTTTGTTCGGTTTTTATAATGTCAAAAGAATATCCCCCAATTTAGAAAAAAGTAAATGAACCCAATTTGGCTTGAAATTTTTGTACATTTTATTTCCAAGGTGTGACTAATACAAACACACAAATAAATGTTACTTAAGATAAAAAGTATTGTTTATTTATTCTATTTTTAAAATTTATTGAGAAACTACACTTTTATTATCATAAGGAAATTATGGATAGGGATTACTTGCCGCTTCTGTAGGGATTTTTTGGATCTTATTTATTTTCATCCTTAACAACAATGTTGTTTCGTTCTTTATGATTGGTTATCATTGAGTAGTTCATCCAATGAGAATCGATTTAACAAAAGGTAGCCATTAATCCATTAAAACATGGATTCCGGCAACAGGTGATCGGATTTCAGCATCGAAAAGGCGATTATTGCTCAAAGAAAAGTAAGATTTTAACCATTTTACCTTTGTTAATTCTTCTTCTTTGTAATTAATGAGCATTTTGTAGTTGGTAATATGACTGATGATTGTTGTTTTCTTGCCTTTTTTCCAATCTTGTGACGTAACGCATGGCTTTTTGTTCCTTATTTATGCAAGTTTTCATTGTTTATAAGTGAGCTATACTCTTTAATGTTGGGCGGGTTTTCGGTTTAGTGGGTCGCTGGGCCCCTTTAATTGATGGGCAACACCCAAATATGCATAACAGATTGCAGACGACTTCAAAAGCGACTCAAATAGGCTCGAAAACGTGTTGTGAACTACTTTTTAAAGTTATTTTTGGGACACTTTATGGTCTTTAAATCATAAGAATTATAAAAAGTATGCTGCAATCATGTATTAAACTACCGAAATGTCTTTCTTTTTTATTTTTGCTTCATGTTTTTATAATTTACGGGCATATTTTTGTAATTTTTATCAGATTTGAGCTGTTTTTCCATATATTTATGCGATCATGGATCATATTTGTACCCTTTTCGTTACTGATTTGTTCAGTTTTCTAAGGAGGTTTCTTTATTTAAAGCATATAAATGCAATTTACTGCATATTTTTGCTATTCTCTTTAAGGATTTATGCTATTTTCTGCATATTTTTCAGATGCAGTGGCCGCCCACATATTTTTTTGTTTGTTGCAATATTGCTTAAGACTTTGAAGTTTGTTTGTTTTCGCAGTTGTGTGCAATTTTAAATTACTCAGTAGTTTTCTCTGCACCTTCTGTGTGTTTTTTTTTTATCAAGACCTGGATCACATTGGTATTGTTTGAATACCCGTAAATAACTTCTTGAGCCATTTTCAAGCATCTAAAATTAAAATACTTGAACCCAATATTTGATTCGGATTGTTACATAGGAAAATGAACATGTTTCATGCACTATTTCACGAATTTTCAGTCTTTAATAAAGATTTTCGAATGTTATTTTGTATGAAACTTTGTCCAAATGAAAGTTTTATTGGGTTATTGGGTTATTATGACTATAGAAACTCGTTTTTCCTGCTAAGAAGCTGTTTCTTGCTCGCTGACGTTGTTTTTTTTTGTTGTTGTTGTTTTAGAATTGCGTTCAAACGATGGTAACACTGGAATTTCTTACGAAGACGAGCGAAAATGGATGATAACGTTTTGTTGCCATCGGACAATAATTGCAACAATTGTGTTTCGACTAAAAAGAAAAAGATCTGTTCACAGAGTAGTTTTATTAATAATACAACAGGTTCTTCGGACTGCAACAACGAATTAAGAGAAGAAGTGACTGTTGAAGAAGACGGATCCGAAGTGATCATCGTCACGAATGGAGACGTCGAGATGACAGTTCAACAGGAAAACCACGAAACTGAAGAAAAGGAGGGTCAAAACTCTAATCAGAACGGAATATTAGTTAACGATGAAGGTCGAGACTCCTCAGTTTTGTCTTTAGTTTCGCAAATTAACGAAGTTTTTAGCAACGAAATGATGGAGTCAATCGAAGTTACAGACGCGGAACTTACGTCGAGCTGTAACTGTGACCCGAATGAAGTGATTTGTGAAAATGGTGCGAATGAAAACCACTTGAGTACTGTTTCAGAACAGTTAAATCGGTTTGACAATGATCTGAATTCGAATTCTTTCGTTTCTGAATCGGACTCTGTTGTTGTTAATCGGTCTAGTAGTGGTTCTAGTGAGATATCGGATACGAAGGATTTGCAGGCTGTCACGGAAAGTTTAGGTGCAGAAGAAGAAGATAAAATAGAACCACAAGAAGAAAAAGCGGGAGCAGAAGATGGAAAAGCGGAAGCAGAAGCTGAAGCTGAAAAGGCAGAAGTAGAACAAGAAAAAACAAAAGTAGGAGCAGAAGAAGTAGAAGTAGAAAAGGCAAAAGCTGAAGCTGGAAACGCAGAAGCAGAAGCAGATTCTGATTTAGTAAGTGAAGTTTGTCAGTCGGAAACTGAAATTACGAACTGTGATCATGTAACGAATTGTAAAATAGCCGAGATTCTTTCTTCAGAATCAAAATCGAACGATGTTTTGTTGTCAGCTGGTGTCCAGCTGGGCGTTTGTGATTGTTTCACAGATACAAACAGTGAACCTGTTCTTTCTTCGCCTCCTTTACCTGATAAGTGTAGTGCAAACGCTCGTGTCGAGATCGGCTCTAGAGAGGAACCTATATACGATGTTCCGCGCTCGTTGAAGCCAGACGTCGACGACAATGATGATTTAATCTCGGGTGATGTCGTTGTATCGGAAGTTCTCGAAGAGGACACCTACGATGTGCCACCTACAGACGACCTTGTTCTTTTAGAACACGCACCGTGTTCGAATGCATTCGAGAAGGACGTGACATTGACATTGGACGTTGAGAAAGATGATACAGAAAACGTTTACGAAGAGATACACAAGGAAAAAGGAATTGAATGTCCGTCTATAGAGCTGAGAAACGGTAAAAGTTCGGAAGAATCCCTTTTCAAACGTTGTAGCCTCGTCGACGAGGTCATGGACGAGGTGGAACGGGTACAACAGAAGCACGATCAAGTACTTCAGGAGCTGAATTTAGACATTGAGAACTTGATTATGCCAAACACCCCTTCAGTGTCTCCAATGACGACGGGAAATGAGGTCACATCACAGCTGGTCGTTCCTCCTATCGTACCACCTCACGCCCAGGCTAATTGTGCGAGAGACACCACCTCCAGTCGACGTCTGTCCACTCGTACTTTGCCACCACTCCCGACTGAGTCAGCAGCTAACGAACAACAGGGTTATCCCAGGTGAGAGAGAGAGAGAGAGTCAATTTGAAAGGGAGTATCAGTGAGAAGAGGGAATGAAAATTTATGTGAAAAAAAGTGTTGCAACAAATTATAATTTTAATTTAATATTGAAATAGTTTTTTGTTTGCGAAATGAATACGATTTCCCCTCGAGTTTCTTTTTATTTTGCAGATAAGTCACCAAAAGGGAAGTAAGTTTATGTAATTTTTGACGTGAGATCACATTTTTTGTTGTTGTTGTTGCTCTTATCAGTTTGTCTGAGTTTCCTTTTTCAACATGAAATTAATCGTTTTTCTCACCACAAACGTTGTCAGATCAAGTGTATAGTTATTGGACTTTTAACTGTGTGGCGGATCAGTTTAATGTCAAATTATCGTTAAACTATCTTCTATTCATTTTGAGAATTATGAGGAATTTATCGAATTGTATTTGATTGCTGTGGAATGCCGCTCGGAGGAGGAGGAGTAGTTGTTACGATAGGTGATTTTAAAATTAGAAAACTCTGAATCTAGTTTAAAACTAACAGTCCATTTTTATATAGTTATGCTTAGATTTAATGTGTGTGTGTGTTGCTTAGCGGATGTGTGATTTTTGTTGTTGTTGAAAAACAATTTAAAGTCTGTTAGAAACTAGACGAGTATGGCTCGCTTCACACGGAATAATTTGTGTCGCCGCAAAAAGTGTTCGTTTTTAGCAGACTATTGATTACAATGGAACTACATGTATTCACACGAATCAACGTTAGAGTCCATCCACGAGTAGCAGAACACCGCGTGATTGTTTTTGGTGATCAAGGGTCATACTAATGGAAGTCACTGATAAATTAATATTCTGTTGTTTTCAAAGGGGGTCCGTGTGAAGCAACAAGCATCAACCACTGCGTGGCGCAACGTATTGACGACACAAAGAGTTCTGTGTGAAGCGGCTCTTAAGAGCGTTAAAAGATGAGCGACATGGAAGTGGTCGAGATGGACTGCAGAACGTGGTAGGAGTGTGGCCGAAACTGACCTCTAGATTCGACTCTATACGACCACTTTATGCAGTTTATCGTGACCACTAAAAGTCGCTCATGTGTGAACGCCCTAAATAATTATCAAAAAGGGATGACATACGTCATTTAGAACTCCGGATACTATAATTTTTGAAAGTTAAGAATTTAATTAATAAATTTGTCGGTGTTTTAGAAACTAGGTGAGTAATTGAATTACTTTAGAGCGTGAAAAAGGAAAACTGAAAACTAGAACTTGTCATAAAAGTTTTATTTTTAAAGATGCAGTCATGCTAATTTCTTTATTTCTACCTTGAGTTTCCACTTAGCTAAATGTATTAAAGTTAATTGTGTTTAGTTAAATTATACAGATTCCAGTTAAGCTTAAAATGGATTTTATTACTTAATACCTGAACATAATTGAAATAATAAATTAATATTTTGTTAATTACTATTTAATAGTGTATTTAGTTAAGGTTAATTCTTTACATTGTAAAACAAAGTTAATATATTTAAATATGAACACTGTATTCAAGTGTTAATTCAATTTAATTGAATATATTTAATTCGATGTAAGGATTGGTTCATTTGCACTTCTATATAGTTTTAAAACACCTTGAATTTCTTCTTAAGATGTTTTATGAACAGCTGATTTTCGAACTCTTGATTATTCTGTCTTTTCAGAAGAGCAAAATTGAGAGTACTTAACTAGAAGGATACCCCAATCAATTAAGGGCATTTTAATGTTGATTTCTTTCAAAATAAACTTTTTATAGACAAAAACTACAAAAAAAAATGTCGTCTGTTGAGTCATTTTCAAACTCATAAAAAGCCTATTTTGAAAGATTTTAACATAAAAATACTGTTATATATATTATAAGCCAGGTATGTGTGTGTGTGTGTGTGTGTGTGTGTGAGAGAGTGATTAACGCTGTACAATTTATATAAATTTGAATAAATGATATTAAATTGGAGAGGGGAAAAGGTTGGAAAGTGTAGAAGGGGGGTAGGGGGAGAGAAACGTGGAGGGGGATAAAGTGGGAGGGGAAACTGAAATTTAAATGAAAGGAGTAAAAAAGGAACAAACGACGCGCATGCGCACACCAGAGAAAATGAAAAACTCATTTTCTCTTTCAAATATAAAAAGGGGAGGCAATAATAGTAGCAAAATTAAACCGGAGTTTATCACGGGCAACTGTGCCCAGCATTAGAGTTTCTTTTGCTCAGCCCTTTTATGAAAGTCATCAATTTCTAATTGGTTTGTTACTTGGTCTGATGTCATAAAAGGGCGGAGGAAGAGAACTTCTAATGCTGGGGCACAATTGCCGGTGAATTTTGCTCCCGTCATTTATGACGGGTTACCCCACTAGTTCTAGTATACTATTCTATATCTAGTTTCCAAAACACAGTCATGTGGCTTATTATTTGCACGTAAAGACTCAAGAGGCGTTTACGTTTTAAAATCTCTTTAATGTTGTTTGTGAAACGCAGATGGACGACGTTCCAGTTGTTTTCCATTGTTGTTTTAATTTGCATATTTTTCTATGACTACTTATAATGTTTGATCTCATTTTTAAAATTGTCTAAATGTCTAGTGGAATTTGTAGTCAAAATAAGCCAATTTCAGTTTATTTTTGAACAAAAGCTTGTGAGTCTTCACGAAATAACTTAATTATCTTAGGTCACTTCTGAAGTTCTGGTATCAATCATTTGAATTTTTTTCTTTAAACTTATCACAGGTTGACCCTAGGTTCAAACGCAGAAATTTACAGCCAAGAATCCATCCATCTTAATCACGATTAATTTGAGTTAACTCGATTTGTTATTTGAAACCTGTTTTGTATAAAAAGTTGAGCAAAATTATTCATAATTTTCGGAGAGAGAGAGAGAGAACAAAAATGTTACGAGGGAGTGTCACCTGGCCGAGAATAGTACAGTCTTGAATTTCAGGTTCTATTTCATTATTATAGGGTGATTTGAAAGAAGACAAAAAGCCTGATATAAATTTTAAACTTAAGAATTTTTTTAATTTTTTAGAGGTGGTTAATTTGATAATGCTTAGAGAGAAAAAATTGAACAAATTTATTTTTATTCCGTAATTAGATTTGTAATTTCTTTTCTTCCTTCTCGTATTAAATGAGAACGACACAAAGAAGAAGTAGATAAAAACGTTCGGAACTAGTTCTCTCTCCTCATTCAACATATAATAAGTAGGACTTTTTTTTTTGAATGAGTAATGACTTGAATTTTAAGAGACTCATTAAGTCGAGTACCCAAAAAAAAAAACAAAGTAACAAACCATGTCTTTTATTTGAAACAGCTGTGAAGCAACAAACTAACTTGTCAAATCACTTGTCACTGGATACCAGGGAGAGAAATAGTCTTTAATTAATACCGAACTTCTTCTTCAAGGCTGTACTAAAAGCCTCAATAGGGTTTTTTTGTTCCCCCTGCGAAAAAGGAAGTCTTCATCATATTGTGTACTTCACATTACGTCCCAACTATCAATTTCTTTATTTCCTTTCTATTTTTTTTTTGTTTCTGTTGATTCATAATTCTTCAATTGTCGTCATTCACCTTCAGATTTTTTCCTTGTTAAGTTATTGGGGGTTTTAATTTTTTTTTTTCTTATAATTTTTTTCTTCTTGTAGAAAGTCGTCCATTGGAAAAGATTCGGACCGTTCAAGAAGCACATTCGATAGCACTTCCGTTTACTCATCTTCTTCGCAGCCATCCTCGATAACTCCGACTTCGGGTGTCAAACACTGGCTTTCACGGCTTCCGAGTTTATCGAGTTTCAGGGGTAAATTTGTATTTATTTACATTTTTTTTTATATACTGTATATTTTCTAACTTTTTGTTTTAAGTAGATTCGTAATATTGTTACAAATCTTTGCAAAGAGCATGAAATGCTAGAAACAAATTTCTTGTGACGCTTGACCCCTTTTTATGTATGTGTGTGGGTGTTGTTTGATGCATGTGTTTGGATTTGTAATTGACCTTGATAGAAATGAAATCTTTTGAACAGACTTTTTCTTTCTTTAAAGTTGCTCTGAAAAAAATATTCACCTGGATAGGTTGAGGCTAAGAAAAAATATGCCAAGTCTCCCATATTGTTAACTTATGCATGCTTTTTTCCTTTCGTCTTGTGTTTTCTTTATCCTTCAAATGGGCATCCTTTCTTGTTCGTGGTTGTCGTAGAAAAGAAATCACGATCTTCTGAACGGTTATCATGGAGGTTATCTTTGGGACATATGGAAGAACCTATTTATATGTTGTACGATGACACCTATAGGCTGCATGCAGGTCAGTAGTGATTTCGGCACGTTTATCCTTCATTAATTTATTGTGATTTAACAGTCTTGTTGATTGTTCGATACGAAATTTAAACCATTTTTCGCCCTATAGTGTATTTTTAAGTATTTTTATGAACCATTTTAGGCAATAAGTATAATTCGGACGATGGAATATACGAAGATATCGATAAACACAATTGTTCTAGCAACACGATGCCTTCGAATGTCGGTGTGTACACGCCGTTCACCAAGACTCCAACTGGAGATCGACGAAGCATCGATTCGGCCGAATTCAACGACGATCACAGTGACACCGAAAGCGTTCGTAGCAGTGGTAGTTTAAGCGTTGCCAGTTTCAAGGGGAAAATATTGAATTTCGGACGGAAGTTGAGTCGACAGAACGAAGAGAAAATGAAGGATTCAAAACAAAAACCAGCAGAGGTCCTGATTTATAGGATTTTTGTTAATTTCGATTAAAGTTTAAACTAACATAACGGTTTTTTTTGTTTTCAGAATGAATCTAAACCTGAAGGAAAACTGTCTCGGCTTTTTAGTAAAAGAAAGGGTTACGATTTAGGAAAACTTCGAGATAAGAGCATCATTCCGGAAAATACAGAAACAGGTTTGTTTTTTTGTTGTGGTCTTCAAACTATATTGACACAATAGATTTTTTTCTTCTTCTTTAGATGGACAGATTCCTCAAATGCGTGTGTCTAGTCATCACTTACCAACGATATTACCGCCACCGCCACCTGGTCTTTCACCCGAACAGGTGAAGCCAGCTTTAACTTCAGTGATATCCACTTTTATTGCAATTCTTCTTGTTGTTTTCAGACTAAGCGACGGTATATCGTGGCCACCCTCGTACACAGCGAGAATTCTTATATCGCTTCTTTGAGGCGATTGGTTCAGGTGCAGTTGTTTTCTCTTTAAGGTGGCTCACGTAAAACGTAAACTTTTTTTAGAAGCAACTTTAAGACAGTTTATAAGTAGCCATTGCAAATATTGTAAATGAAATTGTACAATTGGGATTTCCACCAACCTGGAAGACCTTCAATTCTCGTGAAATTTGAAATTTAATTAAAAACTCGGG
Source organism: Brachycybe producta (assembly GCA_036925085.1). Lineage (NCBI taxonomy): Eukaryota > Metazoa > Arthropoda > Diplopoda > Playtdesmida > Andrognathidae > Brachycybe > Brachycybe producta. Next base: position 250,312 of record JAUPFP010000092.1, read on the forward strand.
GAATTCAAGTGCAAGAACGGATTATTCAAAAATACATTTGTTGTGTGTCTCGATTGCCGTAATTTTATTTAATTGTTTACTAGTAAACCCGTAGTGTAATCTGTACAAAATGAAACGGATGCAGATATTGTAGCAATCTCATTATTAATTACTTCGTTGTTGAATCTTAAAGTATGTAAACGTATAAAAACACAATGGCACTCTTAACACAGATTGGATTTGACGTATCTTTTTGTTTTTTGATTGATTTCATGAGTTTTTCGAGATTTTTCTCTGATGTTTTTCAGGATTTTCTTTTCGAAAAATATTTAGTTTAGTTATGTACATTTTATTCAAGTTTGTTTTTGTATAAAATCACCCTTGGTCTATTAGCAGAGTAGATTAATTAAAGAGACCATATAGTTCAGAAATTTCTCATTGAAATCATGTCAGAATGGTGTTTTAAAATAAAAAAGGCTTTGTGAGAATAAAAAAAAATTCAAAATGAAGTTAATTCACACAAAAACTGGTATTATAGAGTGATGCGCCACCAAACGACATCCTTGTTAAGAAACTAACTTAAAAGTATACTCATCTACTACAAGAATATCGACATTTTATTAGTAGATGGGTATACTTTTTAGCCATATTTTACGAATGATGTTGATTCAAACATCCGTCTATAATAGCTGTTTTTGGAAAGCAGTTTTTTTATTTTCTAAATGGCTTCTTTTTGTTTGAAACATCATTTTGACAATAAGTCTTGTCATGATTTTAGTGAAAATTTTATGAAATTGGTGATCTCTTTAAAAGGGAACCAAACATTCGTCTTAAAGTTGCTTTTACTAAGGTTTTGTTTCATTCAATACACTTGGAATTTCCTGTTGAGCTGTCGTAATTACGTTCAATGATTTCATATTAACTTGCAATTTTTTTTGGTTAACCTTAGAATTACAAAATTCCTTTAGAGGAAAGCGCACCTCCAATCTTAAATGCAAACAAAGTTGCAACTCTTTTTCATCGTGTTCCCGAGGTTTTGCAGATTCATGTTCATTTTGGTATTTCGTTGGGAATTTGCGTTCGAAATTGGGACAAAGAAGAAAAGATTGGCGATGTCTTTATAAACACGGTACGTTTGTGTACAACGTTATTCGATAGATATTCTCTCATCTTAATTTTTTATTTGCTTTCTTTTTAAGTTTTCAAAGACGTCTGTTCTAGATGCTTACAGTGGTTACATAAACAACTTCTCGTCTGCAATGGAACTGGCTAAGCAAGAAGCCAAACGCAAAAGCGCTTTCACTGACTTTCTCAAAGTTAAACAAATCACTAGTCACGATCGGTTGTCTTTCTTTGGTCTGATGGTTAAACCGGTGCAACGTTTTCCGCAGTTTATACTACTGTTGCAAGTGTGTTTTTTGTACTTTTAAGAGCCTAGAGACATTCCAGCGTGCACGTGCTGCATTAGACCATAGGCGCAATGTTAAGTGAAATTTTACGTTTCTAAAAACAAGAGTCTCGATTCTAACAACAAATCTCTTAAAACTGTATTTTGAACAAAATAATTGAAGTTGCAGTCGCTTCTTGAGTGTTAAGGCCTGGTTTTAGGTTCCGGTTTTAGTTTCTACAGCCATTTGAGAAACTTTTTAACCACAAAATTGACCATGTTTTACAGCAAGTGCAACTCTGGAGTGTCTAGTGTCGTAAATAGAAAGGTGGAAATGGTTTTTTTTGGGGGTTTATTTTTTGTCGATTTCTTTGAAGGACCTACTGAGGCACACACCTCCGGGTCATCATGATCGGCTCTCGCTTCAACTTGCATTGACGCAGATGGAAATGTTAGCTGAGATGCTGAACGAAAATAAGCGAGAGAGCGATCAAGCGCATGCAGTCAAGGAGATCTTGAGGCACGTTAGTGCAAAGTCTACGGCGAGGTCGTTGTCCGAAGGCACGCGTTTCTTGTTACGTCAAGATTCTTTAACGCAACTGGTATCACTGTTAGGAATGAAAATAGACAATCAGCTCATTTAAAAACTTATAAAATAAACAATATTAGACGGATGGATCCGAAGGGAATTTGCATGATGGCACATCAGTAAATTTACAATTGCAATTCAAAGAAAATTATTAGAAAGTGGGGTTAATGTGGGCATGATAGTTTTTTTTTAAAGTCAACGTCACACTTCATAAATTCTAACTTTGTTAGAAACTTAAATAGTTGATGAGCTTGTGAAAAGTATTGGTGATGTGATGCATTTAAAAATCGCCTTACTAAGGGCGATTTGGAAACAACTTAAAAAAAATACTTGCACTTGATACTAAAAACTAGAAGTGTAAGTGAATTACTTGAAGATTTCTTTAAAAATAAACATTTTATGTTAAATTTTAAATAAACATTTACTGTACATAATATGCGATTTTTTTTTCCAATTTTGACTCAACTTGAAGTGAAAACAAAAATTGAGAATTTCTTACATCTGATTTGAAAAGATATTGGACATGAAAAAAAAAAACTAAATGTATTCATTTACCCTTCTAGTTTCTAAAACACTTTCGAAGTTGCTTCTATAAAAACTTTGCGTTCTAACAAGAAATGGATGTGACTGGAATATTATTTTGTGTTAAACGTTTTTTTGTGTAAAAGGAAAGAATTTTTATGATATTCTAAGGGTCTGTACCTAAAATACTGTATACTTTTGTTATCTTATTTTTTCGTGTTAAACGGTTTTCGCTGTAGTTGGCAATGGTTACTTATACACCGTTTTAATGTAATTTTGGTTGTTTTTTCACTCATATGTTGTAAATTGAAATCTGATCGTTTTAACATGTCAGTGAGAATATTTTTAGCATAATCATCTGTTGTAGTTTCTAACAAAGATTGTTCAGTCACAATTCTGAATGAAAGTCGTTTATTGTTTTTATAAGTTTTTAAACAAAAGGCTGATTTTTCTATTGAGTAGTACGAATCTTAACGTATCGATTGTTTGTAGATCTTTAATCAGAATGGACAATGGACAAAATCGAAGGATCGTTGTTTGTTTCTCTTGAACGATCTTTTAGTTTGTGTTAACGTTGCAACGAGGTGATTTTTTATTCTCATCTAATTATTAGGATAAACTTGGAAAGAAAATTGCCATTTATATGATAAATTATTTTCTGTGCAGTACTACTGACGGCAGAACAAAAACGGAACGTTACTCTTTAAAATGGGCCGTTCCTTTATCTGAGGTCGAGGTTCAAGAAGATGCGTCTCCTATTCTAAATAGGATGGTTTATGCAATGGCGACTGGACAGAGTAGTGCAACCAAAGGATGTCAGTTCAATTGTTTTGAATTTGGTTATTTTTTATTTTTTTTTTATTTTACTTTTATTATGTGTTTAGCTTCCGACGAAATAGAAGGCGTACAAACGTTGTATCAAGACTTGAATGATCTTATTCATGACTTTGAGGTCATCAGCAGAATATCCTCGTTGGTTGCTACGTTAAGGCGGCATCACGTGGTAAGTTTCGTAATTTTCTGGGGAAATTGTTTTATTGTTTGTATTTAAAACAGTTAATGTTTTATTTATTTGACGCTGAAATTGCGTATAGATACTGCAATGATTGTAGGGCCTTTTGTGGAAATAAGCTTTTAGTGGCTGATTGAAAAAAAGCGAAAATTAACGATTATAAATTCTATTTAACCTTAAAATAGTCATATGTGATTTTGTTACTTTTTTCGTTTCTAAAACAATTCAAAGTTTTTCTTAATGTTTTTGAAATGCAAAATTATCGGAATTGGATGATGGGCGTTTCGATTTCAGTTGGAGTTTTTGTTTCTTTGCTTTTTTCAGGATCTTTCGATGGATGTTATGCATCACGTGTCACAATTAGTTCAAAAAGCCATACAACAAAAAGACGAAGAAGTAAAGTGGATCGACAGTATTTGCCTTCAGCTCACTGTACCACTGAAAACAAAGTGCGTGAGACTATCTGATGTTCTTGTTTTCGTTTTTAACATTGGTTGGTTTTAGAACTGGTAAAGTGCAGCGAGAATTGATCATCTTTCAAACAAAAAGCATGGACACGAAGCAGGAGTGGTTGACGGATGCACGTTTAGCGCAGCTTGCACTTGGTTAATCTTTTTAACACTTATGAGTGAAATTTCATTTTGAAAAGTAATTTAGCATCTAAAAGAATTTGTTGTTTGTAGATGCAAATAATTCAACTGCGTGGGATTTTCCTGAACAAGAAAGAAGACCGAGTACTAAAGTACCGCTGTTTGTAAAAGCTATTTCCGTGTTTGCAGCTCATGATCCTACGGAAGTATGCAACAAAATTTAAGACATTTATCTTGAGCGTGTTGAGATTTAAAAAGTACGTTTTTCTTCATCTCAGGTCAAGTGCGGTTGCTATCATAGAACGGTGTCATCTCGATTGCCACTTCGGCCACAGAATTATGTCTGGCTGTGTTCAACCGATGGCTTCAACTGTCACATAAGGTACAAAGTTCGAGTGTTTTATGTGTTTAAGTAGCAAATAAGTTGTAATTATTTTCGTTTTAGTATTCACACGTTGCGCCAAATGGGTTTGCGAGAAGTTTTCAGCTTCGATATGACCGAATGTCGCATTTCGGCAATGGAATCCGTTCCCGGAGTGGATTCTCCTACGGCTACCTTAAGCCTTTATGGTGATACGGTCTGGGTTGGAACAGAAAGTCGAAGGCAAATTGAGACATGTCAAGAGTTAAATTATGGAACTGATTGAATGAATGTTTTTCATTCTGTAGAGTCATCGTCTATTGTGGATCTGGAGCCGATAATCTTCAGGAAGTCGGATCAGCCAATATGACGGCTCCGGTTCTTCATATAAAACACCATTTAGAACAAGTTTATGTTGCACTTGCGAATGGGACGCTTGCAGTTTTCAAAAGGAGCAACTGTAAAGTGTTTTTATTTCGTTCTTAATTATTGTATTTTTTTTATCTTTGAACGATTGTTGTCCAGAAAAACGATAAGATCACCCCTTCTCGAAGCAACTTAAAGAAATTGTTTCAAGATTTATTTGAGATTAAAACAATAAGTTAAGGTGCATGGATACTTTTTGGTGATATTTTTATAAAGAACTTTTTATGGCAGTTTGAAAAAGCTTTTTCAATGTATTTATCACCATTTCGTTGAAAATCGTAAAAGAAGTTTGAAAGTTTAATTTTAAATCGTCGTTGGAAATTACTTACGGACTTTATCTTTTATTTGAATCTAGAAGAGCAAACGAATATGCATCGATCACAATTTTCATATAAATGACACATAAACTTGTTTAGAAGAAACAGGTTTAACCGTTTTTGTCAAACAACGTAAAATTGTCTTTTTTAAACTATAATTATCGTGAAAATTATCAATTTACTTTCGTTTGTTCTACTTTTTTCAAATAATTTTTAAAATTTGTTTAAATGTTGCTTTCGAAAAACGTCTTATCATTTTTTATTGCATTATTACGCATTTTTTAGCTTTTATTTTTTGTTCGTATAAAAACGTACAATTTCTAAAAACAATTTGCACATTTTGGAATTTTTATTTCTTATAAAAGTTTTAGCCTTAATAATGAATTCTTTTATTTGAGTGTTCTTGTTTGAATTTTTTTTTACCTTAGGTGGGCAGTGGTTGCTAAAGAACTTTCAGACAGTTACTCTCGGGTCAGACCCGGTGACCTGTTTGTTACCTGTAAACTCTTTTATGTACTGCGGTTGTGCGCGTCAGGTTTGGGTTCTCGACTCTCCGACAGCAAAGATTGTTGTGAGTAAATTGTGTATAGTCGATTGGGAGTTTAAATTTTTGTTCAACCCATTAAACAGTTTTTTGTTTGTTTTGTCAGCACATCCATTCAGTGAATCACGATCACTTGGGAAATATTTACACAATGGCTCATTCTGGGATCGGCCTCTGGTTGAACTTGAGGAACACACCACTTGTATGTCTGTATCATGCCGAAACGTTTCAACATTTGCAGGACATTAATGTTACATCTAGTGTCAAAAGAATAATTTCTGGTAAGAGGCTATTGGTGATTTTCAGATTTGCAGTACGGTTCACTGAATGAGATCTATCTATCTATCATTAAAGGGTTGCAAAAACTGGGAGGTCACTGATTATGAGTAATTTTGGTATCGAGTTTGATTTGTAGCAATGAGCTTCATTGGCAGAATGAAGCTCGAAATGCCTGAAAAGCTTGAAATGCCTCTGTAAAATTCATTAATCGTCAGAAGTGTATAAAAGTAAAAAAAAAAAAAATTTAAACTTCTGACTATCAAAAACATCTAAAAAAAATTCCATAATGCGTTTGTTTCAAGGTTGGATATAATTTGAAATTCGTTTAATTGCCTTATATCTAGTACACACCTGATAATTTAAATGCATTTAAATAATAAATTGTTCTACAGAGCCCTGTGAAGGTCAAACGAACAATATATCGAATTCAATGTATTCAGTTAATAATCTGAAAATATTGAGTTAATACTTAAATATAATATATTGACAAATTATTGATTTAGTATTTCAATTTAAAATAATAAAAGTCAATTTTTATTTGGTTCATGTCCTTAACTGGATTACGTATAATTCACCTAAACACATTTAATTTGAATTCATTTAACTCACACTTCTCAGGCCTTTTTATGCCTTGTACACACAGGTATAAAAATGCCTTAGAAGTGTTTAAGTTTTTAAAATGTATTGAGTTTTTCTGCTAAAATGTTATTATGTTTACAAAGAAAGATAAGCGGCGTTCACAGACGAACGATTTTTGCTTGTCGTGATGGATTGCAAGAAGTGTTTGACGTGTCGCGAAATCCGACTACTCTAAGCAACTACCCGTGGTTAGAAAGTGGTTCTAGCGTAGTTGAATAAACACTAAAAAGTAGTCATATAAAATCGACTTGAGTGGTAGGTTACGACCATAGTTGAGGCTAGGAACAGCCTCGGTAACCATTCATACAAAATGAAGTCTTGGCGAGGAAAAAGTTATTGTCGGTGGCTTTGGTCGATGACTGTTCGGCTTCTGATGTTCGTCAGTGGTCGAGAAGCACCTAGTCTGTACAGGTCTGGACGCTTTTCATAGAAATACATTGTCAATGACAGCACAGCCACTAGTCTCCGTTTTCAATCACTTTTTTGCAGTTCATATTGACCACTGAAAGTCGCTCGTTTATGAAAGATCTGAGAGGCGTATTCTTAATGATTGCTAAGTTAAAGCTATTGTTAAATTTATCGACTTTTACATGAAACATCTTATGAAACGTTCATGCGTTTAGCACTACCTTAAACTTGACAATGATTAGAAATACGGCCATAAGTTCAAGTATAGTTGTAAAAAAACACCGTACTTTTGACTTTTAGGTATTCTAAAAGAAATCGGGTCCTAGGCACAAGCACATAGGCCTAAACGTGCCACTGAAAAATCTAATGGATCATTTTAATTTATTTTAATTAAAGAAGAGTATCGACCAGGCGCACCACGAAATATCTACGTGACCGTGTTGAGCGCCAGTTGGGGACTTCTTTGGGTTGGTACCAATGTTGGTGTCGTTCTTTCGATACCTTTGCCTCGTCTTCAAGGAATGCCGATGTTAGGACGAAGAGCAAACATGGCGTATCACGCTAATGTTGGACCAGTGTCGATGGTTTTAGTATTGCAGAATTCGCCGTCACCGTTGACTAATGTTAAGACAGTAAAGACTGACCCTGCTACCGGAAAAACTTCAGATTCAGATACAAATCAAAACCAGATCTATGCTCAACCTGAAAAGCCTCGAGAGTCGTATTTCAGAGGCAAGGATGTCGTTTCTTTTTGTAATTTAAACTATTTTTTTATACTTGTGTCTTTATTTCTTTGTTCAGCTGAAAGTCTTTCGAACCTCGCAGTTGCAAAAACACTTCCAAGAGGATGGAAACCTGCATCACGTAACATCGATGAATCGGATTACGACGTGTATGGACTGTATGGAAATCTTCTTAACGTTAAAGACTGTGACGATTCCGTGACGCCGCTAGAGGACGATTTAAGACGTAGCGATCCCGAACTGATTCCGAGTCTTGTCAGTACACTCGATCGACGAATGCGGCTCAATTCCGGACGGCCACGCTCGTTGGATCTTGCTAATCTCATAGGTCTTAACGACCCCGTGTGTGTGTCTTCGAGTTCGGAAGACGGAAGTTCGGCAACTCATTCTCTTGCAGAAATTCCCGAGTGTATTCGTGCGTTGCCCGAACGTGTGGTAGAGGAACCAGATCAAACTGTAAAGGCAACTGAGGAGCCTCAGTTTAAGGCCAGTGAAACTGTTGAAGCTCCAACGAACTCTTCCAAGGGTAAGAAACCCGTTAAGGGACCTCCGCAAGTGGTTCAGCGATCGCTGTTCACTTTGGTCGGTGGTCGAGGGTATGTAGACTTGAGAAGACCGACGGCTGTAAGTAAAGATCGAGTGCCGTTGCCAATGACTCCGAATGATGCTCATGTCATACTTTGGGAGATGAAAGTCTGACGTCGTCGTCTTTTGTTTGTGTCGTAGGTTTTTTTTATACTGTAATTGTTCCTTAAATAACTTTATGATGATTGTGATGATGAGAGTGCTGGGGAGGAAATCGGTTTTAGCGAAGTGCAATAATTGTTCCTTCCCCTCTCTCGCCAGATGAGAAAGAGATGCGAAAGTATATTCTAGTTATAATTTATCACGTTTTAACTTTTTTTTGTAAAAAAAAATATATCTATGTATATAATTATAATTATATACGTTGTGAATAGTGAGACTTGTTACTCGTTCATTTGCAGGAAAAAAAATTGTTCTTCTTAAGGCGATGTTACTTGATTCTTTTAAAGAATTGTTTTGTTAAAACAGCTTTTTGCTTCTTTTTTTTAACCTATAACGCTTAATCCGCTTAGAAAAAAATACGTTTATTTTTTTAGTTACTGCATTGCTCAGGGTCTTAAGACACTCTTAAGATATATTCATTCCTGATTGCAATGCCAACAACTTCTCTTTTTTCCCCCTCTATATTCTCGTCTAAATTGTGGCTTCCATTGTTTTACGTTTTGGTTCAATACACACACAGACATTTGCCAGTGGTATAAAAAAATTATCTCAGGTTTCAATAACTGTATTACTTATTCATCTTAATTAGAATTTGCATAATTCTCTGAAGTTTTAAAATACTGCTGTTGTTTTTTTATTTGAAATGGATAATATTCATTGAAAAATCCTATATAGTTTATGCAGAGCATAAATATTAAATATTAGTAGTATATTTTACATACAAGATTAATCTTTTAAATTCACTAATCAGGGAAAATATCTTTGTTGCAATGGCAGAACATTCAGGGTAAACAAATGATTCGAATTCTAGAACTGTAACATAGCATTTGTCGTCTGTCTCTTTTTCTTTTTATTATCTTTATTGAAATTAATGAAAAGTGACCGAGGTCTTTAAATGTATGTTTGATGAACACAATCCATGAAATTGTACATTTACTTAAAATTTGTTTTACAGAAATTATGTTCTTATTGGACTTCCTTCATTTTTTTTTTAAATTGCAATGGACGAGACGACTCAATTAATGTGCCTTAAATAATATCTTAATAATATTAGTTAACGTATTAAAAAAAGAGAAGTATAAATAGTAGCCAGTATGTAGTTAGTCATAGTTAAATGTTATTTGTTTGTAAAATAAATTATATATTAAAAAAAGTGCCAAAGTAAAAAAAAAATCAAGTTTTGAAGATTATTTTCAACAATTGTAATTTGTTTATATTGCATTTATAGTATTTTTTTCTCGTTTTCAATAATATAATTTACATTGTTATACCAATATTACAAAACAAAGCTAAAAAATTCTAAATAGCCTTGCAATATTAAATGTTATCAGGGACCATGTTTTAACCTTAACTTTATTTTAAGCTGAGTTTTAGAATATTGTTTGAAGAAATATTTTATTTAAGAAAAATACAGAGGTTGTTAAATTCAAAGAGAAAATTGTATTTGGGAATGTTCAACGATTGACATTTATTCAAATTCCCCGCCATTTCGGCATTGAGTACGTAGTTTAACTTAATGTCACTAGGTGACGCATCTTGTCTATTGCCGCCAATATTATGACAATGTTGTCAATTTACGTATTTATATAGCATATAAACATTCAGAAAATTATTAATATATTAATAAAATTAAATATTTGAAAATAATATTTATTGAAAAATATTTTATGACAATCTTGCATGTATGTTATGAGTTTTTCTATGTTAAAAATAGTATTGTGAAACCGTAATATGAGATCATAGAGATTATCATAGGGATAATTCTAGACATGTTAGTTGACAGTATTGTATTAAGTTAATTTGCATGGCCAACGCCAAGTTGGCTTTGTTGCATCAAGTGTAGAGTTTTTCTCTCATTAGGTGTTTAAATAACGTTTGTTTTTTGGATGCAAAATGCCATCGTGAAGGTAAGAATGTGGTGTTTTATAGAGAAGCTTTTTATTCGTTCGTATAACGGAGATGAAGGTAAAAATGGCTGTGATTTAATGTCGTATTTTTCGGATGTCTTTAAAGGGGGGGAGGGAGTTCCAGGTGAGTCTTCTCCCTCTTTTCGCCCCCACCCCCCTTTCGTATTTGCGGATGAGGCTATTATTAAAAGGGGAAATGGGGGGGGGGGAGAGGGAGGGAGTTTAAAAGGAGGCGGGCGGTGAGCAAAGAGAGAGAGAGAGATAGAAAAGACAGGCGCCCATTTTCACAGCCATAAAAATAAGTAATTAACCTCAAACGAAGCGGAAGAAAGGTGCCTACAAAGATAAATATCAATTGGAACCGTGATTTTTTTTAAGATTTTATTGAGGCATACGAATCAAAATTCGCTTATTTTTATTAAACTTGGCAGATATTATCTGATAGAAGAGAGAAAGAGAGAGAGAGAGGTGGAAATCGATTATCTTCTTCTGGTGTTGTTTGCATTTATACATTAGATCTAAATGAATTTGTTGATTTATGATGCATTATGGGTACTTCTGACAAGAAATCGTGACCGAAAAAGAAGAAATAGACAGGAAATTAAGTTTACGGATGAAAAAGCTGTAAAAATGCTTTTCTAATTACTTATTACTTTTTAATTGAAACTTAAATTTGCGATTTTGATCGCTTGATAATTTCATTGCATTAATGAGTGTCGCGAACGCAACAAACGATGACGTCACTTCATTCTGTGCACTTTGCGTTGCCCCCCCCCCCCCCTCCTCTCCTCCCCCCTCCCCCCTCCTCTCCTCCCCCCTCCTCTCCTGCCCTTTAGCTTCCACCTCACTCGCTCGTGGCGGCATGTCTGCGCACGGGTCGAAAGTTTAACCGCACGTGAACCGATGACGTCATGGGTCAGCGTGCTGGTTTCCGTTGTAGAAATGAACGTGACGTCACGTATATGTTTGCGCTCACGGTCACTTTTTTAATAAAAAAAAAGTGTGACGTCATTGTCCAATCTTACGGAAGCCGTAAAGGATCGATAAAGGAAGGAAGGATCTGTTATCGGTTACGTTACGGGTTGTTTGCATTGTTGTCGAAAGGGACGTCTGTTTAATGATGATAAATAATATTGGCTCAGATGTTTTGTTATATATGTCGTGTGTCGCTCATAATTATAACCGTTTCTTTCTTGTCTCTTTCTTTAATTAATTGTTATCATTGCAATGAAAAATATCTGATTGGTTGGACTTGTACATATGTTACGTAAACAATAGTAGAGGAGGGAAAAAAAAAACATTAAATAGCTTTAGAACAATGACAAAAAAAAAGGAAAGATAAAAAGGGTTTAACCCACATTTGTTTTGTCTCTCTCGTTCTGTTGTTTTAAAAATTTAAATTGATCTAATAATATTCAGGGCGACTCAAAAATAATTGGAGAGAATATTATAAAGGGCATGCATTATATAAAACGATCTCTATAGTTGCCTCACTTCATAATGAAGCTTATGACGTCAAAAAAAATTGATAAAAAAAATTGTTTCTCATTTTGTCTGATTTTTTTTTTTTACAAATGTTAACAAAAGAACCCCCTTTTGTTTAAATAGTGGTGCTGAATAAACGCTAAACTGAAAAAGCGCCAATTGAATAAACGCCAAACTAAACAAACGCCAAACTGAAAAAGCGCCAAAGTTTGATGTTTGTTCAATTTGACGGTTTTATTGAGGTTGGCACTTGTTCAATTTGGCGCTGATTCAGGTTGGCGTTTGTTCAGTCGTCTCGTTTAAACTATTGAGAACAAATGCTATCATCCCTTTTTCTGTACTAATAATGCCTTGTTTCCATTGCGGTTAAAAATTTGAACTTCTTGAAAATTTCAACTGGTGAAAAAAAAATAGAACAAACGTGGCCCCCCGCCTATGATGGTGTGAATGGGCGGTGGTCACGTGTATTCTATTTTTTTTACCAGTTGAAATTTTCAAATCCCAGTGGAAACAAGGCATAAATGACACAATCCTAAGTTTTTGGACAACCCATCTGACGTCACAATCTACATTTTAAGTTGCGGCAACTACATGTATAGTAGTACGTTTTTAAATTTCACTGTTTGATCAATCGATAAATTTGCGCGTGCATAGATCCACATTTCTAACCTCCGTCGGTTAACATCAGTCGCATTACATAACCTCTATGTAGTGTGGTCTTTGTGAAAAACCATAAGAATTTTTCGATTTTGACGCAAAACAGGAAATGACGTTCGAATGTTCATCTTAAAAAGAATCAGTCTGATAAGAAATGCTATCGTTTAACCATTATTGGGAAATCGTATGAGATAAGTAGTGTGTAGATTGAGCAGTCTAGGATCCTTGGCCCTTGGTCCTAGGGTCACTTGGACATATTATGGCCGAATTCGGCTGCAAAATGTAGTTGGCGTGTGGCTCGTGTGCAAAGATCCGGAGTCTTTACACAGCAACTTAGATCAGTGATTAGCTGGGGTCAGAGGCGTGCTGAGGAAATAATTTAGCCCTGTCATTATATACTGGATTGGCAATATTTTGTTTGAAAAAAGAACAAGCTCCCCTTTTGAACACACCGGCCATCCTTCTGGCATTTGTCTTAGCTTCCCTTTTGCCAGCCCGCCTTTGGCTGTGGGGTTACGTTAAATTATACTTGTTGTGTGGGGTCTGGGGGTCGCAGCCCCAGAATGTAAAGAAGTGTAGGTCATTAAGTGACCCACAGTTCTTCTCCAAATAGTCCAAATGTCCCACAATAAAGTGGTTTCTTACTGTGTGCTGCAGCCAAGGCGCTAATTGAGAAGGAATGTGGCGCCATCCATAAGCCACACTCAGTTAAGCGCAGGCAGAAAATTCTGTTAGTCCCTCCCTTTTATGAACATTAAACCAATAAGAAACAGAATCAAACACGTAACAAACTCAAATAACCAACCAGAACGAACCTTTCTTCTGGCTGCGCCCAACTGCTTTTCTCAGTTACAGGCACCTGTAGACAGCTTCAGAATTTCTTTGGCTCAGCAATTTTATGAGCGTCATCAATTTCTAATTGGTTTGTTATTTGGTCTGATGTCACATCCCCCGCCCTTTTCTAATTTCTAATTGGTAGATATTTGGTCTGACGCTCATAAAAGGGTGGAGCCAAGTGAAATTCTGAAGCTGTCTACAGATGTCTGTCTCTCCAGTTACAGCACAGAATGCGGTCATATTCTTAATGATTGGTTAGTCAAAGGTAGTGCTAAACTCATAAACTTTTTATGAGTTTAGCTGCGACTAGTTTTGATTTAGCAATAATTGAGAACGACGCGAAGTTTTTAATTATATCATGGGTTTTTTTTAAAACTAAACTCCTGTTCCAATTAGTCTTAATTAAGAAACAATACAAGTAAAAAAAACAGCGCATGAAAGGAGGAATTAATTAAGTTTCAGTGATTGCCCTTGAAGTATGTTCTCTTTTATTTAGGCCTAAATTCACATTTACAAACTGTGATCTCTTTTGTTTGTGGTTGTTGTTTTTATCAGTGGTAATTGTTGTTTTCCTTGTGGCTGGTTTACATAGAAAATAATATAATGTAGAATTATTTTCTAAGTGTCGTCGATTCTTTGATAAGAGAACACTTTTTTTTTTTACTTTGACCAAACACACACTTAAAATGTTAATAACAGACAGACACACAAGTATTACAAGAAGAAGAAGAAGAAGGAAAAAAAGACGACAAATCACTGAAAACAGTTCATAAAAGTAGGTTTTTATTGGAAGAAAATTGGCTTTTTCTCTGAAACTGTTTATTATACAATTGGTGTATCTCTTCTTTATCGCTTTATAGCTCACCGCTCTTTCTCTCTCTTTCTTATTAATCTTGTTTTATCGCTTTCGGAGCCAACAATCGATTTATGAAGCAGCTGCTCTGTTGTTGTTGCTGTTACTGCTGCTGCTGCTGCGTGAAATCACGAAATAAATTCTAATGCTCTGGTCAATTACACGCTGGGAACAATACGGAGCAAGTAAATACTGTATAAAACAACCGTACGATTTTTTTTTTTTGGTACAAGCTTTTTTATTTATGCTCAAGACATATTTTTTTCGCTTTTGGGACTAAAAGAATGTAATTATTTTATTTTGAATTTGAAATGTACGTTATTTAAGGTGTACCCTTCTGGACAAGGGTCATTCGAGGATCCGTCGAAATTTGATAAATTAACAGGTTACACTAGTAGAGGCTGCTGCAGTGTACGACATTTTAACTCTCTTAGGCTGATGCTACTCGTGGCAACAGTCAAGCAACAATACTAGTTGTAGCAACAGTAGTTTCCTATTTGTTGCAAGCAACACCTATGATACATGTTGCAACATTCATGGAACTTACATGAAACCAATGAAACAAAGAGGTTGTGAGCCAAAGACTGTAGAACATTTTGCTTCGTCTTCCTCTTCTTCATCAGTTGAAAATTTTAAATAGTCATGTGATTATTCAAGCCGTTTTTATTGGCTGTTGGCTGAAATGGTTGCTCGAAAATAGAACCAAGTTCTATTTGAAAATTCTGTTGCTTTCAATCTGTGAGCAACAATTCGGGTTTGTTGCTCTTATGACAATGTTTCTACTTGAATGAAACAATAGAGCAACACAGCTATGTTGCTCTAAAGTTGCTGAATTGTTGCTACGTGTAGCATTGGCTTTAGGTTATGGGGAAGTTGTTTAAAATAGGAGAAATAAAAGTCCAACGCTATTTTAAATTCATGGCTTCAAGGCCAATTTGACGTCATTTTGATGTTACTAATCACTGTCAGTGAGAGGATATCCGCGTATAATTGACCAGAGCATTAGTCTGAGTTGCTATCTTTGAGGTTTGATGCTAGCTAGTAGCTGAAAGCAATTTTATTCCACGACAATTTAGTTAACACATTGACGTTTGTTTTGGCCGAATTTTTTTTTTTTTTTTTAAATACGTCAAAGTATCCAAAATATTTTAGAGTTTTCAGACTTCAAATGTCTTTTTTGAAAGTCATTTGATCTTTATAAACATTATTTGAGAGCGCCACCTGGTATTTTAATAAGTTCACTATTTTGTGTGTGCTTGACCTTGAGAAGCGAAAGATGGCGGCACGAGAAGAGGACCAAATTCAAGAATGAAACTTGTCAGTTCAATTTGAACACTGAGGCAAGAGTTGTCACTGTGTAATTGCAAATTTGTAAATTTTTCAAATGGGCTGTTTCTAAAATGACTGTGTGGGACGGGGGGGGGGGGGGGTTGTTGCATGCCTATTATGTTGTAAATTGTGAGGGGTATAATTACCATTTGATCTCATCTATAAAAACATAGGCGAAAGGTTTTAATTATTTCTTGTTTCAAGTACATTTTTCAAGTAATTTTAAGGAGTTTGCGGTTGACCAACCGCGACCGTTCATCCATTAAAATGGACATGGTCCATCAGAGATTACAGGTTTCTTTTATTTGTGGTCTAAATCCACGACAACAAAAAACAACAAAAAATTACCATTAGATAAGAATATGTATTTGACATTCTTGAGTTTAAAGAAAGAGGGAATAATGTAAAGACATACATAATTATAAGACGCGATCTGCAGACGTAGCCACAGACAACAAGGTTGGTGAGATTTGTTTTGTGGAAGACCCTGGTTGCAGACTGCGTCTTATAATATAGCTTGAAATACATAGAGGTAGCTCAACTGACATGTTTGAGAAAAACAACCTCGGATAGTGAACATTAATTGTCTAGCCTCACAAACCTAGTCTTCAATGTCCTTTTTAATTATCTTCCTCCCCCCTCCCTCCCTCCACTCCAATATATGGAGACTATGGGCACAGAATAAGGAGAACAACACAATCGCAGTATAATACATAACAAAATGGCGGCTATCAAGTAACCGGTTAAAAACGCCATTTTGTAATGTATACGCAGTCATACATTCCACATTGGCGGCTATCAAGTAACCGGTTAAAATAATAGAAGCTTTTAGTCGAAGGTCATGAAATTCTGTCACACCAACTTCAAAGGCGCCGCACGAGTTTTCTTTCTGTTCTTCTCCTTATTCTGTGCTATGGGACTGTCGACATTTATAGTTGCGAAACTTTAAAAAATGACGTCATACTTGCTATTTTAATATTATAAGTTATAACCCTCATTTGAGAGGTTAAAAAAGGTGCGTGTTTGAGTGCTGGCGTAGCGAGTACCTTATCTCGCAATACGTCCACACTACGAAATGTTGCGCAACATTGTGTTATGTTTTCCATTTTGGATGGAATACAAAAAGACACGGAAACTTTTTCTAGCGATTGGCGACATACAGTCGCTAGACAAGGCCAGGGATATACTAGAGTCGCGTGACTTTTTTTGTATTCAAAGTGTGTACTTCGGGGGCTCCTTTGTCGCTTAGAAACCAAGCCTGAGACGTGGCCTTCACCAGAAACAGTTTTTCACAGACCAAATCTGTTGTATGTTTGTCTCATAATAGTGTAATGTGGTTGTGCAGACGCGGTCTGTGAGACAGAAGTCTGTCGTTTTTTGTAGTCTTTCGCTTTTTTTTAGTCCTTTACTTGTCTGTCGACATAATGTCTCATGGTGTTATGGGGCGTTCAAGAGGCTGTCTTGTATCAAAACAATTACGCATGCGCATTGAGCTCTTTATGGTCTGAATCAGAAGTCTCAAAGTGTATGGGGAACTTTTCTCACAGGTTTTGTCTCTGGGGGAGGCCGTCTTTGCAGAAAACGTCTCATAGTGTATGGCTGGTTAGCTTAAGTTGAGCTACCTCTATCTGTTTATGCTGGATTTGGGTCGCACCCCGTACAAAGTCAGACCTTTTTTTTTCTCTCCCCTTGGTCTGTCTCTCTCCTTTGTGTTTCCGCTTCAAAGAAAGGGGACGGAGGCTGAGGGAGGAGTAGGGGGAGAAAGAAGAGAGAGGACCCGTGTCATTTTCTAATTTAGCTAGAAGGAAGAGGGGGGGGGGGGAGGGTTTCGGATGATTAAATGACGCTTAATCGTTTCAAGGGTTTTCACCCCATTTATGTGTTGAACACGAGGGTGAGGAACCGTAAAAGAGGGATTAAAAAACTAATCAATTGGTTGGTTTTTGAAGAAGAAGGAAAAAAAAACCCACAAAAAAGTGTTCCGGAACTACTAAAACACTTGGTCCATCCCTCCCTCAGTAACAGTGAAATCCACTTGATGGGAGTTCTAAGTTGGCTTAGGATGTTTATGCGCTAAAATGTGGTTTATATAAATGATAAAAATATGAATTATGCCGTATAAAACAAAAACATACAAGGACTTTTTACTGATTTGTTGTATCGTATTTATTCTAACCAGGGTGGATTGATTTCAATCGCCATTGAAATCACATTCAGATTTTTTTTTTAAAACTTTTTTTAAAAATAAGAAGTAAATGTTGTCTCTTTTATTATTTTACGAGGATATGAAAGGACTAATCGTAGGTCACTCAATGAGCTATACTTTAGAAGTGTGGGTCACTCAGTGACAACACTATTTTACATTTTGGGGGCTGTGGCCCCCAGATTTCCCCCCCCCCCCCCCCTACGAGAAGCTTAATTATGCATAACCCCACCTAATTACCGATATAAAAAAGGATAGTGTTCAACCAGTTCTAAATGTTTTGGGCGTTAAAGTTACTTCCTTTTTTAGTCGGTCTTCTGAGTGACCTATGATTAGTTCTAGTGTGGGTCACTGAGTGACCTACGCTTAGTCTGTCCCCAATTATAAAATCTTGAAATTCTTTAATATAGTAAAATCCTACTTTGTCACTAAATGTAATCTTATTGCATTCAACTGACGTAACAGTGCAACTCCTTTAATCTAGTTGAATTGTGTTATACCTAGTGTAAACGGTGTTCTACAGAGCCCTGTGAAGAGCAAACAAACAATATATCGATTTCAATTTATTCAGTTAATAATCTGAACATATTGAGTTAATATTTAAATATAAAATATAAACTATTGAGAAAATATTGATTAAATATTTCAATTTAAAATACTGTAATAATAAAGTCAATTTTTTATTTGGTGTTCATGTCCTTAACTGGATTCCGTATAAATTCACCTAAACACATTTAATTTGAATTCATTTAACTCATGTTATGTGTGTACAAGGTAAATTATAGCTAGAGCTGGCGATATTTTAGAAAAATCTAAATCGGTCTGATATTTAAAAATATCGATATTTCAATAAATATCGATAAACTGACAAATCGAAAATACTCGGAAAACTTAAGAGGCTAGATACATCGTTTAGTTCAAAATTTCTCCGAATGTAGGCGCTGCGATCGTTGTTGACTGAAAAACGGTTTTTTAACGTTTTTTCTCCCGGTTCGAAGTCACATAATAATTAATAGAAAAATAATTTCGCGTGCTAACCTTCTAAAAAGAAAACATTGTGAAGCCAGTAGATTAATGTACGTAATAATTATTTTGTTATTGTTCTGAGTTGTTTTAACGGGAGTTCTTCAAATGTTTGGGTGACGGTTTTTTGGTCCTATGGGACTTAACATGGAGTTAAAAAAACGTAAGATTTTAATTGTTATTTAAAAATAGAAAGCCCTTTTAAAATTTAGAAAAAGGAATAATCCTGAAGGCAATAAACACATGTAAGTACGTGCTAATTTTTCTGATTGCTCTAAATCAATTTTAATCAGAGTTCTCTTATCTTTTGTTGGACGGTGTTTTAGTCCTATGGGACTTAACATGGAGTTTAAAAACGTACGATTTTAAACGTTATTATAAAATAGAACGACCTTTTCAAAATTTATAAAAAGGAAACATCGTGAAGCCAATACATGAATGTATGTGCTAATTATTTTGTTATTGTTCTAAATTAGTTTTAACGAGAGTTTTTCAAATGTTTGTGGGACGGTTTTTGATCCAATGGAATTTAACATGGGGTTAAAAAAACGAACGACTTTGAACCTTGTTTAAAAATAGAAGGACCTTTTCAAAAATTATATAAATCGAGCACTGAAAGAACAATACTTTTTATTGCATTTTGCGCTTTACTGTATTTGAATTGAGCGATTGTGAGGCGATTTCTTGCAGTTTTAGTAACACTATATAAAAACACTCATTTGTCTCGTTGTCGTCTGCTCAAAACAACAAGATGGACGTGGATCTAGGCTCTTAACTAGTATTAGTGACCATTGTAAACCTACTCAATAGAGCAATGTTTTTTATATAATAAAAGAAAGTTAGTAAACTAAAAGTAACTTAGAGTAATTAATGGGATTGTTTATATCGCAAATGTTAAAACATTTAAATATACGTTTAATAAAGCTGGTTTAGAACGAAAAACCCAAAGGTTCGTTAAAGAAAGTTTTATGTCGTCGTCTAAGTACCCATTGTTCTATTTCGTTCGCATATTTTGCAATTGCCTCTTTGCGTGATTTTATACAGTAATGTAATTTTTTTTTACGATGATGTCGTTTATTTTATCTTGATTTAAATGAATTCTAACCTTAATAACAACTTTTAAGACTGTGGTAGTAGACCTATAATAGTGTACGATATTTTTTTTTTCTTGTGTGGTGTTTATTTGAATATCTTAAACTGAAGACTGTTGTTTCATTGTTTTCTTGTTTAGTGAGGAGACTTATAATTTCTTGAAGGAGAGGCCGTCCCCCCTAGATTGAAGAGAGGAGAGAGAGAGAGAGTGTTGGGGGAAAATAAGCTCCTTGTTTTAAATTTTTGGTCGTTCCGTCATTCCAACAGCCAACACGCAGGGGGAAATAAGAGTGGGACCGAGTCACCAGGTTCGGCTACCTGAGTGCAAACCAAATGTCCCACCAGAAGATATGCCGGAGTCGTGCGACGGCTTCGAAGATCTCCTTTGGTTGCCCGGAGTTCCAGACTGCGACCTTATGATGTATCTTCGTGCCGCTAGGTCTTTTTTTCTCATTTTCTAACCTTTTTTGATTTGTTGTTTCGTATAGAGCGAGATTCACGTTTTCTTTTTCTCTCTCAGGAGCATGGCCGCTTTCGCAGGAATGTGCGACGGAGGATCTGCCGACGATGGCTGTTTGGCCGCCTGTAGAGACGATACGACCATCAATGCAATGGACATTGTAAGAAGAAGCCTCCCCTCCACTCTTTTAAAGAAGTAAAATAGGTGATTATCAATTGTGGAAATTCTTATTAGTTGCATAACAGTGGTTACGACACGGGACGGGCTCTTCAGGCGTTGGTTAAGAATCCTGTCCCGAGGCGGATAGAAAAGAAATGGGCCGATGACGAACAGGTACAAAGTTCACTTTCTTAGTTTTGTTTCATATTTTTTTCTTTATATTTTCTTTTTTCTCGTTTAGAAACGTTTCGTCAAAGGATTACGACAGTACGGAAAAAATTTCTTCAGGATACGAAAAGATCTTTTGCCTCAGAAGGAAACGGTAAACAACAAGAAAAAAAACACTCGGAACTTCTTAGCGAAGGTTGACCTTCTTTTTTTGGTTATTATTATATTCTCTTCAGGGTGATTTGGTCGAATTTTACTATCTGTGGAAGAAAACGCCTTCCGCAGCGACAAACCGACCTCATCGAAGGCATCGTAGACAAACCGTACTTCGTAGAATACGCGGAACGGCCAGAGTCACACGTCCTCAGTCCAACGAATGTGGTTAGCAAGCGAGAAATGCATTGTTGTAGTTATTCGTTGAGAATCGTTTGTTTATAGTGCTGTAAAATACGGAATATATCGGGATTCACTTGAAATTAGGAGAGAAAACGAAGGTTGCAATTTTAATAAGATAAAATTTGGCGGTTTTGGCAACTAACGAAAAATGAAAAATAATGAAAATGGGTTAAACTTGCCATAAAAAGTTCATTTTCAAAGATATCATAAAAAAAAGCAGTCAAATTGTTGTTCTGCACTGCGTTAAAACTAAAAGGATTTTTCTGCTTTTTGACTATGATTCCAACACAGAAAACGCCAACTGAAAAAAGGCGTGTGACCAAAACCAACCACTGTAAAAAGTGGTTGTATAAAGTCGACTCGAGTGGTCGGTTTTTGTTACTCGCCGACCACTTTTTGGCAGCGGTTTGTCTCGACCGCTAAAAGGCGCTCTTCTATAACCGCATTTGTCTTTCTTTCCACACATTCTAGAAAGTTACACGAAATATACACTGATTAAACGCCGATTTATTTGAAATAAGCGCCAAATGGAACAAACTAAATTACCGCTAAATTTTTGTCTTCTGTTTAATTTGGCGCTTAATTAGTCGCATCTATCAACTTAACACGTCGCAAGCGACTGTTTGCTCGCTCACTAACTGGTACTCACCAGGCGATTATTGTGCGAGAATGGCTTGCTCTTGCTGTGTTGTGAACTCTTGAACGCGACGGAACGCAGAAAAATGGAAGAAGCTTCGGTTTTTGAATTTCTAGCTCATATTTTTTACTTTTTTTCACGACTTTAGTGAAATTTCTAAATTTTGTTTATTTTTTGTGTAGCGGATATGAGTTCTGCAAGTGAGGAAGAAAACGAATCCGACGATTCGGACTCTAGAGACGTAAACGGCTACTCTTGTTGTCACTGCTACGTCACAAGTACGAACGAGACGGTTTTAGATGAAGAAAGTTTGTTTCGAAGCTAACTTTAATTTTTTTTTCCTTCTCTTTTGTTTTAGATTCTAAAGAGTGGCATCCAACTGGTAAAGAACGTTCCGTTTTGTGTACCGAATGTTGCAACTTCTATAAGAAGTACGGAGAACTGCGACCTCTTCCCGAAAATAGAGAGTCACCAAACTTCTTCTTCAAACCGGTCAAAGACGAAGATTCTTCGCAGAGTGAAGGAAAGACTGGAATGAGAACAAGACGAAGCAAAGAAGGGGTACGGGTTTTATTCAAAGAATATTTGAGCTGAAAAATATTACTGATGGTTAATTTTAATTTTAATGTCTTTTATTCAAAGGTGTCGGATGGTAAAAGTGGTTCTAAGAATCAATCGAGTAGAACTGCGACACCCGAGAATGTGGACAGTCCAGTTAGCACTGGAGGCGGGATCGGGTTACAGATCGGCAAAGGTCGTAAGTCACCTAGCACGTGGAGCACTTGCAGCACGAGTAGTACCGACCGTCTCGATAGTGGCAATAAGGTTCTTATGTTTTTACTTCTCTTTGCTTTTTTTTTGGACTTGTACAATTTGAATGTGTGTTAACCTATGATCTCTTTCTAGAAGACGGAGTTGGAAGCACTGATAAATATGAGGAAGCGTTGTACCGAAGAAAGGACTTCGGAGACCGATGCAGATGAAGAGGTTCAAACTAAGAAAAAGAAATCTCAGGTTTGTACAATTGCATGGAAGGGGGGGAAACACGAGAATCTTCAGTTTCATTATTCACAATTATGCTCGTAAGTCGTAAAATTCGTTAGCTAGAAATGAAAGACGTTGTGTTTTTAGTTTTTAAAGACGGCGGACTCCTCTAACAACGTAATAATCTTTACAAATATTGGATTGTTGTTTGTTATTTTCTACACAATGATGAAAAAAGGACGCATTTGTGAACAATTTACAACATTAGGAGAGCAAAACAGATATAAAGTGTAATTTAAACCCCAAATGCTAAAAAAAGATTTTTTTAAAAAAAATCAATAAGTTACAGAAGTTTAAACCAACAGATGAACATTTTTGTATAGAAATATAATAATTGTAGTTATGAGTGTTTAATTTAAGGTGGGTTTAAAGCGTCAACACCTCTCGAACGATGAAAACTGGAGGGAAACTTGAATATGTTTTAAAAACTAGAAGTGTAGCTCAAAGTAAACTTTTTATTTGAGTTTGACAGACAGACTTTGACACACCTTGATTTAATTTTGATTTAAACAGACAGCACTTAACAGATATCTTTTTAAATTTTTGTTTATAAGAACTATTAAAAAGGGTTATTTTGAAAGATATCAAGGTGAAGATGTCCTTAAGTTAGCTACCCGTCTATTTTCTTAAACACTTGTCTAGTTTTTCTTAGTTTTCTTCCTGAAAGACATAATAATCACCTTTTTCTTAAATTGGTGAATAACAAGAGTTTTAATCTGTTATTCTCTCTTATTTATTTGCGTCATTTTTCTTCAGTGCCTAGAATATATGTTCTAAATTTTATTAACCTATTGTTTGTTTCAGGATCGTTCTGAAAGTCCAACAGAGTCTGTGATGTCTGAAAGTGGCAGTGCAACTAACGAGGAAAACGGCCACGATGGTGATAATGAACAAGATGGTCTTAGTTTTCCATCATCGCCAAGCATTCGTAGCCCAAGTCCAACTGATAGTGAGGCAGCTACTGTTAAGAACAAGGTGCAAGTGGACGAAACTAGTCCTCCTGTATTGCCTATTCAACAACAACAACAGCAGCAGCAACTGCCGCCGCCGCCATTGTTGCAACAGCAAATGTTGCCTGTTTCTATCCCTGTGCCACCGACACAGCAACAACAGCAGCAACAAATGATGCCCATTTTGCCCCCTCCTCCGCCCGTTCCTCCTCCTCCACCTCTTCCTCCATCGCCTCCACCTTCAACGCAGCAGCCAATTGTGCATGCTGTTCTTCCGTCGATGCCCACGTTTTCAGAACTACAATGCCGAGACGAACTTTTGCCTCCGGACACTATTTCTAACCGTCCCGTTGTTAAAAACTCGCCACCCTCGGCCCCCATTTCTCAATCGGTTCCTCCGGTAATGGTTGTCGTGCCTCCCGATTTACCGAAGCCAGAAGAGCTTCCGATTCCATTGAATCATTCGTCGTTCGCACCGCCCATCCCACCTCCGATGAATATCGTGCCGCCCTCGCATACGATGCCTCCTTCGCCCGATAGCACATCACCACCACCACCAGCAGTATCCAACCAACATCTCTCATCTCATTCTAATCTATCCATCTCTCAACAACAATCTCAGATACCTCAACATTTACCTCCTCATATGCAACCACCACCGCCACAACATCAACAATTACCGCCACAAACACACCATCGTATTCCTTCGCCGGGTCCCTACATGAAACATCACCATTCTATGATACCAGGAATGGCGCATTGTCCTCCTCACATGTTACCGCATCACGGAATAATGTATCCTCCACCACCGTCTATGCAGAGACCTCCACCACATCAATCTCCTCATCACATGGCATCGCCACTCGGATTCAATCCAATGGATCCTCCACCGGCTCATTCCATGTCGATGCATTCACTGCCTCTTCAACACATTCATCCATACATGCATCAGAGACCGATGCCGATACCCGAAGTGCAAGTGCCTCCGTCTCCGAGGCCTCCATCTTCGGGGAGAGGGTCTCCTATGCTCGGAATGCAATCGATGTCGGTCTCGGTGCCACCGATGCATTCTTCACCACGTGGTGGTGGTGGTGGTGGCGGCGGCGGCGGTGGTTGTCCACCACCCCTAGAAATGCCTCACCAGGAACACGAAATCGAAGCGGAGGATGACGATGAACCTCCTGTGCCTACGAGGGGTCCGAGTCCCGATCCTCGTGTTGAGGATTCGGAATGCCATCGCAGCCAGTCTGCCATGTAACTTAATTAACGATTATTTTGATCAGTTTACTCGTTTGTAAACTCCAATCTTTGCACTGTTTTAAGATTTCTTCGGCATTGGAATCGGGGAGATTGTAACTCTTGCTGTAGGACTGACTTGACATTCAAGCCTGTTCCCGATAGCAAACTTGCGAGGAAGCGGGAAGAAAGGCTCAGGAAGCAAGCTGAGAAGGAACGTGAAGAAAGGGAGAAAGCTGCTGCCGTAAGAAAACTTATTTCTATCATAATTATTTGATTTTTTGGTTTAAATTTAACGTTCATGATTGTTTTTCTTTTTAATGCACCGATGTGTTTTTTTCTGTAGAAGGCAATGGCCACTTCGGAAAGCAAACAGTCTCAAGACATGAAGGGAAACGGATCTCAGCAGATGGGACTAGAATCCCCGATGCATCATGGCAGTCCATACGAAAGGTGTACTCCGCGTGGTTACGCAAGTCACGACACTCCCGCTCTGAGGCAGTTGAGCGAATACGCTCGACCTCACACTGCCTTCTCTCCGAACATGCCTCGTTCGCTTCCTGCCGGCATTCCTATGCCACCTCACGGCATGGATCCCATGATTCATTACCAACTTTCTGCTGGACTTTATCAACCCGGAGCACGAGAAAGGTTTCTTCTTCAATATTAGAGAGTTAGTGACATTTTGTACGAAATATAATGCCGCCAATTCCAGGTTTTTCCCCTCCCCCATTAAACTGCCATGGTAGCTTACACCCCGTCTGAGAGCTTTTATGTGCCGCTATTTTTATCGATTTAGCGAATAATTTTACTGATTATGAAAGAACTAAGAGCCCTTGACGTTTTGTTTTAAATGATGTAGGAATATAGAGTAGGCCTAAAATGGTTACGTAAATGTCACAAATAGTCAGTATGAGGAATCTTTTATGTTGTTAGATACTGGTGAAAATGGCTACCGGTACCGCCTTATGAGGTTAATGTTTTGTTTATCCTTTTCGTAGTTTTTTTCTCCGCTAACTAAAAAGACGAAATCCTAACAAAAACCAAAATTACCCATTTTAATTACAACAATTTCGTGTTACATAGTTTCGTACGAAATTTTGCTAACTCTCTTATTAGATTGGAGGGAAAAACGGAATAATTTCATTGAAAACTACATTTCTAGGTTGGAATTTGAACTGGAGAGAGAGAAACGAGAACAGGAAATGCGAGAACGTGAACATCACAACAGGGTCCTTCACGACAAACTTAAGGAGCTCGAAATGAAACCTGGTTTAGGTCGGTTGCCGCCTGGAGCTGGACCTTTAGAGAATCATTGGTTGGACATGCATCGGCGGTATGCTGCCGGTATGCCCGGTGGACCTGCTGCCGCAATGGCTGGAATCCCGCAGTTTGCTCTGTATGCAGCTGCTGGTCAGCCGGGTGGTGGTGGTGGTGGTCTTTTAGATCGAGAAAGACTCGAACGGATGGCTATGGCTCCTCACATGGTTCAAGTGGACAGTGCGTACGCTGGTTCAGTGGAACGGTTGTCGGCGGAACGGCTTCATGCCGAACGCATGGCACTCGCCACCGATCCAATGTTACGTCTTCAGATGGCTGGTATTAGTCCCGAGCAGCAGCACTTCTCACCAAATTCGAGCTCATGGGCACACACAGTTGCATCTTTTTTTCCAGGCCACGATGTGCCTCCAGGTATGGGGCATCCTCAAGGGCACGTTGGTAATCCAAATGGACCTGTCGATCCACATCAGCTCCTTCAAGCAGGAGGATATCCGAGGGCAGCCCTTATTCACAGAGAATCCGGTCAACTTTTGCATCCTTCGGGCTTGCTCAGCCGTCAATACGAGGAACAGTTGGCTCATCAGGTACTTTATTAATTAACAATTTCTTCTCCATATGATTTGGGTTAGGTTCGTTCAGGGTTAGGCGTTCAGTAAAAGATCAAATTTATGCTTCAAATAAAGCTAAGCTTAAACCATAACATTGACAATATTTTCGATTGTAATTTTTTGTTATGTCTTTTTTTTAACGAGCAATTGAATCTATTCGTTTATTTTTATTATACAGTGAAATTCGTTTGAACGCGAATACCGATAACACGAAAAATCGGATAACATGAAATATATTTTTGGTCCAGCGCTTTAGAATAGCATTAAAAAAATTCTCTTAACATGAAATTCGTTTAATTTAAAAAAAATATTCTGGTCCCTTTCATTTCGTGTTAAATGGTTTCCACTCCATGCAAATAAATGTTTTAGGAATCTAGAAGTGTAGTTAGAGAAGAGAGTTTAAGGTTTTTTTTTTCATGCCGATATTTTTTCAAATAAACTTTTGAGTCAAAATTGGAATAATAAATTGCTTTTTGTGTTCAGAAACTTAAATTTGACCATTTTAAATTTATTATAAAACGTTTATGTGTAGAAATCTTTATAATTTTATAGGTAATCATTAGGGCTCGGATTTTGATGCAATATCAACCGGAATGTTTCTCAATATGTGGCCCAAGTGTTAATTGTGAAGGGACAATCTTGTTTAGATAACAAAAAATTCTTCCTTCTAATTAAAAAAAACAATGGTTAGAGGCTAGAACTCTAATTGACAACTGATAGTAACCAGACATCTAGCCTCTCTAACCAGTTTTTTTTTATTAGAGAAAAACATAATTGCAGTTGCTCTAATGATGATAATGATAATTACTTCACAATTGGCACTTGGGCCACAAATTGAGAAACATTCCAGTTGATATTGCATCAAATTCCGAGCCCTAGTAATCATTTAGTGAAGTTTATAGAAGAGCTGTGTGCTAATTATGTTAAAATTTGAATCTTTGCCAGAATGTTTCATAATTGCATTGCATTTAATTGAATATATTTATGTCATTAATATTCTCAAATATTATTCCCATAATTTATTTATTTAAATTTATAATAAAATGTTTCTTTCTAAAGGTAGGAATATAAAAATCTTTTTTTAAAAAAAATTAATCATTGGTGACGTTTGTAGAAGAACTGTGGGCCAATTTATTAAATTTGAATCTTTTGCCAACATGTTTTGTAATTGCATTGCATTGAATTCGAATTATTTGCATAATTAATTTTTTTAATTATTCTTATAATTTTTTTTTTTTACTATTTAAATCTATAATTAAAAAAATTATTAATTTACAAAAAAAATTACTCAAAAAATTGTATTTTTAAGATGTGAATTTGTGTTAGAAATTTATTTTATATTTTGGATTTTGTGTTTAGTTGTCGGCTCACGCTGCTCACGAACAACTCCAGAGGCAAATGATGATGGAAAGGGAACGCTACGCATCTCAGGGGCCTCAACTGCATCCATCACTTCTAGCTCAGCACGAGGAATACTTAAGGTATGTTTAACTCTTGTTTACGTTTCCGATTCCTCTATAGATGTTTGTCTTTTACTGCTTCTATAGACAACAACAGCAACGTGAACGTGAGATGAAGATCAGGACGCTGGAAGAAGCTGCTCGTGGTGGAAGATCGTACGATCATCCTCACGGCGACAAGCGATGACGAAAGAAGTCGTAATATGATCGATTTCTATCTTTGTGTCTTCATCTTTCTCTCTCGTGCACACACAACACTATCTGAAGCTTGTCATTACAAAAGCTCGTCTTGCACAAAGGAGCGATGGTTTGCGATGCGATTCAACTGTTGGTGTGCATCTTTCGAGGAGAGAGAGAAAGTTCTGAAATCTTGCCGCGTGTAACACGTTGATTCGGGTTGAAGAACTCTTTTTTTCTGGTTGTAAATATTGAGTTTTTCACATCATCATCATCATAAGTTGATGACGTATTGAGGTTTATTTTTGTTCTCGTGCATAGTTTTGTCTTTTATACCATTTAAGAAAAAGAGAGAAACTAGAAGAAAAAGAAAAATGAAATATAGCTCCTAAATCATAAGAATTGCACTTTTATAACAGATTAGAAAATAACTTTTTGTGTTTTGTCCTTTTCTTACGTAGGTTTTTTTTTATCAGTTTGGTTAGAAATTATTATTAAGGTGTTAATCTTTCAGCAAAAAAAACACACTAAGTCAATGAACGGTTGGGGTTTTAATAATAATCGTAGTCTCTGTTCGAAATCAGTTCTTCTAATGTGCTGTTTAACAAATGTGAACTTAAAGCTATGATATTCATAAAATCTCAGAACAAGTCGAAAAGGAAGGGTAACTGAAGAAAAACCGCACAGATTTTTAATAATCTTGTTGATGATGGAGATGATTGACCAAAGATTCAGAGTCCCAAATTTTTATCGTCCTTATTTTTAAGTATTTTACAACACATAACATTAAAGACACGATGAACCGCACAGTTAATCTTAATTCTATCTAGTCACTCGTATGAGTAATAATAACAGGAGGCGATGAAATTCTTCCTTACGGTTTTTTTTAAATGCAGAAATCGTGTCGAATTACATACAGTGTTTTTCAACCTGTGACATGTTATATATAATTTAATAACCTTTCTTGTGCGAAAAAGTACAGAAAAAAACTTGAATAACTGTGAAAAATGAACAAATACTAAATGATACAAGGGGTAATTTTAATTTGTATAATTATACAAATAAAAAGAAATTGGGCAAATGAACTATTTAGGCACAAATCTGACTGAGGTATTTAGGCCCAAATTAAAGTGGTTTATCTTATTACTTGATTTAAATTTGAACTCTCTAAACACCTAATCTAACGTCTTATACCTTGTTTCACCCTTTAAAAAGAGACGTACCTGTGGTTAAATGATTTTGTGGCACTGCCTGTTAAACAGTTATGCATTTTGTGAAATTTCCACTCCTCATTTATTCGAAAACTGAGTGTTCTCACTATCCGTCATGTTGATTGTTGGCTAAATTTGAGTTGAACACAGGGAGTGACGTATTTAACCATTCAATGATGTAGGTGACCACAGTATGTCAATGAAGTTGTGTTAACTTCACTGTTCAGAAATTTAACCACGGTTAATGTAACCACATTTGTTTGCACTGGAAAGTAAACTGGTTAACTTGTTAACTGCAGTTAATTTTTAGTGGAAACAAGGTATAATGAGTTTTTGTAATACCTTAATTGCAATTAGAAGTAGAATATTTTTGTGACCCTATTTTAAAAAATGAACTGTTTACGCCAGTTTTTTTTTAAAGTAGGAAATTATATTTTAAAAACTGCTATGACATGTGTATATTTCAAAATATATCATCATGAAAATAACATGATAGAGATTTTTTAAAATTCTATTTTTAAAAATAAACTTTTGAGTTGATTCAGTAAATCTCTAAATACTTCACTCAAATTCTGTGCCCTACGTCTAATTAACATTTAACTCGGGTTATCTCGTCAAAACTTGTTTTTAATTAGTTCCTGAAAATTATAATTGTCTTTATTTACTCGAGGATCCAGTTTGCGATTCTTAAAGGGTAACTTGTAATTTCGCAAAAAGAAAAAGTATTTGGAAACAGTTAAAATTAGTCTTTTCAAATTAAAGTATATTAGTAATTGATTAATTTAGGAACTTGTTCAATTTTTACCAAAATTATATTCTTCAGGAAATCATAAATTAAATCTTTAACTTGCATTTTTAAATAATTTCTGTCAAAAAAATATATTAAAAAAGTGAAAACAACTATTTTCTTATACAAATTGCTGCAAAAAGTCTTTTAGAAATTAAATTTTTGACGAAATAATAATAATAATAATAATAATAATAATGGGGAAGAAAAACCTGTTTAGGTGGTTTAGATCCCAAATATGTTTATTTTTATTTATTGTAGTTTTTTTTTTTTTGGAATTGACCTTTTTTCTTTCATAGTAGTAAGTTGTAGTAACTTATTTTAACTTTTAGCCGTTATTGTTGTTGGCACTGCATTTATAAACAAAAGCAACGAAAAACCACAATTTAGAGAAACACTGAAAACATGTTTTTTTTAAGCACGAGAATGATTTTTATCTACATTGTTTATAGAGATGGGCGAATAACACTTCTAGAATTCGAATTATTAACTATATCTCGAATATTCGAATACCCCGAATAGTTATTTGAAATTTTACAGCTACTTGACTTCACTGCTTGACATTTTGATTCATTAATAAATGATAGCCCTAATACACGTTTTGAGTTTAATCTAGTGTAAACGAAAGAAAACAAGACGAAACTAAGCAAAAATATTCGAGGTATTCGAATTTCTTTTATTGACGTTATATACGAGATCTCGAATCTATTAATACTTATAGTATTGGAGGTGTTCGAGTATTTTCGTGGATACTATTCGCCCAACTCTTAATTATTTTTACCACACGTTGTTGTTTAATACACCTGCAACCAATGAAGCAAACAAAACTCAAAAATGGTACAAGTTCTGTGGCGGCACTGTTTAATTATTCACAAACAAATATATCTATGTTTACATTTCTTTGTTTTGTTTTTTGTCTCGTATTTTAAATTTACGAGAGACATTTTTTTAGCAACAAATTTTAGTTGAATCTCTTGAAACAATTATATAAATATACTAAAAAAATTCATTTTTTGTTTTATTTTGTTAGTTATTTAAATGCATTTTTTAGAAGATTTTTATAATAATCAAAATTGTTTCCGTAGTTATTATTTATTTTGCTAAAAAAAAATTGGTAACTTTTTTTTTACTGGAAAAAAAAAAGATGCAAATGTGAGAATCTGTATAATTTTTTTCGTTTATATTTTAAAACTTTTTAATTGCCTCATTAATATTACATGTATCAAAAAACAATGGCAAGACAAATAATCGCTACAACATTATCATTTATAATTTAATTTTGTGAAGATTGTTCACGACGACAACAACAACAAAAATCGATGGTGTTATTGTATACAGTATATCCAGTGTCTGTCGATTTGATTGAATAATTTTCTTTTGTATTAATATCATAAATTAGCTGCAGATATGAGGGGATCACTATTTTCTAAGCATGAATTTTGAATTGGTAGATTTGTAAGAGCACTTCGAAAGAATTCGTAGAACATTTTTTTTTAGAAAAATTGACGATATGCACATTTGGGAAAAAATAATTTTTTTTGTATTTGTATTGAAATCTCAATATTATTGGAAGTTTTAATCGTATGTTTATTGTTCTTTTTTGCGTTTTTTTTAATTGTGTGTCATTATATTAATTAATATTAATTAAAATCGGATGATTTTTAAACGTAATCATTTATGGCTGAATTATTATAGATTAGCTGAATATATTAGATATTAAGAATTATTAGGTGGTTTTAAACTGTAAACGCTTCTTAAACTCATGATTATTCTGTTTTTCAATAACAAAATGAAAAGAAACTTGAATGTGTTTTAGAAACTAGAAGTTTAAGCTGGATGAGTTAAAGGTATTTTTATCTTGATATTTTTTAAAATAAGCTTTTTATGTCAGTTTGAAAATGATCCAACTTTTAGTAGACGATATTTTTTTTAAAAAAATGTTGTCTATAAAAAGTTTATTTTGAAAGGTATCAACATGAAAATACCCTTCTAGTTTCCAAAACACTTTATAGTTTTTAATTTTGTTCCTAAAAAATAATTATAGTTCGAAAATCAGCTAGCTATTCATAAACCTCAAAAACTATTCTGAATCAACCGCATATCGTTGGCACGCGGGCCAGTCGTTGAGTATTATTTTTTATAATATAATACGTTGTTTTATCACTAGATGGCAGCACTTATACCGGCCCAGCTAACACAGGACATACGGTTCTTTGCGCACATGTGATTTCATTGGAAGTTTTTGTGTTTTCTGATTGTCTCAGCCGGTTTTTGTTGATTTCATCGTCTAAAATACGGTTTTCAGGTAATGTAGACATGTTATAAAACTGATTATAAACGTCGTTTAATGAAATACGAATATGATTTGTGTTTAGATATGTTTCTGGGAACGATAATTCGTCGCAACTTTCACAATCAAGTGGTTCGGTTCGGAGCTCAATTAGACAAATCGAACTTGTCTAAACTGAGAAAGAAGACCGGTTATCCCATATCAAACTGCAAGAAAGCATTGGAAATTAATGAAAACGACCTCAAGAAGGTTTCCTTTAATACATGAAATTGGCTGTATGGTCGCCGCACAATAACTTTAAGCTTGTGACGTCAGAGAGGTTGAACCTTAGACCATAATAATATTACGGTCTAAGGTTGAACAAAAAACTTGCGTCATTTGGTCTGTTAGCAGAAATTCTCCTCAGTTTAATATGGTTTTAACTTAGGCCTTAGACCTTTATTCATGGTCTAAGGGTTTTTAAATGTAAACGCCCCCCAAACTCTTATTATTCTATGTTCTATCTATAGTTTCTCGTAACAGATACTTTCTATAGAAAGTATTTTAGAAACTAGGAGGGTAGCTCGATCACTTAAGAATACTTTCGTGCAGGGTTGGCTGTTTTAAAACATTTTGTTTAAAACAGGCTGTTTAAAACATGTTTTAAACAGCTTTAAGTCATATAAAAAGTATGGCCGATAAAGAACTGCACAGGCATAGCCTCCTATAGATACTATCTATGGGAGGCTATAGGAGGCTATGACACAGGCAATTAGAAATCGGGAGGGACGAACAGAAGTTCATTCACTGGCGTAGCGAGGGGGGCAGATGTGGCATTTGTCCTGGGTGCCGAAATGTGGGGCTGTGATAAAAATAAGGGCTTATACTTATAGTATGATTATAAATATAACATTGTTCCAAATCCCACTGACCGTGTTGTCAACTTGGCATAATTAGGCACCCTATAATAGTATTACTGTTACTGTATAAGACCAGAAACCCTAGGAACGTTCCTAGCTATGCCACTAATTTCATTTGCTCTTCTAATAAATTCACCACACACTGTACACGACAAGTCACCAACTAGTATCCCAATTTCAATTCGAAAAATTAAAAGTACGAATTTAACAAGAAAAGCATTATTTTAATAAAAAAACATTTTTTTCTTAAAAAAAACATTTTTTTCTTAAAAAAAACATGTTTTTTAAAAATAAAACATGTTTTTTTGTTTGTTTTTTAAAAAAACATGTTTTTTTCCATCCCTGCAGTTTCATGTTGATATATTTTAAATTAAGCTTTTTATGTAATTAAGCAGGCAACACTTCTTAAATTTGTTCTATAGAAAGTTTATTTTGAAACATATTAACACGAAAATACCCTTATGTGATTGAGCGATCCTTCTAGTTTATAAAACACTTTCTAGTTTTTCTTGAGTTTACTTCAGAAAGACAGAATAATCGGTCTTTCTGGAGCAAAATTAAGAGAAACTAGAAAGTATTTTAGAAACTAGAAGGATCGCTCAATTGGTTTTTGATGAAAAGGTTCAGGTGTCATTTAGGTGAAAAGTATTTAGAGTAGGTGAAATTGGCTTGCTATCAAATAATGAGCTGTTTATTAAACAATCTTAAAAAAATGGTTTCTTGAGTATTTCTATGAGACAAAATGACACAAGGCTAACATTTTAGTCAATTCCATTGACGTCACTAGCTCGAGTTTATAGTGAGGTGACTAGGTTGGTGAATAGGTTGTTTCTGATAACGATTTCTTTTTTTTTTAGGCTTTCGAGTGGCTTAACGCTCAGGCACAGAAGGAAGGTTGGGCAAAAGCGCAGAAACTTCAAGGACGAATTACAACTCAGGGTCTAATCGGTATTCAGGCTGATAACAACGTCGCTGCAATGGTCGAGGTTAAGGCAGAAGTTCTTTTGACCATTACTTCTTAATACTTATGGTTGAGATTCTTTGCCGAAAATCACTTCGTTTCACTTCGTTTGCGAGGTAATAATTGCTTTAAATGGTAATTAAACAAAAATGCAGCTAAAAAGCTGCATTTTTGTTTAATTACCATTTAAAGCAATTATTACCTCGCATGATGGAGTGTTGACAGCTTTGAAGCTTAGCCTTTTTGTCTTACATTTAACGAACAGTTGATTTTCCAAACTGGTTAATCTGCATTTCAGGAGCAACATTAAGGAGAAATTGAAACTGTTTTAGAAACTAGAAGGGTAGATCAATCACTCAAATCGCTTTTTATGTCAGTTTGAAAATGACAAAAATTGAAGCAGATTTTAATCTGTAGAAAGTTGATTTTGAAAGATGTGAACATGAAATTACCTTTAAGTGATTGATTTACTCTTCTAGTTTCTAAAACATTTTCCAGGTTCTTTTAAATTTTCTTTCTGAAAGGTAAAATAATCAAAATTCGAAATTCGGCTGTTTATAAATTAAAAATTGTTTTCTGAGGTTTAGTAAACGTATGTAATAAAGTTCTATTGTATGTTTTGCAGGTGAACTGCGAAACAGATTTCGTGGCACGAAATCACGAGTTTAAGAATCTTGTTCATACAGTGACGACGGCATGTCACAATTACGTGAAGAACATTGACATCGGGGGTCAAAAACTTGTTAAAGTGAGTCGTAAAACGATCACGTCTGGAAAGATCACAGTTGTTTATTGACTTTGTTTTCGTTTCTATTTCAAATTTCAGACTTGTCTAACGGCTGATCAGTTAAAGACTTTAGTTTGGAACGAACAGAAAGACAAGACTTTATCGGATTTAGTTGCTCTAAAGATTGGACAGATCGGTGAGAATATGACGATGAAGAGAGCGATCGGAATTCGATGTGCGCCCGAAATCAGTATCGGACATTACGTTCATCCTGCAAACGAAGACGATAAGGCGACGGTCGTTACGGGAAAATACGGTTCCGTCGTCACGTTCGAAAAGTTGCCTACTTCTGAAGTCGAAGAAGAGACGGTCGGAAGTAAACTTTTGTCAAATGATTGTGGCCGACAGTTGTGTCAACACGTCGTTGGTACAAAAAAAACCCACGATTGAATTACGACATTTAACGACCGATCTTTTATTCTTTTTGTTGGTTGTTTGAAAATTACAGGAATGAATCCTTCAAAGATTGGTGAAAAAACGGACGAACCGTCTGAAGATGTAGATGAAGAAACGCAAATGATCCACCAGGAGTTTCTTATCGATCCAACATTGACTGTGAACGAGTTTCTGGAACAAAACGGAATTCAAGTCGTGGATTTTATTCGTTACGAATGTGGAGAAACGTCTGATGAATCGTTTTAATCTGCGTAAATTGGAGAAAGAAGCAAGTAAAAGGTAGGGTTCTTAATCTTAAGATGTTGTTTTCTTTCAACTGCTTTTTCTGGATTTAAGGGCTCGTTTCAGCTAAATCCACCTGTGTATTAAAAGACAACTCCGTTATTTTCACTGATTTTTTGTCAGTCAAATCCTCGTTGGTTCTTGAGCTAGGTTTACTATAAAGTATCTAAGAAAAAATGAACTTTATTTATGGCTTGCTATCAGTTGAATGGTTTAAGCCACTGGTCTCCCCCCCCCCCATAAGAAATCGGAGCGCACACCACAATTGAAAGCCGCCATTTCTCTTGTTTAGTGCAATCTCTAGTACAGACGAGATTATGGAAAATACGCTGCATCTGTAAGTTGTTTTGCCTTTTTATTGTAAATTATTCACAGTATCATCAATAGAATTGAATGAATATCGATTGTAGGTGGTTCACGCACATGCCCCACTTTGGAGACCACTGGTTTAAACAAACAGAACAGAATGTAACGAATTAAATCATTAAATTTTCATCTTCAGATTAAAAATGAAGACATTTGACATTCTAAGCAGATTATTTCAACTCTAAAGACTGATCCACATGAAGCTGACAAAAGTGCAAATTGATTTCGAGACAAAAACGCTATCAAAAGCCGATTTTGAAAACAAAACAAACTTGAAACAACTGTTAGCAGTACCACAACAAGTACGTGACATAACACACATTGGTTTTTGTTTTTGTTTGTATAGCTGTCCTCCGTTAACTATGTTCTGTTGTTGTTTTAATACTAACTGTCCAAACTGCACAGACGGTTTACAAAATGTTGCGTAGTACTGCGACAAAACAGAAACCTTTCGATGTTTACCGACTTGCAACGGGACATGAAATAGTTTGTGAAATTGCAGACAAAACAAAAACAAAACCCAAAAGTCGCATACACGTTTTAAGAATTATCACCAGTCTAACTGGAAACATTTGAGTTTCTGCTTTGTCAGTTTGGTGTGGATCGGGTATTACATAAATATTCAATGTTTTTTTTAACGAATTCAAATTAGGTTTGAGACGGTTTTTACCACTAGAGGGCTATTGGTCTGGTTCAAAAGCGCTTAGAAACTGTATGTACCAATTGGTTCTCATTAAAGCATTTAGTCTAAAATTCATAACTGATATTCATTACAATTGGAGCGAATTTTGTGCATGATAACCAAATTGAATGCTTAACTGGCAATGCATAATTTCAGCTGCGCCCAGATCACATTGCTGCAGTAGCTTTATATTGTGTTCTTTTGACAATGCATTTTCGCATGCGGTAATTGGGCTGTTCTCTGCTTGCAGAGTAATTTTTCAAATTCAAATAGTATATGGTTTATTAACTTCCGAGAAGTCCAGAGAGTATAAATGCGAGCTTAATTCGGCTCATTTCACCATTGTCACAAATTGGCAATTGAAGAACATGAATTATAAACAGAAAACATATTCAAAATCCCTTTTTTAACTATTGCATTTATTTTATCACAACATGGACATGTTAATAAGATCAACTGCACAATTGTTTGGTTATGATAATTATAAGTTATGGTTAAACACGGATTAATTAACTGGTTTTTACGGGCTACGACTTTGTCACTTTTCAGTAGTTAGTTAGTAATAAAATGTGTTCTTCTTGTGATGTTTTTGCAGTTAAATGATAATATATTGCAAAAGAACTCTTGGATTTTTTTTAGAGTGTTAGAAGACGGATAAAAAAAAAACGTTTCAAGCGTTTGGAATAAACGAGTAAAATACTAAAAAAAAAGAACAAACCGATTCTGTGTATTGGCTCAAGTTTAGACATTTCATAAATTGAATCACAAGGAAAATATTTGAAACTTCTTATTTCCTTTTTTTGTGTAAAAATTCGACACAAAAAAAACAATTTTTGTTGATTTCGAACAAAAACTCTTAAATTAATTTACAAAGTACTGTACAAATTTTTACAAATTGTTTTTTTTTCGCTCTGTATTTCATTTTTAAATTTCTTTTTACTTAAAATTTGAGAAATTTTCATTTTCTTTTTAATTTATTGTTTTCGGCCCTTTTTTGAACTTTTTGTTTCGATTTAATTGACTAGCATTTTTTTGTTTTGTTTAAAATTAACTTTTTTTTTAAAAAAAAAAGGTGCCGCACAAATGAGCAAATTTTGTTTTAAGTTTTATACAAATAAATACAATCATTGAAATTTCCATTTTGTTTTCTAAAAAAAAAATTCTTGTCAAAAAATATAAAAACTAAGATGTTTCATCGGGTTATTCCCGAGAAATAGAAAAAGTGTGTTAGAAAGTAGACGAGTTATTTAAATATCTAAGTTGTGTCATTTTCAAACTGTCATAAAAAGCTTATTTTAAAAGATGTCAACATGAAACTACCTTTAAGTAATTGTGCTACCTTTCTAGTTTCTTAAAACAACAACCTTTCAACAACGTTTCTCTTAATTTTGCTCCTGAAAGACCAGAGTTCAAAGGAGCGTTTACACTTTAAAAGCAGTTTCTGTTTCACCTTCCGTATTTGTGTGTGGCACCATACATAATGTATATGGAAACATGTTGCATTGCAATTGACAATCTGTGGATTTCAATAATCGAAATTCATCAAATCATTGCCCCCCTCGGAACAGTCTTAAGACACTTTTTAAAAAGGCTTGAATTAATCGACTCAATAAAAAAAATTAAAAAAACATGAGAAATCAGTTATTTGGAAATGTTAAAACAATATGATATGAAATCATTTTTTAACATTTCGTTCAGTGTTAACGTTAAATTGTGGATGCTAGATTATCTTAGTATACCTGTGCTGATTTTTTTTAAATGTGACAGTTTGAAAAGTTCTTAATTGGAAGATAAACTTATAAATAGTTACAAATTTAAGGTTTGAAATACAAAAAAACAAGACAGTACTCGAAGTTTTTTCTTGTACTTGTGCAGTTTACATACTTGCTAAAATAATTCGATGATGTTTTTACTAGCTGTTTAGGGCCTTCGCACACACACACACACACACACAGGTGACTTGTGCCAAAGTTTTGGCGTCTTTCAATAGAAAATGCATTGTGACGACAGCAGAGCGACTTTCGACTTCATTTTGCTACCGAAAAGTCTTTTAAAAATCGCCTGTGTGCCAAAGGCTAAAAAGCGAAATGAATAAAATGACTGGTTTTCGTCGCTGTCAATTGCTAGAGGTGCATTCAATTCCGACTAGTTTTCTCGCATCAATAACAGCTTCTCGTAACATCAATATATCGACAAGCCAACTATATGATACGCTTATATTAATTCAAATTGAAACATTTGTAGGCAATTCCAATCACTTCTACCAATTTTCTGCTCCTCCTAGTGGACAATGTTCTCTACTGTCGCTTCGTAACAACTGCTTGGTTTATTTGGACGCTTCTAACGTAAGCTTATACACGAACAACTTTGGTTTTCTTTTTTTTCCTTTATTAACTACAATACTGAGCACTTATCAATGCGAGAAAGCTAGGCGTTTTCGAATGCACTCATATTCAATAAGGCAAACATAAAAATGCTGTTATCAGTCATGGAATCTTGCTAAGAGTTCTAATATGGACAAGACTGATTCTAGATGTTTGTTTGACCACATCTAGCCTATTTTAGTAAGGTGATTAATAATCATAGCTTATCAAATGAAACGAAATTTGAAATTTAGCGTTCAGAGCTAAACTGCAGAAGTGCAAGTTAATAATCCTCGGTACTCGTAATATTTCACATTATGAGAGATGTACTGTATCTGAATTCACGGTAATATTAAAAACAGAATCCACTTTCATTTTTGAGAGTAAATCGATGTCATTCTCAATTGGATATCCAGTTGAGGTTATTCTAGAGCTCTCTAGTAGTTAAGTGGATTCTTGTGCTAATTAATGGCATATTTGAAGAAAATGGTTAGGTTATTTTCAGTGCGGAAACTTTGAATAATGGTTTTGCGTTTTTTTTTTTTGTGTGATTTCGTCGAAGGCACATTTATGGGATTCGTACCGTCGGTCACTCGTTTTATCACAGGCCCATTCATTCACTCGTTTTCACAACATACAAAAAAGTTAAGGCCAGATGAAGAATTTGAGAAAGAAATAAGCAAAATAGTGTTTGGCTAATAATCAATAATAATAATGAAAGCAAATTTAGTTAATGATTCTTGCCAAGAACCAAATGGAAGTATTTAAAATTTAAAAAACAAACAAAACAACAACCTCATGTTCCTTCAATGTCAAAAAACATTTCACAAATAACTTTTAAAAAATATACTTATATGTTATAAATTTCGGGAAGGATGACATTTTTTACATTTGGAGAATTTTAAGATTTGGCAAGTTAGTTATAGTTAGTTAGTCTTGTCCAGCAAGTTTTTTTTTAAAAAAGTATTCGTTTTTGAACAGAAGAGAGAAGTTTCTCTTTCGGACGCAATGCCGTAAAAATTGTGTTTAAAAAAAGGCTTTTCAAAGCTAAAATCACCCGTGAACATAAAAGCAAATAATTGCAAGACATTTTTTTGGCTATATTGAAAAAATAAAACTAAAACAAAGCTAAACAATTTTGTTAGCCCAGAAGCAAAATATTAACAGATACTCGAGATATACATTAATTGAACTTTTCAAGTTTTAGCATTTTGTTCTGCAAACGTGGTTTCCAATTAAGGTCTGGTATTCTGTCTTTCAGGCGAAAAATGAACAGAAAAACTAATCTGTTTTATAAACTAGAAGGGTAGCGCAATTTTCATGTTGATATTTTTTTCATAATAAGCTTTTTATGTGAGTTTGAAAATGACCTAACATAAAAAAAAGGTTTATTTTGAAAGATATCAACATGAAAATGCATTTAACAGAATTCATACCGACCTGGAAAGTCAAGGAAATGAAAATTAGTCAGGGAAAATAGTCATTTTTTTTTTCAAAAAGTCAAGGAAAGGAAAAAAAAAATTGTTTTATTTTTATTTTTTAATAATTTTGACATTTAATGAACTAATTTAATTTATTATAATTTATTCTGTAAATTTCATTAACAAATATTTTTCAAAGTATAATTTAATTTTTCAGGTTGTCAATAGGTTTTGCTCAATTTTTTTTTTTTTGCAAAAAAATTTGGCCTTAGTAATTACTAATAAGTTTAAAAATAAGTACAGAATTAGTATATGTAGGGGTATATTGAGTTTGAAAATGGTCGGGGAAATGAGACAAAAATGATTAGGAAAATGGATTGTTTCAGTTTGATATGAACCCTGTTCAAGTGAACGAGCTTACCCTTCTAGTTTCTAAAACACTTTCAGTTTTCTCTTAATTTTGCACCTGAAAGACAGAATAATCAAGAGTTCGAAAATCAGTTGTTCATAAACCATCTTAAAGATATTTTATGAACAGCTGATTTTCGAACTCGGGTTATTCTTCGTAAAGTTGTCTCATTTTCAAACTTACACGAACAAAATTACCAGAAACTTGAACTTTTAGTTAACTTCTAGTATAACTTAAGAGTTGTTAAATGCATTAAAACCAACTTAAATGAATTGATTCAAATCGGTAATTATAAACCCCATTTCTTTTATGGTACTGAGAGT
This sequence comes from Brachycybe producta, assembly GCA_036925085.1. NCBI lineage: Eukaryota > Metazoa > Arthropoda > Diplopoda > Playtdesmida > Andrognathidae > Brachycybe > Brachycybe producta. The sequence goes on from JAUPFP010000092.1 coordinate 291,994, forward strand.
AAAACACTCGTTATGTGTGGTACACTAAAAAGTAGTCCAGTTTATCGCAACCTTTTGAGTCTGCTTAACTCTCTACCAAAACAGTTCTAGGGGTTTCTTCAAACCGACCACAAATATGCAAGACAAATACTAAACAGCAAAAAAAAATCAAAAAGCACCCAAAAATATATCTCGATTATTGCAAATAATTTTCAAATAAGGAATTAATATCACATTTTTTGCTGTGTAATTTCACGTTGATAAATTGGGAATGGGGTAAAGAAAGGCTTACATTTATAGCAAGTCAATTAGAAGTTCTAAACTCTTTAACAATTGAGTTCTCAAGCTAATTATGGAAAGAGTTAAGTTAGTTTAATTCATGTTTGTTTTTTCTTATTTATCAGAAAAAAATGTCTGATATAATAAATATGAGCTTTTTTCTTTTTTTTTTTTGCAAGTTAAGAAAAAAAGGGTTTGTTCTTTTGAGTGAAAAAGATGAAACTTGTCATGGAGCTGAAGAATAAAACATTTTGTATCAGAGCTCGTTTATAAGTGATCCGAGCTTCAACATCCGTTTCTTCGAAAACTTAAGTCTGTTTTTGCTTTTGTTTTACCTTTTTTTTTTTTAAAAAAAAAACGTTATCAGTTATAAATAACAACAAAATAGGAAGCTATTTTTGAAAAAGGTGAAAGGTTTAAAATCTAGAAGAGTGACTTTGAACATTTTCTTTTACAACAGTTTTTAAATGAATTAAGATCTTTTATTAACAGCTGATTTTTCAAACTCTGGTTATTTTGCGTTTTAGGAGCAACATTTGGTGAGAAATTGAAATTGCTTTTGGAAACTAGAAGGTTAGCTGAATCACTTCATAGTATTGTCAGGTTAATATATTTTAAAATATGAAGTATATTGATAAAAATTAATAAATTAATTAAAAATAAAATAATTTTCAAATATATCAACACGAAAATATACTTAGGATTGGAACACACAGGCGACTTTCGGAATACTTTTTGGCGACACAATGAAGTTGAAGGTCGCTGGGCTGTCGTTGCAATTTATTTTCTATGGAAAGACGCCAACCATCGCACACAGTGCCAATTAAGGTTGCCCGTCCTTCCCTAGAAAATACAGCACATCATATTTTCATGTTGATTTGAAATATTTCAACATGATAATACTATTATATTATTCAGCTACTGTTAGTGGTAAGATCGAAATCACAATCTAAGTCCAGTGTGAACGACAATATGAAATAGGGACGTTAAAATGACGTTATCTAAATGCATAACTTGTTGTGACGTCATTTTAACGTCACTATTCCATATTGCAGTTCACGGTGTAGTCTAAGATTACACTTTCAATTTCCCCTAATATCTCGTTTCCACTACAAAAATAAACTGCAGTTTAAAAGTTAACCAGTTAGTTTTTCAGTGGAAACGAATGCGGTTACATTAACCATGGTTAAATTTTCTGAACAATGTAGTTAAAACTCAAACTGCATTGCCACATGTATTGAATGGTTAAATACGTCACTTCTTGTGTTTAAACCAAATTTAGCCGACAAACAACAATAGCGGACAGTTGAGACTACTCAATTTTTGACTGAATTAGAAATGAAAATTTCACAAAATGCACAACTGTTTAACAGAAAGTGAAACCAAATAGGAAGTGACACAAAAATTATTTAACCACAGATGTTTTAAATATGGAAACAAACAACAGTACCACTTCTAGCTTGTCTGCAGTTAACTATAACCTTGGTTATTTAACTGCAGTTAATTATTGTAGTGGAAACGAGGTATAAGTGTTGCTTTTTATGGAACGGAACAGCTGTCAATAAAACATGTTAAATTTAATACAAAAATACAAAATACAACGCTGTTAATAAAACATCTTAAATTGAATATAAAAATCACCTGAAATCAGGGTGGCAGTGATTTAAATCACATTGATTTTAATCATGATTTAAATCAATTGATTTTTTTTAAATAAATCAAATGATTTTTTTTAAAAAAATATTCATATTTATTTAAACATTAAAATTACACAATAAAAAGAAAACAGTTCCCAGCATTTTTCTTCATGTTTATAAAAATAAAGTCAGGTGGTAGTCCTTTTGTTAATGCATTGTTTTTGGGAAGATATGCTTGAGGAAGTATCCCCAAATGACTGGTGGAAAAATCATTATAGGGACACATTGATATAAATAGCAATAGTACTCTATTTAAGAGCCTCAGAGGTAAACTGTGTTAAGTCACCAAACCTATATTTTACGTGAAGAGTCATTTGAAAGTTTTCCTCTTCATTGAAGGAATGGGTCTTAACATGGTATAAAACCATCTAGCAGCCAATTTGTAAAGCTGTGGACTTAACACTGTTCACCACTGATAAAAACACGAATTTTATATCGTATGAAGATGTAAAAAATCGTGTTTTTTTTAAAAAAAAAAGTGATTTAACACAGTTTTACCTCTGAGACACTGATTTGCTCTGGGAACTGAAAATGCTGCAAAGCTCGTGTTATGTTCAGAATGTGAAATTAAAAGTGCTTGAAACTTATTATTTTCAAATTTGAATGTTTCTTAACATTTTTTTGTAAATTTTGCAATTATTTTACTAACAACTTGACAATTAACAATGTTATTACTCATGTTTGCAGACATCATCATAAAAAAAATTAATATATCAGATAAATGAAAAAAAAATCAAAAAAAATCTGATTTAAATAAAAAAAATCTGATTTAAATCAAAAAAATCGATTTATTTGATTTTTTTATAAAAAATCAAAAAAATCAGCCACCCCTGCCTGAAATTGAATTTTTTTTAAAGAAAAAAGGTAACAAACAAAACAATTAAACGGTTAAGATACTTCAGTCAGTTATTTTGGCTTAAGAAAACGGATGTATAAATATAAATCACTCGAGAGATCAACTGTGTGAAGAAGAAAGAAAAAAAAACACGAAATGAATTTTCCGTATTTCATTTGTTATTTCTGTAACCCACTGGTGGGTGGCTTAATTAATATTGTTTTAATACGCTTGGTGGTAAGAATTAGAATCAAAAGCAATTGCCATATATCACAGAAAAGAATCACTTAATCCCCACTCTTTCTCTCCCATTCGATTCCGAACCCGGTGTTCGTAAGACTTTTACATTTTCTTTCGACTAGTTTTCCTTTTTCTCTTTACTCTCCTCTACTTCTTCTTGGCCGTCATCTTCGTCCTTCTTGCTACTGGTCTTCCATAACCATGCCCTTTCGTCTTTCTTCCATCGTTTGGCCACCGGTCTCTCCACGTCCGACTGTCGTTCATTCTCTTCGTCATCATCGACCACTTTCTTGTAGCTAGATTTCCATAGCCAAGTTCGGTTGTCTTTTTTCCAATTCTTCGCAATGAGACCACGAGAACAGAAATAGTACAACTCCTTCGATACCGATCTTTAAAAAAAAAAAAACAGCAAATGATTAATTTTAAAGTAAAAAGTCGTCAGAGTTAGGGTTTTTGGTGCCCGGAGCAAGCTGATTCCAAGACAGAGTCAATAGGATTTTTTTTATATAAAATACTATCCTGGAAAACATGAAGTTTATTTTGAGTGTGAAGTGTGTTTACTAAACAAAATAAATAAGATATTCCAAAACTTCAAATCCTCGTTGTGAAGAAAAACGACAAGAACGCTTTTTTTTTGGTGAAGCAACGTTTAAAAGAATTTAAAGGTCTTTTTTCATTTCATATTTACGTGGTGAAATCATAGAAATTCGCAGGGTGGCGCTGCACAAAATAACTGGCTTATTCACGAACATATTCAATTATACGGCCCTTCCAAGTATCCCCTTCTTGTAGAATGATACACCAAAACCTTACTGACTTTGGAAAGCGTTCCTGGAAGTCCTTTAGTGGAACACTCTTGAGAATACGTCCTTTAGTGATTTCAACGTTGGAAACAAAAACAAAAATCACATGAAGTGAGGTGTGGTTAGTATGGAGGATGGGGGGGGGGGGAGGCTAGAAATTTTCGACAAAACAAGACACAATGTGCATGTCGGCACAAATTGTCTTATTTTTTTTCTCTCTCGACAATTCCTGGCCCCACAACAATCCCCATCCTCCATACTCATCAGATCTTACCACATGCGATTTTTTTGCCTGTTTACAACGTTGACAATCATCAAAGGGACGTCGCTTTGAGGATGATTTTTTGATCCACGAAAGTACTTCCTGTGAAAGCGGTGGCAATCCACTCGGAAGCTACTTTGAAGGGGGTATATCATTCAATTAACGTCATTGGTAAGCCAGTTAACGTTTACAGCAATAGTCCAGTAACTTTTTGATTGCTCCTCGTAATTTATTTTTAAAAATACATTTCTTTTATAAGAATTTCAAAAAAGACAATATTCGAACTGTCTATTTTTGTCTTTTTCAAGACAAACGTTGCTTCTTCACAACAAACCATTCTCATTGGGAGTTTTTTTTTGCCTGCATCATGTCTAAAAATACAAAAAAGTTAATTATTTTAACGGATTAAATGTTATAATTCTCCTTACCCATCAGATTCACACTCATTTTCTCCTTCGTTCTTAGCCTCTTCATCTTTTTTCACTTTCTTCTCCTTGCGATCTGTTTGTATTTTATTCTCGACATCAGGTATCTTTAGAAAAGACCGTTCGTTCCGTAGTTTCTCAATTAAAGGAATCTCGGTTTCGTGTGGCGAACTCTGTGAAAGATGGACGAAACTTCGAGATAAGGCGATGTCAGAACTGTTTGAAGAAATTGGAAACTGATGATGTTGTTGGCAATAAGTTTTATCGGAAGTTTGCAAAGAAACCGAGGCGAATGTGTCACTCGTAGTTTCCAACGAGACCCTCTGAAGTGACATTGTTTGTGTTCCATCAGTTTTCGTACTACTGCTGCTGCTATTGCTTTCTGTGCCGTAGTTACGACCGATGTTCGGATCGTAACTGCAAGAAGCAGTGTGGCGGTACAAGGAGGCTGAAAAGGAGTTCGTATTCTCACCGTAGAGACTTTTATCACTGTTTGAGGCTATTAGTCTATGATTACTGAAGTTAGCTGTAGACATGCCGACAACCGACGACGATAAGATCCGTTCGAATGGTTGTTGTGGCTGTTGTGCTGCTCTGAAGCTCGAGGCTATAGGAACCCTTTCGGAAGAAAATCCACTAGCGAAGAGTGTCGAAGATGCCAAAGGTCTCGGTGATCGTACGAATGGCAACGTGCTCACGTCGAAACCGAACTCGACGGCATAAGTTCCCAGTGGCAAGATTGGCGTTTCGGTGCAAGACAATGCACGTCGAAGGCACGGATACTTGTCTTCCTCTTCCGACTTACGATTATCCATTTTTGTCGCTACGGTTTTCTTCGAGACAGTCGGAGTTCTCGAAATGTCGCCTCCACTGTTTGTTTTTTCGGCTGTTTTGTTTTCGCTTGTATTGGAACACTTGAGATTAGATGGAGCAGTAGGAGGTGGAGGTGGAGGAGGATTACATGTGGTCGTTGTAGGTGAAACCGTAGCGAACACCGACATTGTTGCAGCCGTCGTCGAAGTGTCGCGTTTTGCAGTTTCGTTGTTTCCGTTCTGTTTATTGTATTTTAGCATTTCGTCGGTTCGATGATGATGATGATGATGAGAATCGGTTCCGACATCTGGAGGCATTTCTGCGTTGGTGTCGATTTTGGCGGATTTTGATGTAATGCAACTAAGAAGGTTTTGGCACTTTCGAACTTCTTCTTCTTCTGTTGTTTTTCTTTTTCTTCTTCTTTGTGGTCGTTTTCTCGATAATGTTGCCTTTTCTTATTCAGGCAATTCGTGTTTTCGGGTTTAAACATGTTTGCTGACAGGATTCTTAAATGATGTTTTACTTTATTTTAAAGTTTTCTTTGCGTGGTTTTCAAACATCATTAAGTTTTCATCTGCCGTCTTTTATCATGAAAAAGAAACAAAAAGCAAAAATTATTCAGTTTTCTACATTTTAGTCACTTTTTATAAATTGGTTGGAACGGTTTAGAAATTACGATTTATCCACGTTTCAGAAATTACCTTAAAAGATATTGAAATTAAAAAAACTAGAGTTAATATCATTGAAAATAAATGTTTTATTCTAATCTGAAAATGAGGAATTCGGAAATTTTACGAACAACTCAAAGTATAAACTGAAGTGTAAAATCTTGAGGTGGTTTTGAAGTGTAAACTAAACGCCTCTCGAACTCTTGGTTATTTTCTGTCTTTCAGGTGCAAAATGAAGAGGAATTTGAAAAGACTCTTGAATGTACTTTAGAGACTGGAAGGGTAGCTCAATCATTTAAGAGTATATTTTTTCATCATGTTAATAATACGAACGTATCTTTCAAAATAAAATTTATAATTTATGTTAAGTTTTAAAAATATAAATTTGTCTATAAAAATTTTATTTTGAAAATTTGCTTAAGCGATTGAACTATTTTCTTCTAGTCTGTTTATCTTAATTTTGTTCCTAGGACAGAATAGTCAGCTGTACGGAAACCACCTTAAGCTACCGGGGATTGAAAATATATTTCATAGAAATATTTCGTTTGTTTTTAATAAACTCGGAACTTTTCAAACTTTCACAAAGTTTGTTTTGATTTTTAAAAGATATCTTCTAAATATAAAAACACATTTATTAACTATTCCAGTTTCTTAACTAAGAATAACCATAATTCGATTTTACTACTTTACAAGAATCTTGATTTTTTTTTAATGTAAATAGTTTTCAATTTTTATTATTCCCCCCATTGACTCAATGGATTCAAATATGTAATCAGGTAAATTTGATAGACATATTTATTATTATTTGTTTAACTATTCGTGAGAACAAGTATTGAAATTTATTTGTTGTTAATGTTGTTTTTAAGATAACTAGATTCTAGTTAGTCTCGTTTAGAAATTTTACAATTTTTTCTTTCTTTCTTTCTTTCGTTCAAGTAGGCGTTCAAAACAAAGATTTCAATTATTCAGTTTAGTTTTCTAATAATTGGAACAACATTTCTCGAAAACTCAATAAATAATTCTCAATTTGTTTTTAGTTTTCAGTACAAAGTCATTTGTAGACAGTTTTTTTTTTCATTTGTGTTTTCTGAACTTTCTCTTGAAAAAGAAAAACTAACTCAGTTTTCTTTTTTCGCCATTTTTTTTTAAATAAATTTTTAAGTTAACTGATCGAAAGTAATTTTTAATTATGCAGTTTTTTTTTTTAACAAATGTTGAATTTCTACTAAAAATCACTTCTGGATAAACAGAACAAATAATTCTACGCAGAATGTTCCATTAAGAGCCTATATGTATGACGCCATTTTGAATATTAGCAGATGACAATTATAGTTCCACTTTTCGCCGTTTAGTGGCGCCCCACAGCTAAGCCATTGAAACCAATGAGAAAGAGAAATTCCTATTTTAAAAAATGCATGGTTCAGGCAAATGTTTTGTTTTCTGCAACGAAAATTGTTATTTTCAAAATTCAAATTGCAATATGTACATAACAATATTGCTCATCTAGTGATACATTGGTACAAGTTTATAATTAGTTTTTCTATTTTTAATTTCATTTTAAAATCTCGTATTTTTTTAGCTCATGTTAAATCCCATAGGCGACAAACGCTCCTCCGTTTATACATTTTATAGGATCAAACTTCCCACTAACAATAAGTTTCATAGTACCCTAAAGTTTGAAAACTAATTGTATACGACTCAAATGACTCACCATTGTAGATCAAAAGTTGCTCTTTTTTCAGAAGTGCATATTTACCCAAAAAAGAGTCGTTATTAAAATATACCCACTTTTATCCATCGATATGAGAGAAAATGGCGGACAAAAGTGTATCAAAATTGATTTTTTGCCACATGTTGACGTCATAGCTACAGAAGCGCCTACATGCGAAGATTTTTGTAAGTTTTTTTTCACTGTAGGCTCTTAAGTCCAGCAAACATAATTTATTAATAAAAAATACTAAACAAAAAGCTAAGCAAAAGCTTTTATTCACAGAACTTGCTCAGTTTTACACACTTCAGCGTGCACTTTTAAATTATTTTGATTGCATTATATTATACAAAGGGGTTTTTTATTTTATACCCCTTTGAAATATGCTAATTTTCTTGACCCATGTTAAAGTTCATTCATCTCAAAAACGTCCATTTTGCTAACAGTGTTTTTTTATTCTTCAGGAACGTATCTTTCAGCTTTAAGAAGAAAAAAAAGCCTAAGACAAAAATGAAGGCTTTGCCTTAAAGCCACATTACCTATTCTATTGTCACTACCTCACAAATCGAAAAAATATGATTTTTTTTTCATATGATTCTATAATTATGGGACACCCTGTAGTGTCATTGGCACGTATAACGGTCTAGCTGTACGTTATTAGTCTTATGAGGCTGTAAGACCCATTTATTGAAGTAGTGAATTGAGAATTAAGGAGTACGAAAGTCCACTTTGGCCCTATTTTAAAATTCAAATGACAACATGGAGATTTCAGATTGCGTTCAAGAGACCCATCTATAATAAGGATTGTCTCCCGAAATCCCTAAGGCCGGACGACACAGAGAGACGTTTCAGACAGAATGTCTGAAGCATATCTGTTCTAACTACAACCCACACTAAATAAGACAAAAGCCAATCTGAGCATGCTCGGTTTCAAAATGTCTTCATCGGATGAAGACGTTCTCGAAGCCCCATTATTCTAGGAATGGCTCCTCTTGTCTGAGACGGGCAAGAAGCCGGGATGGGCGTTCAGACACGTCTGATACGTCTCAGTCAGTCTTTGTCTCACCAGTGTGTGCTATCTGCACTTAACCCCAATTGTATTTTTTTTTTTCTCTTTCTGACTGACTCAAACCGCCTCAGACCTTTTTGTCTTATTCAGTGTGTGTGTCCGACCTAAGGAAAGAATCCCACATGCTGAAAAACCAGCATAAATAGAAATAAAAAATCAGAATATTTCTATGGTCCTTTTGCATTGAAATATGGCGCTTCTGCTAAATTCCTTACACAAAATGAAATTCTGTGGGAATTTTTTTTAGCGCATGTGTGATTTCTTCCCTAAATGTTAATTTCTCCTACCTGTTAATAATCGTTTCAGTAGTTATAGGCACACAACAAATGGAACAGGTTGTTGTTCATTCAGTAAATATTACTTTAAAACTAACTTAAATATATGATGAGAATTTATATATAAAAAGGGGGATAATGGGAGGTTTTACGGTTTTTTTTAATATACTTGTTAGTAATTGTTGTGTCACAACTTCTTGAGAAAAAATAGCTTTATTTTAGAGAAAAAAGAACTTTAATTTGTTCTAAGGTTGGGTTTCTGTTTTTTTTTTTTTGCTGTTTTTATTATTTTGAAAAATAACTTTGTGTTGAATCACAACTTTGTCATCATTTTTATCAACTCCCCCCTTAGTCACCTCTAACAAAAATAATGTTATAAAAATTATAGCAGGTTGTGATAGATTTCTTATAAACGACGAAATAAAAGACTTTATAAACACACTGTACAATTAATATTACTTTTTTTTTAAAAATTAAACTATTCTTTTTCTTAACTTGTACTAAAGTGTTCTTGAAGTAGAAGAGTTACACTCAATGTCAGTTTATTTTTCAAATGAAGTGTTGTTACGTGTTTGTTGACCTAAAATGAGAACGAGTCTCTATCCCTAAATGTAATGTTCTGCGCAACCTATTTTATTGTAAACATTGCAATGGAAAGGTTTATTGGGAGCACTCTGTATATCATTCAACAAATGCGATCCTTTCGCCATCTTTTGGCAAACACAACAAATAACAGTGTTGTCAGATTATGTAAGTACAATTTTTATTACAGCATATTAGTTTAGCGTATAACGATGTTGATTAACTTCATTAATTACTTTAATTTGGTTAATATTAACTTATATATTTTAAGCCAGGTTTGTGTGTGTGTGTGTGTGTGTGTGATTAACGCTGTACAATTTATATAAATTTAAATAAATGAATTGCTTTTTTTTCTCTCAAGGTCAACTATATGTTGCACACTCCCCATCCAAGAACCCCACTATATTAAATTGGAAAGGGGAAAAGGTTGGAAAGTGTAGAGGGGGGGGGAGAGAAACTTGGAGGGGGGAAAGTGGGAGGGGGTGACTGAAATTGAAATGAAAGGAACAAACGACGCGCATGCGCGGGGATAATAGTAGCAAAATTAAACTACAGTATCACAGGCAATTGTGCTCAGCATTAGAATTTCTTTTGCTCCGCCCTTTTATGAACGTCATCAATTTCTAATTGGTTTGTTACTTGGTCTGACGTCATAATAAATATATATATATATTATATGAAGTACAATTTAAATTTTTTTGGGTTTTTTTTTAGTATAGTCTTTGATTACATTGATTAAAATGAATTATTTAGCTTTGCAAAGATGATGTTATTCCTTTAAAGTGATAACTGCATTCCTGGAACCTTCTTAAGATTTAAGCTATGTAACTTTTACTTAAAATTAAATAGAATTGCAAAAAGAGAATGCATTTATATAAATTTGTATAATAACTGACATCCATAAAACTGTTTAACACGAAACGGAAGGGACCAATTTCGTGTTAAAAGAAAATCTTAATGCTATATTCTAATACGTTATCAACACCTAAAAATGAAATGCATTTAAATATTTAATGTGTTCTACAGATCCCCTGTTAAGGACAAACAAACAATATGTCGAATTCAATTTATTCGTTTTATATCTATCTAGATATTGAATTAATATTTAAATATATTAAATTTGTATTAATGTAACAAAATATTGATTTAGTATTTCAATTTGTTAAGATATTAAGTTATAACGTCAATTTTATCGGGACTCCGTATAATTCAACTAAACACACAACTTGAATGCATTTAGCTAAATTGTAGATTATACCTAGTACACACCTGATAATTTAATTGCATTTAAATAATAAACGTGTTCTACAGAGCCCCGTGAAGGGCAAACAAACAATATGTCAAATTCAATTTATTCAGTTAATAATCTCAAAATATTGAGTTAATACTTAAATATATATTTATATTAAACTATTGACAAAATATTGATTTAGTATTTCAATTTAAAATATTAATAATAAAGTCAATTTTTATTTGATTCATATGTCCTTAACTGGATTCCGTATAATTCACCAAAGCACATTTAATTTGAATTCATTTAATTCGTGTGTGTATAGGGGTAAAAGGTATAAAAGGACCGGGTTGAAATTATTATATCTGTGTTAAAACGGTTCTCAAATGCACCCCTAGATTTGTGCATAACGAAATTGTAATCTGGCAACACTGTATTGTTCTCTAACACCCCTACCCCCACCCCCTTCTGGCATGGAAATACAATGGAAAGAGAGAGAGAGAGAGAGAGAGAGAGAGAGAGAGAGAGAGAGAGAGAGAGAGAGAGAGAGAGAGAAAGAGATTATAATCTCTACTCAAAAGATGGATAATTATGCAGATTTGGTTCTGCCCGGTCGTAAAAGTTGCCGAAAAAAAACGTTGATTTATAACGTACTTTGAACTGAAATTATGCATCTCTTGTAGCAGCTGCATTGTATACAATGCCTACTTGGGTACATTTTAAGGCTAAACGTTCGGCCTAAATACACCCATGCAATACAAATGACAGCATAATAATTAGCATAATCCCAAATAATCTAAAGTGACTATTAAAAAAATCATTCTGCAAATTCACTAGTCAGTTTTCGAAACCACGAATTCGGTATTAAATTCTGCACGTTGTGTAGCGTTGTAGACAATTTGAAAATTGCCGAAAAACTAGTATGCATATTGTTTTGTAAATTGACTAGTGATTTTTCAGAATGGCTGATTTTATAATATTAACTTTAGCACTAATGTAATTTTTTTTTTCGCTTCTAAACCGCTTGTCAAAACGAACGAAATTGTCACTTCCATATTTCAATTCGGCCCAAATTCAAAAGAAAGGGAAACTTCTGGGCACATGAACTTCAACTTCAACCCTCCTTAAGAGGCTAGATACATCGTTTAGTTCAAAATTTCTCCGAATGTAGGCGCTGCGATCGTTGTTGATTGAAAAACAGTTTTTTAACGTTTTTTCTCCCGATTCAAAGTCACATAATAATTAATAGAAAAATAATTTCGTGTGCTAATCTTATAAAAAAGAAACATCGTGAAGCCAATAGATTAATGCTCATGCTAATTTTTGTGTTATTGTTCTAAGTCGTTTTTAATGGGAGTTCTTCAAATGTTTGGGTGACGGTTTTTTGCTTCTATGGGAATTAACATGGAGTTAAAAAAACGTAAGATTTTAAATGTTATTTAAAAATAGAAAGCCCTTTTAAAATTTAGAAAAAGGAATAATCCTGAAGGCAATAAACACGTGTAAGTACGTGCTAATTTTTCTGATTGCTCTAAATCATTTTTAATGAGAGTTCTCTTAACTTTTGTTGGACGGTGTTTTAGTCCTATGGGACTTAACATGGAGTTTAAAAACGTAGGATTTTAAACGTTATTAAAAAATAGAAGGACCTTTTCAAAATTTATAAAAAGGAAACATCGTGAAGCCAATACATGAATGCATATGCTAATTATTTTGTTATTGTTCTAAATCAGTTTTAACGAGAGTTTTTCAAATGTTTGTGGGACGGTTTTTGATCCTATGGGATTTAACATGGGGTTGAAAAAACGAACGACTTTGAACCTTGTTTAAAAATAGAAGGACCTTTTTCAAAATTTATATAAAGCGAGCACTGAAAGAACAATACTTTTTATTGCATTTTGCGCTTTACTGTATTTGAATTGAGCGATTGTGAAGCGATTTCTTGCAGTTTTAGTAACACCATATAAGAACACTCATTTGTCTCGTTGTCGTCTGCTCAAAACAACAAGATGGACGTGGATCTAGGCTCTTAATTAGTAGAGTTAAAACATGCTGCACATTCCATTACTGATCGATTTATCCAATTAGCGTGACGTCACGCCCATAGAAATTTATATGAGTGACATCACACTGCTGAATAAATCGATGAATAGTGGAATGTACGGGTAGAAATGCCTTGTTTTATTGATTAGCCTTGAACAGGGTTTTTTTTTTAATTCAATTTTGTAACCGTGATTGTTGGGTACCCTGGTCAGAGAGGGTTTAAGTTCCAGAGACAAGGTTTCTTCTTCGTGTATTTGGGCCGTAGTTTCGCCCATTCATCTCAAATCATCATACAAATAATAACGGATGTCACACGCATTGCTACATCGTTAAGCTCCGTATACGTGACGTCACTGTCATTGATTCATTCAAGATTTTGTGACGTCATCAATATATATTCTTTTTTAATTATAAAAAATTGTTTTCCGTGCCTGTCGAAAACGCATATCCGTAAGCATCACGTGTTCCTTCTGTTCTGTAATTTAGATCTTTGCGTAGCTTACTGACGTCACAGAAATATGCACGTGTACGCAACGAACGCAAGAATTCGCAATAAATATATCGCACAGGCGATGGTTATCACCCGTCATTCCGTTCGTTTGCAGAGTTCGCTGACGTCACACGTGCGTTTGTCTTTCTCTATCTCTCTCTCTCTCTTACGTTTGCGATTAACGCATCACCTAGCGTATTTGTCTGGAATCAAAACCAATAACAATGATACGGGGAAGGGGGGAGGCCTATGTAATCCTGTATATAATACATAGGCCTATCTATAGTCTATATACTCGCTTAAATTTGAAGAAGAAATTATTCTTTCAATAAAATGAAAATCAATAAAATTGAAAATAATTACCGTGATAATATTGAAGAAATTTTCCTTTTCTTTTTTTCTTCTTCTTATATAAATGTATGTTGTGTTTTTTTTTCTCCAGTTGCACTTATGTATGTGTGTGTGAGTGAATGCAGGAAACGCGAGACAAGAGCAAAACCCTTTCGGTACTGTAATAAAAGTGAAAGAGGTCGATGACTCGATTCGAGGCCGCCGCTTGCTTTTTTGCTTGCTATGTATACAAACACACTCCATAGGCCTCTATTATAAGCTCGCTGTGTACTATATAACGTAGTAAGATGTGACGTCACACGTGATCTCACTAATGACGCAATATCGGTTTAGAATTGAGGACGACCATGTGACTTCAGTTTTTAAGGGGGTGGGTTCTTCATACAATAGCATTTGTGTTTGCGCGTTCTCTTTTTTTTTTTTTTTTTCGCAGTCAATTTTATAGCAATATAAAGTTACGTGAAAGTTGAACCCAAAATGTTCACGAAAAATTGGTTTTAAATGATTTCTTATAGTATTAGGTTTTTTTTTTTGAAGCAAGGTTTGGTATACATGGGGTGTACAAGTATGGCGTCGGTACCATTGGTGCGAATGTGGATTGCGTGCCATATTAGGTCATTATTCACGTTTATGTATATAGCGTACTCCCAATGACAATTTATGGTTAAAATAACTTTCTTAACATTAGGTGGCTTTTTTATTTCTTTTGTAAAAGGAAAAATGATTTATTTGCAAATTAAATCGGATTTATTTTTATTTTTAAGATATTTTTTTATAAATATTCAATATCTTAATTTTTATTATGAAATTATTTCCCATTTTTATTTTGGTTTGCAAGAATTTTAACAAAAGCTATGACGATACTAATTCTTTTATGTTATTCTTTAAAAAGTTACGCGTGAAATAAAAGTACATAAAACCGTCACCAAAATTGTCATGAATTTTATTGTAGGTTTTTACTGACATAACAAAAAATGACAAGCATCATATGTAGTGTCATAGTTGTCATGTGTACAGATATGATTTAAATAACTGGCATCATTCTTTATTCAGCGTAAATTACAAAAAAAAAGTTGCACAAATAAACCAAATACTTCTTTTGCAAATTATTATTTTATTTAGAAATCACCTTTAAGATCTGCAAAAATACAGAGAAAAAAAAAACACTTGAAAAATAATTACATTTCTAACAAAAGTAAAATAAAATCTTACCACTTTGTGCTAAACGTTTTCCAGCCCAAGTTGTCTCCAATTTCTTAACGAATTCTTTAAAAACTTCGACACTGTGACACAAGTTCGTTTTCTTGTAATCTACAAAACATTATCAAAAAAAAAATTCTTTGATATTTCATCTCTTGCATTATGATAAAAAAATACCTTTAACTTTTTTCTTTGGATTAGTATCGTCGTCGTTCGCATCCTCGATGGATAACCTCATCTCTGCATCGTGTCTGTTGATTTCATCAACAAGTTGACTGTAATAATAATATTTGATGTGAACAGAATATAAACATATATGAAACATTTCATCATATAGCGGGAAAACGTCTCAAAATGAAATACCTAATTGTAGGTACTGAGAAAGGATTGAACGTTTCGAGATTATTGACGTCTATCGGAACACAGACCCTTCCAGTTTTCGGATGAATGCAAAACGGACTTTTAAGCAAATGATTCAATCCTTTAGAAACATTAATGTCCAGCCTTGGATAACATAATTGAAGTATGATTTCTTCGACCGGATAAATCTGCTTTCGATCCCCACTTTTCTGTATATAAAAATAAACTTTTTAAATTTTTTTGTTTTTAAAAAGAATCCTTTAATGACTTTTTAAATGCTTAAATTTCATTACAGAGCTTGAGATCGGTTTCGACAATTCATTTTCGATATGTTTCCATCGCTGAGCCGAGTCTTTGAGTCGTTCCATGTCACTTGCGAGAGTGGTTCTCAATTGTCTGTCTGTAATGAGTGCTAAAACCTTATTCCAACGTTCAGCGTTCGCTAAGAAATCCTGATTTTCGACGTGCAGTTCCTCAAAGTGATCTTTAATGATTTTTAGACAGCGTCTAAACAACATTTAAACAGAGTTGCAAGATTTAATTTAAATCTTACTTAAATTATTTTAAATAAATTAATTTTATAAAAATATATATGCAAATTTTTGAACAATAAATTGTTTAATAAATGATTAAATAATTTATAAAATTATAAAATTTTATAAAAATTTCAATTTTTTATATTTTAACTGGAAAAAAAATCGTTTTTCAGTCAATTAACCTTGATTAGGGATTAGAATACAGTTTTAGTCTGGAGAGAACTATTTCTAAATGTTATTCTAACCTATAGCCTGTAACCAGGCTTTTTGAGTGAAAAATGCATTTTTCTATTTGAATTAATAATTATAATTTAAAAACTTACACTTTATAATTTTTAAAATTGTAAATAAATGATTTTGAAATTCTTGATTTATATTTGAAAAATGCTAATGTAAAATTAAATGTGATTTTTGTTGTTGTTGAAAGAAAATCAAAATTATAAAAACTTCATTCACTTACGTAAAGAACGGAAATTCTATAACAGTTAGATTAACTTTCTTTGTAATGCTTTCTCCACCGATGACGACCGAAAGGTAATCTGCAACAGCTGAACGAGCTGCAGCATTTAACTTCCTTGCTCCTTCGTCACAGACCCAACAATGGATACCTCGACGACCAGAATAAACCCAGAGAAGATGGTCATAGCCGAAATCCTCTGCAATCGAAACAAAAGAAAAATCTTCCGAGATTAAATTTTCCACCGTTAACGACAATAACGTAAACTAACTTCTTAAAGCAGCATCTAAGATTTTGATGGCTATTACAATCAGGGGCCAACATTTCTTACACATATCGGCACCGCTACAACAGTATCTAACATCATCATAGTCTGTCATGTCGATATCAAATACGAGTTCTTTCTCGATCGGTTGAAAGGAAACGGCCGTACGATGGTCTTTAGGCTGAAAAACATACATCGAAATGAACAGAAATAGTTATTAAACAATCGATCTCAACCCATTAAGCGAGCAGAGAGAGAGAGAGAGAGAGAAAGTTGACAATTAACAAACTCTGAATGTGAACACGGCTCCAATGTCGATCTTATGGGGACGATGCTTTTGAAATTCTTTCTCTAGTTCATCACAATTTGCAAAAGATTGATAACGGAGGTAAACGTCGTCTTGAATGGTAAAGGAGAATTCGCGGTGTGGAAAGTAGTTTTTATTAACTAGATATCAAAGAATGAAAACAATCTGTCAATTATATTTTTTAAAAAAGATTTTATTCCAATGTCAAACTTTAGGTAAAACTTACCGTTACCGTAACTTAACCACCTGTAATAAGGTTTATAAGGAAAAAGCCTGTTGTAATACAAGGGAAGCATGTCCTGAAGTACGTTTTCATCGTATTTTGCACACATTTTTACAAGTTTAATTTATTTTCACTCGTATTTTGTTATTGCATTAGAAACAATGTCCGTTTTGGCGGGAAATTAAGTCAGTTTTATACAGGAGGACTTGTATATCGATAAGATGATACTTAAGACACGAGTTAACATTATGCTACAACATATTTGAAGCTCAGAGCGCCGTTCAGTTTGCGATAGAAAGGCACAAAAGGGGTGAACATAAATACAAATTATTAAGGTACGCAACATTTTAGTACACCCTATGTAGACAAAATGTTGCTTCACACTCAATAACTATTACCTGTCTTCAAAGACGTGAAATTTACGTGGTATATTTTATCAGTTATTTTTAAACACATTTTTATTATATTGTTTTTGTAACAAATAGGCTTATTATTATATAAAATATTTCTGAACTGTTTATTGTTTTTTCTTCTTGTTGTGTCAAATGTCCCTACATCTGACACTAATGCTCAAAGGCCACAGTTATAGACTATAACGGATGGTATTAGCCTTATTGCTTAAGTCATATTTTGAAGCACATGTTTATTTCGTTTTCACATAAACGTACTTGGTGAACGAACATGGCGCTGTTTTATACTGTGACTCGAAGTATACGCCATAAAAGTACATCATAGTTAGCTTACTATTTGTGACGTAATATTTTATTTTTTACGCCGGTAGCAGCAACAGTATTCCAACGGTTACTTCCGGTTTGTTAAGTACTTTTAGAAGTTGCTCATTAGAAGGTCTTGTAAAGACGAAATATTTGACGAAGATTCGGCATAAAGGTGAGAAAAAACAGCAATTTTAAACGGAAATTGTACGCAAGTGTGCGTTAACTTAAAAAAGAGTGATTTATTGAGGTATTTAAGTGTTTTTTTTATTGAGTTTCATTCAGTTCTTTCGTTGTTTAGACTAATTTCGCCGACTTCGACATAAAATTAAAAAAATGGAAACTACGGAAGTAACAAACGACACAGAAACACGAAGAAGGCAACTTAACGAGGATTCTGACGTTTCTCAAGCATCGGACGATGAAATTGTTACCGAGAAACCGTCACAATTGGTAATAATTGCGTTTTAATTGAATAAAAGTGTCTAAATTCCATCGTGTGTTAGGCAGTGTTGCCAGATCTACTCTTAAAATCGCTAAACAAAATCATGGTTTTTCGCAAGATGAGACGAAATCGTTTATAGATTCTGCTCGATGCTGTTTATAGGTATAAAGTTGAGTTTGTAATGGCTTCGGAAATAAAAATGTAAACGTGACTTTAAGGAGTCAAAGGTCAATCGGGTTTTCATTACAGTTCAAAGTTAAGCGTTTGTTTCTATTGAAAGTTGGTTAAAGGTGGTTCTGTCCGTTCTCGTGATCGAAATTCGCCTTACGTAGATTATTTTATCATATTTTTCACAAACAAATTGTCTGCTTTACAAAAAAGAAAATAGTGATCTTTGTATGTTTGATAATCGTTTTGTAGCAATTTCGAATTCTTGTTTTTTTTCCATTCAAGTTGGGCGAAAAAAAAAATAACTGCAGGATTGTTGTCAAACTGCACTAAAACATTTATTTTTAAAGTTTATATAAAAGTCTTATTGAAGTGATTGATAATAATAATAATAATTTATTGTCACAATTTCACAAAGGTGAACAAAATGAAATATCGCAACTTACATGTGACAAACATCATTTCTATACAATCTTAGGTAAAAAAGAAAATCAATCAATAAAAACAATCACTCTGAGGATAATCATATAGTTTTAACCAATAAATATTTTTTCTTAAAAATACAAAAAGATTCAGAATTGACAATGTTCGAAGGAAAGAGCATTCCACAAGGGAATAACACGATTCAGGGAATACAATTTCGTTCTATTTACCTTTTGAGGCCTCAGAATAATTTTCATATTGTGGCTCTGTGTACTTAAAAGCAAAAATTGTATACATGATAAAAAATTATCTGAACAGTGAGAAATTCGAAAAATAATTTTAAAAAATAAAATAATTAATTTCTACTTCTTGTTTCAAAGGTTTTTTTTTTGTTTTTGAAAGTGTAAATTGTTTGTAATTTTACTGACATTTTCTATTTGAAAGTGTACTTAAAATCGTTTTAGAATTTGAGCATATTTTTATGTTTACGTGTATATTTTGATCTTCATAAAACATTTTCAGATCTATTGAATATATTTTATCAGTAACGTATTGTGTGGAATATTCAAGCATTTTCAGCTTTCTATTTTGGTATTTTACAAAAAAAAAAAGGCATTTGGTTTGCATAATATTCTTCTTAGTCTATTCAGTTTACACTTGAATTGTTGACTGTTTTAAGTGGATTTTTATATACTTATAAATTATATATACTTAATGGTGGCTTCATATTTAAATCTCCTCTCCCAACAGTTGGAGGGTAAAATTAGGATTTTCAAGCGAACTTTTTTCAGGAGAAACATTACAAAATTAATCTAGTTTTAGAAACTAGATTAGTTGTTGATATATTGTTGAAAGATTTTTTTGATATCTTTCAAAATAAACTTTTTATGGCAGTTTGAAAAAGAGGGAAATAATTTGTGTGAATTGTTGATGAAAATTACTATAAAATTTTAATTTTTCAAAATATTGTCTTGAGTTAACTTGAAAAGTTTTTTTTTAAAATTTCGGAAAAAAAGTCTGTTTGATGTTTTTGCATCCAAAAACATCTATAAAGTCATGTTAATTGAAGTTAATTGGCTTATCTACAAATTTAATAAACACGTTTAAACTTTTTGATAATTTAATGAAAAAAAAAACATTTTAATCTGAGAGGTAGGCCTATTCTTTGTGGATATATTAACTCGTATAAGTTTGAAGAAGTCAGTCTTTTCGTTTTATAACCAACTTGAATTCAAAAACGAAAATTTTCATCTTCTCAAACGCCATAAAAATGTTGACTTTTCTAACACAAAAACATCGTAGCACATTTGTAGTTTACTCTAGTTTTTAACAAGCATAAAATTTAACGCTTGGTAAACCGATTTTACTGTTAGAAATAATTATGCAGTTCTGCATAATTTGAAATCTTTATAGTAATTTAAAGTAATATTTTTTTTTTGTTTTTCATGTAGAACGATAGTAACGACTCTAAAGAGGTCACAGAAGCTGGTAATATATTCAAACTATGTGATCACAAGGCTGTTTCCCAATGAAATGGTGATTTAGTGTTTTTTCTCGTTGATTCTTTTAAGTTACCGCTGGTACGGAACACGAACAGGAATACGAAAGTTGTGAGGATCGTGAAGCTTCTGAAGTCGAACACGATAATGTAAGTGAAACGCAACCTTCGAGTGAATTTTATTGGTTTATGACGGACCTTCGCTTTATCTTTTGGTTAGGAAGGATCGGTGGGTGATGCTTATTACAGTGAAGAGGGAGGTCGCGAAGATATGGCCCAGCTTTTAGAAGGCGACGAGCTCGACGATCGTGAATGGGAAGACGAAGAAAGAGAAGACGGCGATGGGGAAGAGAGTGAAGTTGCACAATCTAAGGAGAAGCCTCTAGATTTCGACGAAGATCGACGAAACCCTCAGTATATTCCTAAGAAAGGAGGATTCTATGAGCATGACGATCGTCTCGGTGAAGAAGAAGCCGCAGAAGAACCAGAGGAGTTCGTTTTTTTTTTGTTAATTTCATAACTGAGAAAAAAACATGGTTTATTATAAGTTGTTTTGTTCTTTAGACAACAAAAGAAAGGCAAGAAGTTGTGGAAGAACGAAGGACTTTGGGAACACGATCGTTTTCTCACAGACGAACAGATTCCGAAGAGTCGTGACGAGCTCGTTTCGATCTACGGATACGACATACGGAACGAGGATGGACCTCCGCGAGCGAGGAGACGGCGAAGATATGGGTAAAATTCAATGATTTGTTGATATGTTTGATGTAATTCACGTTTACATGGATTAGATTTTTATTATTCAATTGTTTTAATTTTTTTTGGTAACATTTATTCAAGCCGTGGACCGAGTAAATATACGCGGAATTGGGAAGACGAGGATGCGTATGCAAAAGCCTCTTTGCGTCGAGGTGGAGACGAAAATAACGGGGAAGAGAACTTTAGAGGTGGTTTTCGTGGACGTGGAAGAGGAAGAGGTTCTGCTTCTTATAGTGGTCGAGGTCGCGGTCGTGGTGGACGTAGAAACTCCGAAGAGTTCTTTCAGCAACAGAGTGAATCAAATTCATACAGAAAGGAAGACGAGGAACAGGATCAGCGTGACGATGAGGTGAAAGGTAACAGAGGCGACGATAACGATTATCCGCCTCTGCCTTCGAAAACGGACGATAAACCAACTAGAATGGTGTTCGAAGTTGATTCGAAAAAGGATGTGGCTCTTGTGAAAGAAGTTCAAGAGATTTCTAAAGTGAATGTTCCGGCAGTTCGTACGAACGGAAAAATTAGTAGGTCATCTCGTAGAAACTACGGAAACAGTCCTCGGAGTCGTGGCGCCATGACTCGCTCGGATCACGATGGGATGAAAGCGCTTGCAAAGGACATAGAAAAATTATCAGTTAGTTCTCGAGAACGGAAATTTGTACCGAATACTCCTCCAAGAGAAGGTCGTAAAGAAGCCAGTGAGTTTCATTTTAATTGTCTTCTTTCAATTTTTTTCACCTGTAATTGGTTCATTTTCAGTTGGTTTTGTAGTTGAAGGGTTGAAAGGGGGGCGGGTGAAGATCCGGTGTCTTTCCATGGCAATACAATAACAACCGCACTTTCGTTTACTCTTCTAGTTTCATGAAACATTTTTTATGAACGACTGATTTTCAAACTCTGGTTATTCTGTTTATCAGGAAGATTACTAAAGAGTTTTGTTAGAAACTAAACATCCACATGAGGCTTATTATTAAATGATTCGGCTATACTTGCCTCATCGTAAGATGAACCTTTCTGAAATCTGAGGAGTTGATAAAAGAAATTTAGGATCGTGTCATATAGTCTGGTAGAAAAGGAATGATAGCAAACGTCCGCATCAGTCTAAACAAAAAGGGGTTCTTGCATTCTTTTGTTATTACCGCTTTTTTATCATGCAAAATGATATAAGCCCAAGTTTTTGTCAACCCCCTTAAGTTGTGTCAAGTATAGCCTAATCATTTAATAATAAGTTAAATGTTGATATCTTTCAAAATAAACTTTATAAAGACAGAAATTTAAAAAAAATACCATCTGCTTGAAGTTGGGACATTTTCAAACTGACATAAAAAGCTTATTTTAAAAAGATATGAAAATATCCTTAAGTGATTGAATATTACTCTTCTAGTTTCTAAAACACACTCAAGTTTTTCTTAATTTTGCTTCTGAAAAACAGAATAACCAGAGTTTAAGTTTCGAAAGTTGATTTTATAAAAGCGTTTTTGTTTTCATATATATATATATATATATATATATATATATATATGATATATATATATATATATATGATATATATATATATATATATATATATATATATATATATATATATATATATATATATATATATATATATATATATATATATATATATATATATATATATGGAAGAATTAACCGATTTTTTTCTTCTTTCAAATCTTCTTCTCAAATGAACAGAAGTGTTACCCACACAGCACAACTTCGATGGCCATCTTCCTCATCCTCCTCCCATTCAGCACGAAAGGCACCAAGCGACCGTTCCTCCTAGGTTGCAAGAATCAATGGCCAGTCGTCCGAAGAGATATTCTTCTCAGAGGCAACGTCAAGGTGCAGATCCCATCTCCTATCAACAGTCAGCTGGTTTGCCGCAAAATAACTCCTCGGCAATGCCACCGAGGTTCTATGAAACAAGTGAGTTTCTTTTGTTGTTTTCTCTCGTATTTTCGTGCCGTTTGGTTGTTTAACGTTTAATGTGGCCATTGTAATTATGTTCGGGGATTTTAGCTTCCAAATAATTAAAACGTGATCGGTCCCTTTTAGGGCAAGGGTCTATATTGCAAATGTCCCACACCCGTTTTTGGGCACATCAAATTCCACTTAACATTGTGTCTGTGGCGTCCCACCTTAACTGAAGTTATAGATAGTTGAAAATATTTGTTTTGAATGGCTTTTATTAGCTATTAATTGTCAAATGGTAGACTATTAAAGGTCCGTAACGTCTGTTTTGTCTGATTACGTTGTTTTTGTTCTCTTCGAGTCCACTCGTTACGTCATTCTTGTGTATCAATCTTATGTCAATCACGATTTTGATGATGGTGATTGCAGGTTATCAACAAGCAGTGTATGCCGAACCTCCTACTGTCACTCAGGGCAATGCTCATCAAGGTTCTGCTCAGATTATTCCTCAGCATTACCAAGGATACGATCAATCGTACCAGGAAACATATGGTGGGCAGGGATTTCAGTGATATTTCAATTTCTTTTATCATAAAAAATCGATCATTTTTTTGTTTTATTTTCAATTTCTGTGTTCTTCAGTAGTTGTGTTTTTAGTATTTCTCTTTCACCGACTCACTTTTCGCTTTTTTGAGTTGAATGAAATCTGAAAAGTTGATTAGTCTTATTAGAACATGTTTATTTTTTTTCTCAAACATGTTTATTTTTTTCTCAAATGGTACGAATAACCCCTTCAAAATAAACTCTTTACTTTGGAATGCTGTTGATGGTGCTTGATTATGGTTTGCTTGGACTTACTGTTTAATCGTTTTGATGTTTCATTCTAGCGTTAATCTTGCATTTTTTTTCAATTTAATTTGTTCTTCTTTTTGTATATTCTTTATTGTTCCTCTCAAGCTTTTTAATCTTTGTAATTGTTTATATGAACTGTTTGTATGAATTAGCCATACGACCCATGGCTAACCCACCACGATTGTTCAATCCCGTGTCGTTGGCAACAGGACAACCGGTGATTCCGGCTCCTTACATTGCTCCTGGAGGGAACATAATGAATTATGGACCGCCTCCTGCAGCGTATACACAGTATCAATTTCAACAGTATGCTGCAACTGCTCCAACGGTGGTAAGTTTCAAGTTGATGTAGTTTTTTTGTTGTTGTTAGTTCTTCTCGAACAAGATCTTTCTAAAAGGAATTTTTTTAATATTTATATTTTCTTAGAAATATTGCATAAAAACTTAGCAGTGCCATAATTGCACAGGCTATATCTTAAGCGGCAGTCAATGGCTATTTTTCACGCACAATTTACTGCAATAAACGAAGATGAGCGTTTTCTGCATATCAGTGTGTCTAGAAACCACAGCAAGTGTGTTATTATCACATTGGCATTTGCAATTTATTGATGGACACACAGCAGTGAATTTTGCTTTAAATATTGCAGTGTTTTCTTAAATAAATAGCAATTGCCAATACAATATTATATGTGCAAGCATTGCAGTGGTTTCATGCACACTGGCTTGCAGGACAGGCTTATCTTCCTTTTTTTGAAAGGATTATTACAAGATTTATAAGATAATTCAAGATTAGACTCATTTATTGCGTTTATGACAGCATAGCAGTGTGATCAACGCTTTATCCAAAGTTATTATCACAATAAAGCTGGGAACAGACATGCAATAATCAGGTGTGCAATAGTTATTTGCATACATCACTACTGTCGGTTTATATGATACCGCTGTCATATAAACAATTGGTAGTGACTCTGGCAACCAAACTATTACACACACCTCAGGATTGCATGTCTGTTCCCAGCCTTAAGGGGCCATATTCTTAATGATGGCTAAGTCAAAGCTATTGCTAAACCCATGACATTTTAAATGAAACTTTCTAGCGAAAGTTCACGACCTTTGACTTAGCTATCATTAAGAATATGATCCTTAACTGCTGGATATATAACAAAGAATTTTGGCTGTAAATCAAGTAAAATTCATGTAATACAAAATGGTAACATGTAAACATATTTCAGTATGTGCAATTTCTTGCACACAAATATCGTAAAGCAGTTGTTTCAAAACCACACTATTGATATTTTAATAAATCGGTCACCGTGTGATGCAAGTGATGTAGCGGTTGGAAGTGGTTTTATCTGCCATATTCGTAATGATTGCAAAGTCAAAGCTTGTGCTAAACTCATTAGCTTATACATGAAACTTACTAGAATTTCATGATTTTAGCATCAGCTATTCTAAAAAGAACTTAAATTTGAGCATTGTTTTACTTTCGGAGAAAGGAACTTAGCACTTATTTTATAGAATTAATAAGTTTGTATAAAGAAGCAAAATTGACATACAACCTTTCTGTGAAAAATTCGTGTTTACTTTTGAATGTTAGGGTGGTCATCTTGATAACTCACTTTCTACACTTCAGTCTCAACCTCAGGAGATCTTTCGCTGTGGAATGGCTTATTATAATGCTCATCCGCCAGTACGAACATTGCCTAAACGTCCAAGAGCTGCCATTCCGATCGTACCACCGCCAGAATTAGAGGTACATGCGATAAAAATACTAACAGTAATTAGAAATAGTGACATATTTTTGTTAAATTTGTTTTGGTTTTAATTAGGAGCATAGGAGGGATGATTCCGAAGAATGTAACGAAAATAACGAAGCTCATAGTAGTTATTCCCCCGAGCAAACGGTAACTGTAAATAATTAACTCGAAATCGTCAAACGTATTCATTTCTTTTAGTTGAAATAACGACGGTAAGACCTGGAATATCTTTCCACGTTCATTTTGTGATTGTAATTGTGTATTTCTAACTAACATGAGTTATTGCAATAATGTTTGCAAAAACAATACTGTTTTGTATTCGAAAGAAGACTTTTTTATCATTGGTTTTAAATTTGATATTTATTTTACGATTGGGACTAATAATTGACTAGAGTATTTTTGCATAGCTTTTTTTTGTTTGAAATGTTTCAAAGTGAAGGAAAATTAATTTTTTTTGTGCGTTTTATTTAGTTAAATTTTTTTTGTTGTTTGAAGGAAATTTTTCTTTTTCTTTTTTGCTCGTAAATTGCTAAAAGTGTCTTAACGCTAAGAAAATGATGCCGAAGTAAATTTCTTATCATTGTTGTACTAAAAAAAAATAATAATATCGGAACATTCAAACGAGGCTAATTGTTTATCGTTTTCCACTTTCACGAAAATCACTTTTTGGAAAACTGGATAAATAGAAATTTTTTAAATCGCAAAAAAAAAAAACTTGCAAAATAAAACTATTGCTGAAAATAATAACTTATGAACAGAATCAGAAAGTTATCTTATTAAATCCGTTGACTGTTACAGCCTTGGTGGTCAAAATAAATTAAATCTATGATTTTCTCAAGTCATAGACGATCTTATATCTACACTGCACCAACTTAGGCTACATTTTTAAATTCTAAGGGTGTTTATAGATGAGTGACTTTTAATGGTCGAGTTGTGCTGCAAAAAGCGGTCGGCGTGTCGGCTAAACCGATCACTCGTGTCTATTAAAAATGTTTGGGAAGTTATACTAATGTAGTTGAGTGAACTGCAAAAAAAAAGGGTCAAAAGCATAACAAACGACAGGAATGGTCTCGGTAGTCATTTAGATAAAATGGACTCTGACAAGATTTTATTATTGTTCCGTTGTAAATATGCGACAGGTGGTTGGCAAATGGTCTGTATGCAAACAAGAAACACTTTTGCCGGTTGTGTGAGTCGAAAACCGTTCAGTGACTAGTTCATCTGTGGTTGAGAATTCGCGCGTGTGTACATGTTTGGACGCTTCTTATGGCAATATGTTTATATCGTTTTCAACCACTTTTTGAAGTCGAACTCGACTACTATAAGTCGCTCGTTTCTGAACGCCCTGATTGTTAGCTAACGTTCTGCAACATTAGTGGCGTTCATAAAAAAGAAAGCCATAGCCTGCCTCTTTATACTTTACATGTAGTATAATAACCATAATAAAGCGATAACTGAGCGTTGCTATTATTTCAAGAGCCGTTAGCAAACAATCAGAATTTAGGAATGTAGCCTTTGTTTTCTAATGAAACATTCATGGGGTACCATTAGTATTGTAATTAATTCTAACAAATATGTACTGTATCATTGTTTTTATTAATATTTAATTCGAATTCTACAAATAATTAAAATTCTATGAACTACTTTTCAGTTTTTTAAAAGATGTTTTGTGCCACTAATTCAAAACACAGTGTCTCTGATGATTTGTTTGTTGGACAATTTAGATGTGACACAAAGTTACTATGGAAATTTATTGCATAATTAAAGTACGATCGTTGATGTTCATGCTGGCAGTTAAAGGAAATTCATATTCCCAAGCAAATCAAAATCAATGTTATTATTTTGCTTTAATTTTTTTTTTAATATTTACTGTTCCAGATATGAACAACAAGGCCATTTCCAGCACGTTTTAAAACTTAGCCATTAATTAACCAGTTATTTCGGATATAAATTGTACACGATACAGTTCTAGGTTCAGGAGATTTTTCATGTGTAGACGTGATGTAATTTTGCCCCACACACAAACAAACAAAAAACTAATATTTTTTTATCTCAATTATAAATTCACTATTTCCTTTTTAGAAACAATATTATGAAACAACTCATATTGTTTTCAAAACTAGAATATTAAAAGTTTATGCTACGTTTTTTCATGGCAAAATTCATGAAAACTGTAAACTGTCATAAAAAGTTAATTTTTAAAGATATCACGGAAAAAAAATTAACATTATCTCTAACTATTCTAGTTTCTAGAACACTTTGGATTTTTTCGTAATGTTTCTCCTGAAAAACTTTCGCTTGAAAACTATTGAACCTCTTATAGAACAAAATAGCTGCGCGTTCATTCCATCTCGGGAGGGGGGGGGGGGAAAGAAAATATACATATTTAGCCACCTTAAATAGTTGGTGTTGGTAATTCTTGCACATATATCAAAGTAAAATTTAAACATTTTATACTTTTTTTTCTCGATGAAAAGTATCTATGAAACTTTCAAGAAAAGGACAAACTTAATTCATTATCGGTTCATTTGCTGTAATAGCTTTATTCAAAATCAACAGTTTTGAGGAAAGTTTTGTTATTTTTTTACTGAATTAGTTTCGTGAAAATTTATTCGATAGAGATTTTACGCCATTGCTTCTCCATTCAGTTTCTTTTGTCGCATATTGTAAAGCCGCCTGATCCACCGCTCTTGTTTAGCAGCTACGTCCGTATACAACTGTAAACGATACAAATCATAGATTTTCATTGGGGAAAATGTCATCTTATTTGAAGAAAACCGACATTTTCATGTGCAATTTGTCCAAAGTTCTCTCCTAATCGGTTCGGATTCACCGCTGCCGTTTGCATCGTTGTCAACTCATTTGTCTCTGCAGTCGATCCAAATATGACAATGTCGTGATCATCTATTTGAGAATTTTGCACGACATTAGTCTGAAAACAAGATAAACAAAAACCCGATAATTAATATAACGAATATTAATCTGTTATTACATTAACGTGCCGTCGTTATCGATCTTCCCGATTTGAACTCCTGTTGTCTAAATCCATCAGAATTGATTTCGTCAATAGTTGTGGCCCTGTTTATTTGTTCGGACACCGAAATAGGATCTTTGAAGAGAAGAAGAAAAAATAACTTGTAAGAATTCGGATTGTATGTTCGAATAACAACATTTGACTAACTTTCAGATTTCACTGGTTTTTCTAACTCGATAATCCCTCGTTCTTGTTTGACAGCTGATAATACTCCTTTTTCTCGTAACATGGCATCGGCATCCGCTGTTAACATAATTTGAATCCTGCATTATTATTACTACTATATATACTACAGGTATGTTTCTAGTCAATATTACCAGCAGCTTTCAGTGCCATTTGCATTTTAATCTTCAATTGCTCTTCAGGCGTCTTTTGACTTTTGTAAATTTAATACAAAAATATGAAAACATTACTTGATATTGTTTTGTTACATACAAATGTGTAAAAAAGTCACTTTTTAGAGAAAGTTACTAGTGTAAAGTTCCCTTTGAATGAGTTATAAGTTATAACTTTAAGCAATTAACTTTACTTAGGTTGGCCATAGATGTAACTTTTAGTTGCACAATATAACTGCACATGTCTACCGCTCATGTCCAAGACTTGTGAAGGTCATCCCTAGTAAAACTTGAGTTGTTTTACCACCTACACACTCAAATATACTTGCTACAATAGACATGTACAGTTATATCTGCAGTAATCTAGTGCCAGCCTAAAAGAATTAAATTAAAAAAAGTAACTAAATTCAAGAAAAATATTATGTTCATCAAATTACTAGTGTAGTAGTTTCCTGTCTAGAAGTTACACAAGTTATCGTTACTTCAGAAGCTAATATAAAAGTAATGTTATTTTTGTGGCAATTTTATTGAATAGAATTTCTTTTGAGAAGAAATTTAAAACGTTACAAAGTAGATCATTCGCCATATGTTTTGTGAAAAGCTAATTTTAGAACTCTTCATTATTCTGCATTTCAGGAGACAACACTAAGAAGAAATTGAAAGTACATGTATGCTAGACACTTGAATGTACGTAGCTGAATAATAGTATTTTCACATTGATATTGATATATTTCAAAATAAACTTTTTATAGACAAAATTAATTTTTGTTCCATCAAATCAGCATGAAAATACTCTCAAGTATCAGAACTACCCTTCTAGTTTTTATAACACTTTCATCTTGTGTTTTGTTTCACTTCAACTTGCACTGAAGTTGTAATTGTACTTCAAAATGATTTAAACTCTTTACGTTTTTCTTACTTTCAGAAATAATCAATTATGAACACTTTGATAACATAAATAACAACCTTTTAAAAGGTTCATTTTTTATTACAGTTGTTTTCGTAACCTCGGGTTTTTCGATTTTAGGAAATATTTCTCTGAAATATAAAAAGAAAAAAAAAACA
This sequence comes from Brachycybe producta, assembly GCA_036925085.1. NCBI lineage: Eukaryota > Metazoa > Arthropoda > Diplopoda > Playtdesmida > Andrognathidae > Brachycybe > Brachycybe producta. The sequence continues at coordinate 322,055 of JAUPFP010000092.1, forward strand.
CGATAAAAAAACTGATTGGTAACATATTGCTTCTTTTTATATTAATGCATAAGATAACCGACTGAACGCTGGGAGATCTCGACTGACGAGACCGAGACTGTCCTCCTCCTTTACTTTGACGTCCGCCTGAACGACTCCTAGACCTTCGACTTCTCGTCGATCGTTTCGATCTCGATCTATGTTGATACCTTTCAGAACTGTCAGACCTACAAAATGTAAACAATTATGATCGTATACCCCCTTTTATGGTTAAAATGTCTTATTATAAAACCTCGATCTGCGATTACGAGATGATCTACTTGGAGATTTGCTTCTTCTTTTAGACGTTTTGACACTTGGCCTCTTTCTACTGTGAGACGAACTGCTGCTACTCGATCTGGTTGATGATCTAGACCTGAAATAAAACGAATTGCAACCAAAATAAACGTTTCTATTAAACCTTAGATCAGAAGAGTAATATGGTCTAAGCTTAAACGAACTAGACGTTCATTAAGTATACCTTCGTCGTCGACTTGTACGACCACTGGACGATCGATCTTTACGGCCACTTTCTTCTGAATCACTGCTACTTCTACGTCCCATATCGTACCTGATCAACAAACTGAAACGAAAAAAAACAAGTGTCAAAACAAATTATATTTAATGAAGATTTTAAAATAACAAACAAATAGCAAAAATACTCCACATTTAAACTTCTGACAAGCAGTAAACGAGGATAACACGCATAACCTTTATCGTGCCATTACGAAGCGAAAAATTACTGACCATGAAGGGGTGAATGAATATGGCGTGTCTTATAGTACGCAATGTTATGTTAGCAGATAGTTTACATGCTGCCTTGCATCAAAATCATGATGTTATGTTACATTTTTTTCTTCTATTAATTTGACACAAATATCGATTGAATCGATATTGTTTAAATATGGCTGCCATTATGTTTCTTTAGTCGCGTTTGTTATTAATATTTTCGTCTTTATTTTTTTTAGCGATATTTTGTGTATTATTGGTCGGAATTTCGTGTTTTATTATGTAAAACTAAATATATTATTTATATGAAGGCAACTATTAAGCGGTTGAATGTAAGTAATTCTCATTTTTTTAATTTTTACATTTTTTAAGATCAATTTAAACATTTTATGTGATATTTCTGCTATTTGATTGAATATCTAATCATTAATTGGCTTTATTTTAAAAAAATATTGTTTTATTTCATAAAAAACCTTACAAATAATGATATATAAGAAGTTATGCGGATACGGATCAAAACCGCGAAAGGGTGGCGGGCGGATGGGAATTTGTGACGATTCGTACAATAAAGGTGAAGCGCTTCTACGTTAGAAATGAGTGAAGAATCGTCTGCTTTTTGAAGCTAGAAGGAAGACGATTAAATTTGTATATTTTTTGTATTCCCACGTTGATCCCTAACTGAAGCATTAAGTACAGTTTGCGCCCTCTATTGGCCATAGATGCTCAAGAGGTAGAGCTCTTAGTTGAGTTACCTCTGTATATTTAGCTTGGATTTGTAGAAGTTTCCATGACGTTTATTTTGTTTCGGCGCTTTAGTTTATGACGTTTACATAATAAGTCATTTATGCTTGCTATCTATGGGTGCTTATTCTTATAAAAAGTTTTATGAACAGCTGATTATTTTCTAATACTTTTAATTATTCTGTTTTTCAGGAACGAAATTAGAAAGGTAGCTCAATCACTTAAGGGTCATTTTTATGTTTAATATCTTTAAAAATAAGCTTTTTTATGTCAGTTGGAAAAAGACTCAGCTTTAAGCAGATGATGCTTAGGAGACCATTATACTGTATTTAATTTTTGTCTATGAAAAGTTTATTTTGAAATATGTCAACATGAAAATATCTTTAAGTGATTGAGCGTCCATTCCATCCATCAATCTTTCCTGCCAAAAGCTTACCCCAATTGCCACCTATTCATCTGTCTATCCATTCTTAAAATTATGTGGAATTGCTATATTGGGGTTGTAAGGGGATGTGAGCGCAAAATAAAATTAATAGGGCGCCAAAATGCCAGTCAAAAAAGGAAAAATAGTATAGTGGTCTATAAATAGTATACATTTTTTTTAGTACGTATTAAAATTAGTAATCGTTCAATTTATATGTTTCTGATTAAATTAAACGCTTAAAAAATGAAATTTTTTTTTAAAAAAATGCGCCCCTGGTACTTTTGTGTCCTAGGCGACCGCCTAAGTTCGCCTAATAGACTGGACCGGCCCTACTGACGTTGTACCTGATTTCTATACAAATTCTGTGCAGAAAAAAAGAGAAAGTGAGCCTATAAACGCAGTTTATAGTCTCCCTTTAGTCTCCATCTAGTCTTTGTCATTGAAAAAAAAGCGGCATTATTTTTTTTGGGGGGGATTTTGTTTGCTTGAAGTCGTTTGTGATTTGCTGTTGAAAGTCACGTGATTTCGGTGTCGTTGCCATGACGACAAATGATGAGCAGATGAATGATGATGATGATGGTTGGATTGGATAGTACAATGGTTGCCATGGAAACCGACTGTAATGAGATAAAGAGGGTGGAGAGGGAGGGAGGGAGTATTGTGGAGGAGAAAATGTGAAGTTAGTAGAAAAGATCTAAATTTATAACGAAATGGGATTCTACCAAAATAACGTCAACGAGGGTAGAGAAGGGACATATATACCTGTAAAGAGGGGATGTGAAGGAGTTAATATGGGGAGGAGGAGGAGGAGGATGAGGGAGGGGAGGTTTAGTCATACACTTGAATGGTCATTTATTGTTATGAACTTATGACAATCAATCCATCTGTATGTGAGACTGCAATAGAAAGTCAATTTAGTTAAATTTAAGATGGTTTTATTATGAACAGCTGATTCTCCAACTCTTGTTTATTCTGTCTTTCAGAAGCAGAAAATAGAAAGGAATTTGTTTTAGAAACTAGAAGAGTAACTCAATCACTTAAGACTATTTTCATATTGATATTTTTCAAAATAAACTTTTTATAGATAAAAAATTAAAAAAAAAGATTTCTGCTTACAGTTGGGTCATTTTCAAACTCATATAAAAAGCTTATTTTGAACGATATCAACATGAAGATGCCGTTAAGTGATTAAGCTACTACCCTTCTAGTTTCTAAAACACATTCAAGTTTCTCCTCATTTTGCATCTGAAAGACAAGAGTAATCTGAGTTCGAGATTCGCTTAAACTTTAAAAACCATTTTAAGAGAGATCTTGAATTAACATAAACCAAAAATGTGATTATTGTCTATAATATGTAATAACTTTCAAAATAAACGTTATATAAAATATAACTGTAATGTGTTGGTTTTTTTCCGCATATTTTAAAGAACTTTTAAGTAGAAAGGCACAATATGTTCAAAATTAAAATATTAAAGCCTCGTTTTCATGGCGATAGTTCTTTCGTGAGAGTAGCTGTCATGAAAGTTGCGATAGTTCACTCTCACGATAGCATTGAAGTGACGTGATAGTTGTCTGTCACATGTGACAGTGTGACGTCACTTAATAGATATCATTGAGTCAACAACAGTGTTGCCTCTCTTCCTCCAGAAGCCAAATTTCCCTACAAAGTGGATATTTCCCTACAAGCGGTCACACAACAACTATTACTATTGCGACAGTAATACAGTATCAACTACCTATGGTCAAACGAGATAGTGTGAATAGTGCTATCGCAACAGTGTTGATAGTGACTATCATGTGGTCTTCACGATGATAGTTCTCGCGATAGTTGCTGCTGTCATGACAGCAACTATCGTGAAAACTATAATCGTGAAAACGGAGCTTAAGAGAAGAATCACACAGAATTTCACTTTGTAAGGCATTTAGTAGAAGCGCCATATACAAGTATCTTTCAGCGCAAAGGACCATAGAAATATTCTTTTTTTTTTTTTTAAATTTATATTGCTATTTTCTGGTTGTTTTTCAGTGTGTATGATTCTTCCCTAAATGAATGATGGCGCTGATTCAGTGATCTGGCGCTAAATTAATTAAGCGTCAAATTTAATAAAAGCCAAATCTCCATATTAAAGTTCACTGTAACTACCAACAGCTTCCAAGTTTTAATTATGGAGTTAGGAAACTTAATTTTTAATTTAACTGAAATATAATTACTTTTATTTAAATCAGAAAAAAAATCATATTTTGTTTTTCTGATTTTTATTACGATTTTCAACATTTTTATTTAACTGTTTTTAAATTATTCAGTTCCTTTTTCTGTAGCTTTGAAAACCGAAAAAATCTTTCCATAATTCCGCAAGCGCAGCGAGTGAAATTTAAAAAAAAATCTGTTTCTTAATATAACTTACGGCTAGCGATGCGAGCCACAAAAAATACAGTATTTTTAATATTACATAAAATATAAAAAAAATGTATAGCTTATATAAAAATACAAAATTTGGCTCTTGAAACGGTGGCGCCTCAATAAGCGCCAAATTGAATAAGGGTTAGGTGTTCAATAAACATTTACATAAGCGCCAATTGGAATATTGGAATATGTTTATTGAAACGGGTGCAGGCGCCCAATTTACCAATATCTTCGTCCGCTTATGGCGAAAACATTAATTAGTCGCTTTAACTCTCACAGTTTGGCTTATACGTTAAGAAGATTGCCAAAATTAAAGATTCTTAACGTAGTCTTTCTCCTTAAATGTGGGCAATCACTGCTAACATCACTGTAATACCACAACAAATTTGTGCTATCTTTCAGTATAATCGAGCGTATTCTTCCTCCTCCTCCTCCTCCTCCTCTTTTGTGGAACATTTTGTGGTTTCATTTAAGGAGGGTGGTACAAAATAGGTACAAAATAGAATGAGATTCACTTTATGAGGAATATAATCATCATTTTTCTTTAATTTTTTCGTTTGTAAATATTATTATTATATAATATCCCAGGTCTGTGTATGTATGTGTGTGTGTGTGTGGAGTAACAAAACCATTGAAGCACGTCGGAATTTATATAAATTTGAATAAATGAACCGTTTTTTTTTCTCAAGGTCAACTATATGTTGAACTCTTTTTTTGGAAAGTGTAGAAGGGGGAAGTGGGAGGGGGTGACTGAAATTGAAATGAAAGGAGTAAAAAAAGGAACAAACGACGCGCATGCGCACAATTGCCTGTGAATTTTGCTCCCGTCATTTATGACGGGTTACCCCACTAGTATGAAATTACGGTTCAATGAGATTCAACAATTTAGATTTTTTATCTCATCTTAGAATAAAAAATGAATTCCTCAGAATCAGAATAGGGTCTCATAATTTGAAGATCACAATTTAGTTTTATCTGAACTCGTTTATCATCTGACTACAATTATTTTAAAACATTTCCTTTCTTTTCTGTTGGATATAAAACATTTGTGCTTTTTTTATTAGAAAAAAAAAAGCATTACACTGCATTGTAATAAAAGAAAAGTGGAGATAATTCATAAACCCACTTCAATTTGCCAAAAAAAAAAGTCAAATAAAATATCTTAATTGACTATTCTGAGGGTCGTAATAAGGATAAGCCGCCAGCCTCTGGTCCAAAGTATTTGGCAAGTTGTTCGCATGCTTTAAACATATACTTGCCTCAATCAAAAACCTCACTGGTTACAATTTGAAAACTCCTAAATGGATACGGTCCACTCTACTACATTTTACAGCGGAACTGTTCGAATACTTCGGCAACAATGTTTAAAAAATTCCCTGGAATTTCCTTGTAATGCGTGGCCATGCCGGAGCGAATATGTTCTTGTTCGCAGTTGACACTTCGTTTACAGCGAACACTTTAAGCAATCTAATATGCACAAGCATTTCAACAATACAATAATTACCGTCCACACTGGTCCAACCGATGTTTTTTTTAGTGTGGACGTAAAATACTGTTTTAAAACTGTTTTTGATTTTTATATCCCAACCCTTGTATGATTGTCATTCTCGGAAGTTTGTGTCTTCATTTATTGTAATGTGTACTAAGCCTTAAAAAATGACATACGCCTACTACCTACTGCAAAGGATATAGGAGTTTTCGAATGTAGTTGAGCAGTCCGCGGCATTTGAATTACTTTCCACCCACCCATTCTTTCCTCTGGGACTAGGTGGAGATTGCTCTTCTACCTTCTAAAAATAAGCCTCCTACTACAACTGTGTTGTTCTACATGAATTAATAATAACCAACAACCATTTGCTCATTTTTTTTGGTCGAAATTCTTATGGGCCACACTGTATGTAGAACTCTTGTGACGCAAATCGAAAAGGAAATGGAGTAAAAAGTGAACAATGTGCAAATGACACTTGTAAGACAAATACTGTTGATACATATATGGTAACTATCATTAACTAGTACCAGTAACTAGTTATACTAGTTGAAAAATAAGTTTTTACAAAAAAAACCATCCAACTTAGTTGGATTGATTTTAAATCCACTGAAGATCAATGGTAGATAAAATAGCCTCAGTACTTTTAAGTATGAAATTTCAGTTGATTGGTCGCTGGCAGTTTACCATGGTGAAATTAGTTAATCCATTGCCAATAGTTGGACAATATAATGTCACTATTAGACTGGTTAGAGAGAGAGAGAGAGAGAGAGAGAGGGAGAGAGAGAGAGAGAAAAACATGATTTTTATTAAAAAAAATCGAATTTCTTTTATTTTTTTGGATTTAATCATAATTTAAATCATGATAATGAAAAAAACAATACATTAGAGAACATCCGACGGATATCCGAAGTTTCATAATATATATATATATATAGTTTTTTTTAGGATGTTGGATCCGATTGAATACAATGGACTATCCGAATGGATACGTAGAACGCAGACTTTGATGAATATATTGTACGACTAGTACGACACTTGAGTCCTGTATAATGTGAATCACTTTCTAGTTTCTTTTAATTTTACTCCTTAAAGTCAAAATAATTAATTGTTTGAAATCAGTTGTTCATAAACCATCTTAATTAATAATAAAAAATCAATCTAAATAAACAAAACGTAATCTGTCTCTCTCTTTGTGCCTGTTGATCAATCAATTAATGAGGCGTCAAGAAAAAGTTGAGTTTTCATGTCATTTTACGTATGGTATTAGATCCAGAAATGACAAGTTTGGTTTTGCCATTTTGGTTTGAACAGTAAATTAAATAATACATGAGATTAGTTCGATTTCGGTTGACTTAGCACCTTTATTATTATTATTTTATTGTGTGTGTTTTCTGGTGCGTGTGTAATCTCTTGGTCTGAAGTGTGTGTTTATTGTGTGTGTACAATATTGATGTTTGGTGTGTGTGTGTTTGTATATGTATATATGTATATATGTATATGTGTATATATACATATATATATATATACATATATATATTATATATATATATATTAAGCCAGGTCTGTGTGTGCGTGTGTGTAACATCGGAATTTATATAAATTTAAATGAATGAACCGCTTTTTTTTTTCTCAAGGTCAATTATATGTTGCACACTCCCCATCCAAGAACCCCATGATATTAATTTGGAGAGGGGGAAAAGGTTGGAAAGTGTAGAAGGGGGGAGAGATAAACGGGGAGGGGGAAAAGTGGGAGGGGGTGACTGAAATTGAATTGAAAGGAGTAAAAAAGGAACAAACGACGCGCATGCGCACACCAGAGAAAATGAAAAACTCATTTTCTCTTTCAAATATAAAAAGGGGCGGGGATAATAGTAGCAAAATTAAACTAAAGTTTATCACAGGCAATTGTGCCCAGCATTAGAATTTCTTTTGCTCAGCCCTTTTATGAACGTCATCAATTTCTAATTGGGTTTGTTACTTGATCTGACGTCATAAAAAGGCGGAGGAAAAGAAATTCTAATGCTGGGCACAATTGCCTGTGAATTTTGCTCCCGTCATTTATGACGGGTTACCCCACTATTTTTATATGAGTAGTATATATACAATGGATAATATTAGTTTTTGAGACATCGATATTTTCTTGTGTCAATTTTTAATTGTGACAATTACTACATGTAGTATTAATTATGTTTGATATTTAATATTGATAAAATGAAAGATTTTTTAATTGTTTATTTACATTTTTTAATTACAAAAGAAATGATGTTAAAGTTCTTGATCAAAATTTAATTTATCATTAGTTCATTACATATTAAAGACTATTATATAATTTATCATTATATAATAGTCTTTTCTCTTTTACACAATATTTTTTCACAAATTCAGAAACGTTTAACTTGAGGTGACTGAATAGATATTTATTTAGTTTTTGTCACCAGCCCCCCACCACCAGCACTCCCGGATGGCGCCACTGCAGTGGCTAATGCTAAGCTAAATTGGTGTTTTTTTGCAATATTTGGATGCAAAAACGTCAAGCGAACTTTTTTTTAGAAACAACATTATGACAAAAAAAAAATTAAAATTGTTTTCAAAACCAGAATGGTAAATAATTTTGTTAAGTTTTTTCATGGCCATATCTTAAAATATAATCATTTTATAGTTAAGTTTGACTAATGACCCGTTTTTTGGTTTTTCATTCACAGTTCATGAAAAAAAAGCCTGTTTGAAACTGTCATAAAAAGTTTATTTTGAAAGATATCATCACCAACTATTTTCTAGTTTCTAAAACACTTTGAATTCTTTCATAATATTTCTTCTGAAAAACGTTCGCGTTTCAAGCTTTTCAGAGCCTAAATTTTCACCAAACCGCGTGTTGGGAAAGAGACCTCCTATAGAACATAAAAGCCACTGCAGTGGCGTCATCCGTGGGGTCAAAAACAAAATAAATATCTATTCAGCCACCTTATGGTATTTTTGAAACTGTTTTTTTTTTGTTGTTGGTCACAACCGAAAACGTTTATTCTTTTTAAACTGTTGTAAAAGTTACTTCTGATAAATTTGACAAATGTGCACCTTTTCTAGTTTGGAATATTGAAAAATATATATATTTTTTATTTTCCAAACTTTATTTCTGAATATTTATTGTATTTCATCTTTTTGTCACTAGATGGCGTACATTTATTTAACAGAGGAAGTTCATAGCCTGAAACATAAAAGTGAGGCCAAAACTCAAGAAGGAAACGTGACACTTGAACTTCAACTTAAACCTTTTCAACAGTGTGTTTCAAAAGTCCAAAACCAATTTAAATTACTAAATTAGTAATTTCTACGTTCTAATTGTATTGAGAAAGTTTTAAGTTGAAGTTACGGCTTAATTACAAAGTTTCCTTCTTGAATTTTGGTTTTCACATGGGAGTAGTCGATAAGAGCGCTCTTTGAGAGCAGTCTATAAATAATACGTAGTGAATATACAAGCGACGATAGAGCGCTTTCTTTTCCTTTGTCAGATTCCAGAGCGCCCTGAAATCCATGTCACATTTCACTTGTCTTTTGTACTCGAAAGCGGACTAAAATTTCCTTATATCTCTCTGGGAATATCTATTTTATTTTGGAATAATTCATTCGCAGTCTTGATTCAGAACAAACAAACTTAGAAAACGTCAAAATTTACTTAGCTATTCATGTGTTTTGAGGAGTTAATGGTCAGCAATTTCAGCGGTGGCAATGGACATACTAGATAATTATGGAAATACTGGTTTTTGACGGATGTATTTCACGTGAACACAATGCAGTCATGATTTGAGGTGGGTGTCATTTCTATCCTGTGTCATTTCATCTAAATAACCTGTCTATTTTACATAAAAACAATTTAAACCTGATTGTTTAGTTTTGTTTTCCATGTCAAGATACACTTGTCAAGATAAGAGGGTATGAGCTAAGCTGCATGTACTAATGTTTTGAAGCATTGTTGGTAGCTTATGTTGTCATAGTGATAAACGAGGTGTGGTGCAGTGATATGGCGAATCTAATACACGATTCAGCATAAATTACGCCATGTTGGTTTGTACATGAACTGCTTCAAATCTAAGACATTATGTCATCTTACTGTGGAACGAGATTTTTTAAGCGCCATCTATCGGCTATATAGAAAAATAGCTGTAATTAAAAATTTATTTAATATGTGTCAAAATTATTTTAATAAGTAATTTTGATATTTATAAATTTACATATAAATAAATTGTTTTTGGTTGCGTTAATGTTGCATTATATTTTTTTACGTGTTTTGGAGGGAAATCTATGGATATGATGGCAGTCATTTGCTGATTGGTTAACTTTAGTGGGGCGTGGATTCATTATTAGTGACGTTTTCATGTTAATTACCTAACTTTTTTTTTGTTTAAAGAATGAGTTTTAATATTAATTATTAAATTTTGATTTGAATGAGGTGGGTGGGAGGGAGGTGGGGCTGAAACAATGTTGGTGGTTGTCTACTCTATTTTTCTGTTTCTCTCTCTCTCTCTCTCTCTCTCTCTCTCTCTCAATGTTCTTTTCGTTTTCAGTTGCAATTCAGCTTCAGCTTCCAAATCGATCGAAAACTCGATCGAAATTTGTGTTTTTTTTCTCTCTCTTTCTCTCTTTCTCCGTTTTCGTTTTACTTTGTGGCTCCGCCCTTGTCTTTCTCTCTCATCCATGTTCAAAACCTAATTCACTTTTAAAGCAGATGGATTCCTAACAACTTTTAATAAGTTAAAATATTTTTTTTAAAGCTACTTTTAATAATTTATAAATGAAAGATAATAAAAAATTATAGAATTATGATTATTTTACGTTCCACAAGTAACAATTACGAATAAATTGAAAGTGTTCTAGAAATTATTTGACTAGTAAATAATTTTCATATTGGTATTGCTACCTACCCTATATAAAGCCCATGGGCCGGTTCGGCTTTTTTTTTTTGCAAAAAGCTGATGGTTTTATATCTCTGGATCTCATCGAATATGCGAGTTTAGAAGAAAACCCACCAACCACAAGCAACGACTGAATTGGTTGGCATACAAAGCAAAAAAAAAAAATTGCGAATAAAATTTGAAATAGTCATACCTCGCTTAACGTTTACCTCTGAGAACGATACATCACTATAACGAAGTTTTGTCCAAATTCTAGTTTTGTACCGAAGCACCTTCATATTTACATTGACTCCAATGAAGAGTTGGTTAAAGGTTGAATGGATTAATTTAAATGGGTTGGGGGGGGTTCTATTCGAAGATATTTTCTAAAAAAAAAATGTTGTCATTTTCAAATTTAGCCTAATTTGTTGGTTTAAACTAGAACAGAACACCCGAACAGACAGACCGTGTTCGCGAACATGTTAATTGTTTGGGGTCGCTGTGGCCGGAGTGTCCAAACTTGAACAGAACATGTTCTCATCTTGTTCCTAATTGATAACCTCATTCTGAATGTTCGGGGGAATTGTTCGCCGAGCCATCCAAACTACCTACTTCTGAACATATTTTGATGTGACGGAGAAAAACCGACAACTGGTGGAAAGGGGCCAAACAGAACAACGAACAAAATTTGTTAAAAAGATATATGTACGGAAACTCGACCACACTGTTTGTGAACATGTTCGCGAACAGTTGTTTTGTTCGTTCTTCTCGAAATGAGAACTGATAAAAGTGACAAAACTTGTGTTTTTGTACCAATTTCAATAAATGTATATTTGAAAGTGCTACTTATTGCCATTTCTTGCAGTGATTCCTGAATTTCTTTATTGATTTCAAATAACCAATACAATAAATTTTGAATATATACTGTATATCGATTTATGTTTTTATATTAAAAAAGACGGATCCCTTCCCCCCTCCGCATGATGGTTAAACTTTTGATTCGATTAACAATATGATTTTCGGCAACGCCATATCCTCCCTATCGTTAAAACGAGGTATGGCTCTGTCTATGATCATACGGCTAAGTCCGGTGCAAACTACAATACGGAATAATGACTTCAAGATGACGTCAAAGCCAACGCCTTGTATCTCAATGTATTGCTTGCTGTGACTTCATTTATGACGTCACTATTCCGTATTCTCGTTTGTGCAGGACTTAAGTCTTATGACTGTAACCAGAGTGTCGTTGTTCCTGATTTGTGTAGCGTAGAATTTGAACACAAATCGGCGAGGACGTCATTGTGTGGCAGCCTGATGAGAATGGTTTTGATATATGACCCATTGACTCTTATCAATAGGGCTCGGATTTTTATGCAAAATATCGAGCAAACGTTTCTCAGTCTGTGGTCCAAGAGCCAATTGTGAATTAACAATTCCATCTCGACAACAACTATGGTTTTTTCTCAATCAAAAACACTGGTTAGAGGCTAGAACTCTAGTTGACAACTAATCAGGGTGGCTGATTTTTTTGATTTTTTTTTTTAAAAATCAAATAAATCGATTTTTTTTTTATTTAAATCAGGTTTTTTTTTATTTATTTTTTCATTTATATGAAATATTAAATTTTTTTTATGACGATGTTTGCAAAAATGAGTAATAATAACATTGATAATTGTTAAGTTGTTAGTAAAATAATTGCAAAACAAGAAAAAAAATGTTAATAAACATTCAAATTTGAAATTTGTTAATTAATTCAAATTTGAAAATAATAAGTTTCAAACACTTTTTAATTTAACATTCTGAACGTAAACACGAGCTTTGCTTGCAGCCTTTTCAGTTCCCAAAGCAAATCAGTAATTCAGACGTTAACTGTATTAAGTCACTTTTTTAAAAAAATCTTCATAAGATGTCAAATTTGCGTTTTTTAAGAGGCTAGATACATCGTTTAGTTCAAAATTTCTCCGAATGTAGGCGCTGCGATCGTTGTTGATTGAAAAACGGTTTTTTAACGTTTTTTCTCCCGGTTCGAAGTCACATAATAATTAATTGAAAAATAATTTCGCGTGCTAATTTTATAAAAAGAAAACATTGTGAAGCCAGTAGATTAATGCACGTAATAATTATTTTGTTATTGTTCTGAGTTGTTTTTAACGGGAGTTCTTCAAATGTTTGGGTGACGGTTTTTTGCTCCTACGGGACTTAACATGGAGTTAAAAAAACGTAAGATTTTAAATGTTATTTAAAAATAGAAAGCCCTTTTAAAATTTAGAAAAAGGAATAATCCTGAAGGCAATAAACACGTGTAAGTACGTGCTAATTTTTCTGATTGCTCTAAATCATTTTTAATGAGAGTTCTCTTAACTTCTGTTGGACGGTGTTTTAGTCCTATGGAAATTAACATGGAGTTTAAAAACGTACGATTTTAAACGTTATTAAAAAATAGAAGGACCTTTTCAAAATTTATAAATTGGAAACATTGTGAAGCCAATACATGAATGTATGTGCTAATTATTTTGTTATTGTTCTAAATCAGTTTTAACGAGAGTTTTTCAAATGTTTGTGGGACGGTTTTTGATCCTATGGGATTTAACATGGGGTTGAAAAAACGAACGACTTTGAACCTTGTTTAAAAATAGAAGGACCTTTTCAAAAATTATATAAATCGAGCACTGAAAGAACAATACTTTTTATTGCATTTTGCACTTTAATGTATCTTCATTGAACGATTGCGAGACTATAAGAACACTCATTTGTCTCGTTGTCGTCTGCTCAAAAACAACAAGATGGACGTGGATCTAGGCTCTTAAACAGTTTGTCAAGTTCTATCAGCGGTAAACAGTGTTAAGTTTACGGTTTTACACATCGGCCGCTAGATGGTGGTATACCATGTTAAGTCCTATTCCTTCAATAAAGAGAAAATCTTTCAAATTACTCCACTGTAAAATTTAGGTTTGGTGACCTGGGTTTGGTGTCCCTGATTTCCACCAGTCAATTGGGGGATACTTCCTCAAGCATATCTTCCGAAAAAATAATTCATTAATGAAAGGACTACCACCGGACTTTATTTTATAAACATAGAGAAAAATGCTGGGAACTGTTTTATTTTTATTGTATAATTTTAATGTTTAAATAAATGTAAATTTTTTCTAAAAAAAATCATTTGATTTTTTTAAAAAAATTATTTGATTTAAATTACCTAATAACCAGCCATCTAGCACTTTAACCAGCCTTTTTGATTAGAAAAAGCAAAATTACAGTTTCTCTAATGATAATGATTACTTTACAATTGGCATTTGAGCTACAAATTGAGAAATATATATATATATATATATATATATATATATATATATATATATATATATATATATATATATATTTCTCAATTTTATTATATATATTATATATTATATATTATATATATTTATATATATATATATATATATATATATATATATATATATATATATAATGCATAAAAATCCGAGCCGTACTTATCACTGTTATCATCGTGTATATATAGTATGTGATGTTTGAGTCGTTTTAACGCACTTTACATGCATCTTGTTGAAAAATTACCATGTATTAAGTCAATTTAAGTGTTGGGGGGGGGGGCGGAGGTGGTGGCTCATTAATGAATTTGTCTGACACATTGTGAATATAAGACAGACAGACAGGAGTTGGAGGGGAAAAAAAATAAAGCTTATTATTATATAAATCGAAGTCTACGGGATGTTAATTGGTAAAGAACTAAAAATCAATATTAAGATAAATTACTCATTAGCAATTATCTTAATTAACACCTCCATAGATCACCTGGATGCAACTTAGTTGGATGTACTACTTATAGTACATGCGGTGCCGGATTTGTTTTAATTGGCGCCTTGAAACAATAGAATATTTTTTTGTACCTTTTTACCTAAATACACAAAATAATTTAAAAAGTTAATGTGTAAATGATAAACTTTAATTATTTTATCTCAAATATCAAATTAGTATATTAAAAAAAATGAAGAATTCTTATGATTTAGGGAATTTTAAGTGCGCTATTTTGTTTGGCGCCTCTAGGCAATTTTGCTTATTTTTGCCAGTTCGATGCACATCCGACTATGACTAGGCGTGCGTTTCTAAAACGTTGTAAATGCCTCATAAGGGTGAAATACGTTTTTAATCGAAAATGGGTTATAAACGCCATGCTTTTTGCAGGGGAATTTGCTTGTCATGAAAGTACTATTCATAGTAGTGATGGGCGATATCGGTATGTGTATCGGTATCGACGATTTCGACTTTTTCGTACAAAATATTGATATATCGATTTTTTAAAAATAATTTCTTTCATCTACTGATTGCATTAGTTTCACAGCCAATGCATAATTAGCATTGTGTTTAATAAAATTGCATAAACTATTTGACAAAGCACTTTTATTTTAATTTACATCAATTTTACATTTATGCTTATAAAATGCCACAATTTCGAAAAAGAATAATTAACCAAATCTATAAACAGTGTTTATACATATGGTTAATTAAAGACCGAAAATTAAGACAGAAATTAAAACAGAATGAGTTTCAGAGAGAAAATTTTCACACACGTTCCAGAGACTTGTCTGAATTCATAATTAATAATTTAATATTTCATTTTTCTATTTACTAGCTATACTTTGCTAGATGTGTCAACAAAAGTATGTAAAAATCATTCTAAAATGACGTTCAACAAGCATAACCTGCATAATAACGAGTCATTGAAAACGTAGAAAGTACAGGCATCTGTAGACAGTGTCAGAATTTCTTTGGCTCCGCCCTTTTATGAGCATCAGACCAAATATCAACCAATTAGAAATAAAAAGGGCGGGTCATGTGACATCAATCCCAGTAACAAACCAATTAGAAATTGATAACGCTCATAAAAGGCTGGAGCCAAAGAAATTCCGAAGCTGTCTACAGATGCCGGTTAGAAAGTTGAGTAACTTGAGTTAAAAATTTCGATATTCGATATTTTAAAAAGTATCAACGATACTCGATATTTTAAAAAATATCGATATATCAAAATATCGAATCGAAATCGTCCATCGTCCGTCACATCAAAAACTGAAGTAGAATTGTGCAAGTCATAACGTTGTAACAGCCAATAGCAATTCAAGTGACAACCTGACTAGTCACGTTGTAAATGCCAACAACGTCACTATAGTGACAACTTGTCAGCACATTTATGTTGCATGTTGGCATTTACAACGTTTTGAAAATGCACACATAATATGTGAATTAATTTATGGTGTCGCTGTTGTAGCACCAACTTGAATAACCGTCAGTTGTAAAAATCGGCGATCGCCTATTTGAATAACCAGTAAACCTTCATATTACATTTCACTAAAACTATCAAAAACAGCAATCATTTAGGCTTTAAACTTTGGAGTTGTGTTATATAGGCGCCTTCGTACTGCGAAGGCGCTTTTTGAAGCGAAAGGTTGCGCATAAACTAAAATGAATGGAGAATTTTTCAAACATACTCAATGCCAAAGTAACTGTAAGAAGTGACTTAAGAGCCTATGTGTGTGACGCCATTTTGAATATTAGCAGATGACAATTATAGTTCCACTTTTCGCCGTTTAGTGGCGCCCCACAGCTAAGCCATTGAAACCAATGAGAAAGAGAAATTCCTATTTTAAAAAATACATGGTTCAGGCAAATGTTTTGTTTTCTGCAACGAAAATTGTTATTTTCAAAATTCAAATTGCAATATGTACATAACAATATTGCTCATCTAGTGATACGTTGGTACAAGTTTATAATTAGTTTTTATATTTTTAATTTCATTTTAAAATCTCGTATTTTTTTAGCTCATGTTAAATCCCATAGGCGACAAACGCTCTCCATTTATACATTTTATAGGATCAAACTTCCCACTAACAATAAATTTCATAGTACCCTAAAGTTTGACCACTAATTGTATACGACTCAAATGACTCACCATTGTAGATCAAAAGTTGCTCTTCCTTTTTTCAGTAGTGCATATTTACCCAAAAAAGAGTCGATATTAAAATATACCCACTTTTATCCATCGATAAGAGAGAAAATGGCGGACAAAAGTGTATCAAAATTGATTTTTTTGCCGCATGTTGACGTCATAGCTACAGAAGCGCCTACATGCGAAGATTTTTGAAAGTTTTTTTTTCACTGTAGACGCTTAAGTGAAGAATCACACACGCAGAATAAAATCCAATTGAATTTCTTTTTGTAATTTATTCATTTACTAGAAGCGCCATATTAATATATCTTTTTGTGTGATATAACACAGAATTTGTTTTAATGTGGTTTTTCAGCGTGTTTGATTCTTCCCTAACTCATTGTGTGTGTGTGTGTTCTCAAACGTTTCTCAGGACAAAAGTTTGTATTGTAACACAATAGGCCTACAAACATTTGCATGCGAATAATAAGAATATATTTTGACTGTTAGGCCTTGTTGCCTTGTTGGGGTGAAAGTTTGAACTTTTTGAAGATTTCAACACAGGCGATTGTGCCCAGCATTAGAATTTATTAGCCCCACCCTTTTATGAGCGTCATCAATTTCTAATTCGTTTGTTAATTGGTCTGATGTCTCTTTTCAATTTTTTATTGGTTGATATTTGGTCTGACGCTCGTAAAAGGGGCGGTGCCAATAAAATTTTAATGCTGGGCACAATTGCCTATATTTCAACTGGTGAAAAATTGAATACACGTGGCCCTTTGCCTATGATAGTGAATGTGCGGGGGCCACGTTTCTTCTATTTTTAACACAAGCAATTAGAAATCGGGACGAACAGAAGTTGGCTCCGCCCTTTTTATGTCTATTGCAACTTCTAATTGGTTGGTTATGTAGTCTGACGTCACATGCTCCGCCCTTTTCAACGTCGAACCACACAACAAACCAAATTAGAAGTTGCCGTTCGTCATAAAAAGGGCCGAGCCAACTTCTGTTTGTCCCGTTTTCTAATTGCCTTGTATTTTTAACCAGTTAAAATTTTCAAAAAGTTCAAATTTCGCCCCAGTGGAGACAAGGCCTTATGTTGTGTAAAGAAATTGTTCTTTAATTAAACACCAATAAGTCAAATTTGTATTTCACAACCAAAAATATTTTTTTCTGTTTGTCATTTTGAGAATTTTTTCTTTTAACTTTAATGCCAATGGTTTAAAATTATTTTATTGACGTCACTTTCTGTCGAACCATAGACTGAAACTACTTAAATGGTGTGTCGGAACTGCAGAGCGGATTGTTGTTGTTGGTTGGAACGATTTCATTCAATGATTCACCACGGACAACAATATATTTGGCGTGCTTTTTTTTAAATATAATTATAAATATTATATTATAAATATAATTTAAGTTTTAAGTTTATTATCTAAATGGATATTTTCCATATTCGACAAAATCAGATATATCCACTATTTTAACAGATAATAAAATTCACTAATCTGAGGAATCACTTAAAAACGATTAATCAATCTTAATGAGTAGGGCTCGGATTTTTATGCAATATCAAACAAATATTTCTCAATCTGTGGCCCAAGAGCCAATTTTAAAGTGACATTCTTCCGTTTAGATCAACCCAACAATTTATAATTTTTTTTAATCAAAAACACTGGTTAGAGGCTAGAACTCTAGTTGACATCTATATTAGTAACCAGACATCTAGCCTCTGACCAATCATTTTGATTAAAAATAATATTATTGCTCGAATGATAAATCTTACTTCCACAATTCGCACTTGGGCCACAAATTGAGAAACGTTTGTTTGATATTGCATAAAAATCCGAGCCCTACTAATTTTATTTCATCTATATTCTTAATTTTATCTATAGGTTTTTTTTTTAGAAATTGAAAAAAAAAAAACAAATTTACGTAAAATGGATTTTATAAGGGTTATAGTAAAAGCGTGCAGGTTCTGCATGATTTTTGGGAATGGATTTCAACTTCCCAAGTTGATGCAATTTTGTGTTTCCCCTTTTGGAGTGTTGTGTGCAAGAAAAATGTTCGTCTGGCGTTTTTGCGTCCTTCTTTGTCTATTTTGCCTTCGAGCAGTTCAAGTTTCCAATGGAAGAGTTAACTTTTATGAAAGTACAAGAACTGGTGAAGTTCCCTGTTTCTTAACTTCTCTTCTTTCGGGGGTGGGGGTGAGGGGAGGTGGGCATTAATTTGAGCGAGAAAATTCATACATTCCAAAGTATACCAAAATCGTTTTTAAAGTGGGAGTTTAAACAACACATCTCTATAGCATAATTTAGCATTGTTTACACTTATACTCATGAGTCATGAGTCTGAGTGGAAACATACCTAATGAAACAAAATGTTGCTAGAGAATCTAAAGGTTGTTCAGGCCTGGTTACACTATATTACTAGTCACTGCAAAATAGTCATGCGTGACTAGTAATATAGTGTAACCAGGCCTTTCTACACTAGATTGGCCCGAATCAGAAAGGAAAATTCCTGATGGAATAAAAAACGAAAGAATCGAATAGGTTAACCCACACTAAACCCGGACGGAATCGGCTCAGCTCGGATAGCTGGATGTGAATGCTAGTGAGCGGATTCGATCAGCATTATTCCGATTCGGACCAGACTACTATGGGTCAGCTGAAAGGAGCCTTAAGGAGCCTCAATTACCACAATAGTTTGTGGAGGCCAACTATTTGGGAAAGATAGGAGAAACAATGGCGTTTATTTGATTGAACCCAGTATTTTCTCATTTCTTTTCTCTTTCTCCACTTCTAAAAGGAGAAACAGACACATAACTTCATCGGAATGAGCGAAGAGTAACCACGCACATCCAGCCGGCTTCAGAAAGACAGTGGCCGGCATGTTTCCAGCTCCGAGGCGATTAGAGTCCGTCTAGGCGTGAGGTAACCTTAAATGTTGCCAAACATATCATAAGTTCATGAGTTTAGCACTGCCTTTGACTTAGCAAGTATTAAGAATACGACAATAATTATGTGTTCGGAAATTAAATTTTTTATACGCTTCTGTGAGTGACACGATCACATTTGACCCGCGTTTCGTCCTCTATCGTGTGGTTACCATACGAGGATGAATGGAGAGCCAAAAGTAGATGGATGGCCAAATAGCTTCCTGACGAGGATGAGACTCTTCAGAAAGGTGGTGAGCATCCGTTTCTGGATCGTTTCGACATAGCTCTGGCGGCGGGGTACTTTTGCCTCCTTGTCCTGTGGTGCCTCCAATTGATCAAGGCGATGATTAGACAAAGGACAACGTTGTTTCTTGTTGAAACACTTCATTCACCTCCACGTAGAAATTACAAAGACCACGAAGATGAATGTTACATTTAAAGGTGCAGTGTCCACGGGCCCATTATTTTAATACCGTAATGAAATCTATGTAAAACAAAGCGTGAACTAATTTGAAAGACAGAATGGACGACGAACAATGGAAAACGTGGTGCCTTTATACACTTGGACCTGTGCACGTACATCTCCGAGGTTTGCACCCAATTCCAAGCGACCACATCCCAAGGGATATCCCTCCACTCTTTCCCAGGCCAGTATTCTGGGGGGGGGGGAGCCATCACAATATACCGGGTGGTACACTTCTATAATAGCAATCAAAATTTATACCTACAGGTGCCTCAACTGTGGTTGTTTCTTTTCAAATCTGATGAAATTAAAAAAAAAAAGTAAGGACTTAGAAAATAGGGTTTAAGTTCGGGAAATGGTTGGTTAACGAACGGCCAGAAGTTAGATCGTGTAACTCCTTTTTGGTCATTGGATGTGGGGGGGGGAGGGACTTTTGTAAATAAAGAACGCGACAAATCGCACTGAGTCCTACTCGGTTTGAAATTAAAAACGCACTCGTAACAAACCGACTTAGCAAGGGAAGGTTGGTTGGTTCTCTTTTGGAATTGAGGAGAAATATCACCCAGACGTTCACCTAATTATAACGACGTTCATGGCGTTCTCAGTATTTTAAATGTGGGGTTGCACCTAACAATTAGAATGGACTGGTTGGTTTATTATAAATATTATTATAATTAGGTTCCGCTTTTTTTTAATTTCAATTCCATTTTGATTCATTTCCCCAATGGGGGGAACAGGTGTGCATTTAAAAGGGAAAGAGAGAGAGAGAAAAACATCTGCAGCCATTTCCTTTTTTTTTTTTACGTGCTTTTTCTAGGAATACCGACTACAAGTTTTTATTATATAAATATGATAACTTTTTTTAAAGAATCGTCTTCAAGATGAAATTCGAAGTTTGTTAGAAACTAGAATAGTAAATGAATAGGCTGAAATTATTAAGACTGAGACATACCTTTCTAGTTTTTAAACTTTCAATTTTCTCTTCATTTTACACCGGAAATACAGAATATTCAGGGGTTTAAGAAGGATTAACAGCGCCTTAACCTATTCCTAATTATTTTTTTTTTCATATGGACTGATTTGCATTTGAGCTTCACTTTTTTCTGCATTCGGTTAGTCAAGTCGGTGTATATTTGTTATTTTTCATATTTGTGCATTTGATGACGTCACATCCTTTTATCTGGCACCTGATTTGTAATTGGAAAGTAATTGAAATGACTTGAAAAAATGAACACTTGCAATTAATTTCATTTTGAAATTTAGTAATTTATTTTTTTACCCCACTTGATGTAATTATAAGTAATTATAATTAATTACTTTGAAAAGGAATTGTCTCAACACGCTGTCTGCTTTTATCTATTCAACACTTGATAATATTGTTCTTTGTTTCGCTTTTTTTTTCTTCTTCTGTTTGTTTGGTTGGTTTTTGTTTGGTCCCCATAGTTTCTATTGTTATTAACTCCCCCCCCCCACCCCCCCCCCCCCCCCAAAAAAAACACACAAAAAAAAAGGTATATTGACATTTATTTGTAGTTGGTGTAAAAATCGAAATCATATTTTGATTCATGTTTCTTTCCACTTTTAGATAATTATGTTCTCCTCCTCATCCACTTTGGACCATCAAAATTCAATTGCATCGCTTTCCTGTAATCGATTTTAAACCCACTTTTTCTCTTGTCTTCTATTTTATAAACAATAACGATCGATTAGTATTTATTGATGAATCTGATGATGAAGACGAGAATTATTGACTTTTAAGATGGTTTTATTATTGAGCAGCCAAACTCTTCATTATTCTGTCTTTCAATAACACAAAATGAAGAGAAACAAAAGTAGAACGTGTTTTATACATTAAACGTAAGGCTGTACCGATCACACATACAAAAAAAAATTGGCATGCCGATCGATTTAACTGAGCCGATCATGCCGAATTTCACAACCGATTTTTGCTGCTGGAGTTTGTTTCACTACGGATTTCTGGTACAGAAAGTGTAGGCTGCACACACAGGTGTACGAGCTGGAGAAGGGCAATTGCCCCATCCCTCTCTCACATCTAGTGATCACAATTTGTCATTACGAATTAACTATTTGTAATGACAAAAATTGTGAGTTTGCAATGTATGTCCTTTAAAGGGCTCCGTAGAATTCACTTATATTACAAGACTTGTACTTTTGAGAAACATATGCCCCCAGGTCATGTTTTGCCTCCCCACTGCCTGAAAACCACAGTTCACTTATATATATAGTTGTTTCAGCTCATGTTAAAAAGTGTTGACAACGAAAATGGCCGCCATTGTAAATGTCCCTTACAAACACTAGATGGCGCTATCATAATTATGACGTCAGAACAATAACCTAGCTTGCCCCCCCCCCCCCCTCGTCCCGGTCGCCATGTTTATGTTTAAGTGAACGAAGTGAATTTCAAACGGATTTCAGCATTATTCATTCCTTTTTCTATTAATTTTGACTTAGTTTTGTGGTGCAGGCAAAACATAAAGTCAAAATTACTAGAAAATGAATGAATAATGCTGAAATCTTTTTGAAATTATATCTGATAGCAGGTACTCCACAGTTATATCATATCATATGTATAAGTGAACTGTGTATGTAACACTGTAAGTCTGTAACTGCCGGTTGTTGCGATAGCTTTGTTCAATTTGAATTACAGAGTGTAGTTTTGCGAGGGCGTGGTCCTAACCTACCAATCATGTCTCCACTTTTGTTCATAAAAGAATTATGCTGAAGCGCCATCATTCTAGCGCCACCAAGTGATCGTTAGGGATACTACGGAAATTGGCCTACATGCTGTCAACACAGCTCCATTGAGCTGAAACCCCCCCGCTGAAAACAGAACTGAAATGGTGTTTCTGTGTGTACGCGGCTTTAAAGATCTATATATATATATATATATATATATATATATATATATATATATATATATATATATATATATATATATATATATATATATATATATATATAAAGCCCATGGTCTTTGTGGGCCTCTTAAAAGTTTTTTTTTGGACTGGACTGGGCCTCAATTTTTTTTTAAAACAAAAATGGCGGTCTGTTCTTTTCTTTTTTTTTTGTTTTTGGTTTAAAAAGGTTTGTTTTTATAGTTAAATTGCAAACATTTTTAATTTTTCTGTTCCTCTATTCTTGTGTACTCGACTGGTTATCACGTGACTTCATTGGTTGTTTCAGTATCTCATCATTATCATCGTTTTTATCTTCCTACATCGAACTTTATGCCAACAACTTCACTCGAAACTTATTCTTTCTCATTGAAAAATTTGCATATTATTGATTTTTCTCTTTTTTCTCTCTTCTCTTATACACTCACTGTATATTGGCCCCCCCCTTCCTCCCCCTGAAAAATCAGTGTTTTTCTGTTTTGAGCAACGAACAGCTTCACCAACTGTTTGCTTGCGTTCGTGTGTTTTTCTATCTTGTCTGTTTGTGTGTCTTCTTTTTCCGTGCGTGTGTATCTTCCTCGTGTGTTTATTATTATTACGGCTTTGAAATTAGGGGACTTTCTCGAAAAAAGTCCAAAAAAATAGCAGAATGGTGAAAATTAATGCGTATAATACCTAGTACACACCTGATAATTTAAATGCATTTAAACACGTTCTACAGAGCCCTGTGAAAGACAAACAATATGTCAAATTCAATTTATTCAGTTAATTAATCTGAAAATATTGAGTTAATACTTAAATATAATATATAAACTATTGAGAAAATACTGATTTAGTATTTCAATTTAAAATATTAATAATTAAAGTCAGTTTTTATTTGGTGTTCATGTCCTTAACTGGATTCCGTATAATTCACCTAAACACATTTAATTTGAATTCATTTAACTCACGTGTGTGTACAATGTATTAGAATATTTGCATATAATTAAAAGTTAATCACACTCAAAATTAAAATCCTGATTTTGCTAGATAGAGAGAGAGAGAGAAAAAAAAAAGGTTCATCATCTAGATTTTGTACTAATTACTATTTTTCTGTTTGTTTTTAAAGTTTTGGAATTTTTTCTTGTTAGGATTGTCAAATTTTTCACTTGCATCTCAGCATATTTGATGATGAACAATTTATGAAATTTATAAATCAATTTATAAAATAAACAAAAGTGCCTCTTGTATGCGAGGCTAGTCAAGTTTGCTTCAAGAACACATTGAAAGAAAAAAAAACTTAATTGTTATTTAATTTAATTATGGCTGATCTTTGAATAGACAAGTTTGAAAATCCTGATTTTTGTCAATTTTGTTTTTATGTTTTTCTCTCGAAAGGAATTATTTTTTGGCCCAACTTTTGCCTATTTTGAATCTTGAATCAATTCCTCTGAATTTAGGTATTTTTTAATGATCACGAACTTCTCAGGCCGGATTAATTATACCAGTACTTGTCCATGCGTAATGTGCACATCTTTCCCCCCAACACATTTTTAAGAAAGTGGGGGAGTCGACATGGTGGGGAAATTTCTCTCAATTTGTGTTCTAATGAGATAGAATTTTTGTTTTCTGTTTCCATTTCCTTTCATTTTTAATATTAGTTTACTACGCAAGCAATTAGAAATTGGGACGAACACAAGTTGGCTCCGCCCTTTTTATGACGACCGGCAACTTCTAATTGGTTTGTTGTGTGGTTCGGCGTTGAAAAGGGCGAAGCATGTGACGTCAGACTAAATAACCAACCAATTAGAAGTTGCCAGTCGTCATAAAAAGGGTGGAGCGAACTTGTGTTCGTCCCGATTTCTAAATGCCTGTGTTTACTACAACCTCCTTGTGGATGTTTTTTTTAAAACTGGTTTTAACCAGGTACAAGTCAGGTGTCGGGAGAGGTTTCTATTCCATATACCAGTGTTGACTACGGGGGAACCCTTTTATAATTTTATATACATGTATATATTAAGCCAGGTCTGTGTGTTAAATTGAAATGAAAGGAGTAAAAAAGGAACAAACGACGCGCATGCGCACACCAGAGAAAATGAAAAGCTCATTTTCTTTTTCAAATCTAAAAAAGGGGAGGGGATAATAGTAGCAAAATTAAACTACAGTTTCTCACAGGCAATTGTGCCCAGCATTAGAATTTGTTTTGCTCAGCCCTTTTATGAACGTCATCAATTTCTAAATGGTTTGTTACTTGGTCTGACGTCATATATAATGGGTTACCCCACTAGTCTTTAAAATAGTACGAAACCCAAATAGTACTATTACATAATACCGTATATACTGTACTATATAGAATGTGAGAAAAATGTCACAAAAAAAAAGTAGTTAGGCCTTGTTTCCACTGGGGTGAAAATTTGAACTTTTTGAAAATTTCAACTGAGGGGGTCCCACGTTTCTTCTATTTTTGACCAGTTGAAATTCTGAAAAAGTTCAAATTTTCACCCCTGTGGAAACAAGGCCTAATAGATATAAAAATAATAATCATTTAATCTTAATAAAATGGTAATTTAAATTATCAGATTCACTTTTAATTATTACAGTATTATTAAAAAAATCGCCTAAAAATGACAACACTTATTTATGTCTCATTTAATTTTTGAGTTATGTCTGAGGATGGGACATACTGTGACTACTTAAATTCAAATATAAGTTATTTAAAGAAACTATTAGAATTTAACTTTTTTTTTTAGAGCGTGAAAATTAATAATTTTTTTAATTTTCTGACGGAACCCTAATTTCTGCGGAAACCCCATTTGGGAAACACCGCCGGCGCGCGTGTGCTGTCTTAAATTATCGATGGGTAATTGTGTATAGTAATGTACAGTTACTGGCACCCCGGACCTATAAACACTGTTGTTACCGTACTAGTATTACTACGTATTACGATTACCGACAAAGAGATTAAAGAAGTTATACAACAAAATCACAAATGATAAAATTAAATAATTTCTAAAAAAAATCCAGAAACGGGCCCTGCAGGCTGCAAGGGCCCCGGGAATTTGTCCGGGTTTCCCCCTCTCTCGTCGGCCCTGACGGTGAGGTTATAGTTGAAGGAATTGCTAACCTGACATGACAACAGACAACGAGATAAAAGAAACTTGTATAATTATGCAATTTTGTTTAAGAATATTGAATTTATTTGTAATTTTTTATTTTCGATTTTTAAAAATTGAAATTCTTCATAATCAATAATAAAATTTAATAAATATAAATTGGTTGCGGATTATCTTGCGCCACAACCCCCACTTTGGAGACGACTGTTATATATAGTCAATTCGAGTGGTCGGTATCGGCCGATGCGCCAACCACTTTTTGTAGTCCATCTCGACCACTAATAATTCCTCTTCATCTGTGAACGTCTTTTAAAGATGGGGGCTGAGAAATAGAATGAAATAGGAATTTGAGATTTATTTCACCTCTTCATTTCTAAAAATTTTAATATATGCAAATGAGATGACAGTTAATATTATCATTATTAAGTCAGCGTGCATAAAAAAGTAATACTCATTTGTTGAATGGGATAAGTTTTTAATTAAAATGAATCTTGTTTTTCTGCTTGTTGCTTTTTTTTCTGTCTTTCTCTTTGCCTTTTTTTTAGTAGTTCCCCCCAATCTCATCAGATGCAAACTTTCTTCTTCTTCTGTATTTTGATTGCTTTTTCTCGTCTTTTATTCTCTTTTGCATCAGTCTGGCTACATTCTTTATTATGACTTGGGAGTTCAAAATCCACCCACACAATAATCAGTTTTCAGAGAATTCAAGGGGAAAAATGGATTAGGTGGTGATGAAGGGGGGGGGGGGGGGGTAAGATTTTCAGATTGTGTGAAAGTCAATGAGAGGGGTAAGGGGTGGTAGAGAGAGAGAGAGAGAGAGGTGGGGTTAAGTTCAGGACTAGAATTGAGAGATAAAAGAGAGGGTCAAATGTTTCTCTCATACACACTGACAATTACACACACAAATAATATAATTGTCACAGTGTGTATGAGAGAAAAACATGTTTGTATTTATCTTAATTGATGTAGATTTTGGTCATCGTCATCATCATCATCATCTCGTTAAGGAAATGAGAAAAAAATCTCTTTAAATATAATATTCCAATCAAATGAGATCTCTTTTAATCGTTGTTTAATGAAAATTGTTTTGTGTTTTTTAATTAATTATGAATGGCTTCTCATAAAGCTTTTTTTATTATTGTCAGTCACTCTTTTATAATTCCTAGACTGAACATTACAAACAAGTGATAATCTTTATGATAATGATAATGATTAGAGCTAATAGAGCATGATGGACAGACAACAAAGTATTAATTGCAATTTTTGGTAATAATTATTGTAAATACGAGCGTACTTAGTGAATGAAAATTTAAATGTTCCTAGAAATATAAATGAAAATGCAACTTATTTCAAAATTGTTAAATTTTATAAGGTGGTTTTTAGACCTTAATAATTGAGGGTTTGTTTTTATAATAAATTTATAATTGGTTTATATTTTATTTATAATTTTACATTTTTATTTATCATATATTTACGTTTTATTTATTTAAAACTGCTTAAATTTTTATGTAATTAAAGTAATAAAAAAAAATTTTAACTAAAAAAAACGGATAACACGAAAAAATAGGATAATACAAAAAAAAACGGATAATACAAAAAAATTGGATAATACAAAAAATCGGATAGTGCGAAAAATCGGATAATACGAAAAATTCGGATAATACAAAAAATCGGATAATACGAAAAATTCGGATAATACGAAAAATTTGGATAATACAAAAAATCGGATAATGCGAAAAATCGGATAATACAAAAAATTTGGATAATACAAAAAATCGGATAATGCGAAAAATTCGGATAATGCGAAAAATTCGGATAATACGAAAAATCGAATATGAAATATTATTTTCGGTCTTATATCTTAGAATAGCATACAATTTCTTTTAAAACGAAACTTGTTTAACACAAAAAAAAATACTCCGGTCCCTTCCATTTCGTGTTAGGGTGGTTTTTAAACTCTTGATTATTCTTGTTTTTCATGTGCAAAATGAAAACAAACTTGAATGTGTTTTAGAAACTAGAAAGGTAGCTTTAATCACTTAAGTATATTTTCATGGTTGATTCATATTTTTCAAAATAAACGTTTTATACGAGTTTAAAAAATGACCCAACTTTTAAAAAAAAGATGATATTTTTTTAATTTTAGTCTACAAAACGGTTTGTTTTGTGAGATAACAATAAGAAAATAAATATGTACCCTTAAGCGATTGGATATTGAGCCACCTGTCTAGTTTCGTAAAGATTTTCTAGTTTCTCTCAATTTTCTGCTTCTGAAAGACAGAATAATTGAGGAGTTCGGAAATCAGCTGCTCATAAATAATCGGTTTCCATTGTAATTTTAAAAGCTTAATTAATAAAAATAGTAACGAAAAATAAAATATAAAATAGCATATAATTAAAATTATTATTGCAAATCTTGAAAGTTTTTAATTAAATGCAAAAGGCATAATATAGTTTTGTATAAAATGAGATAGTTTTTAAAACATTTAAGTATAAAATATTTCATTTTTTTTTACTTTAAAAATTAGTGTATTTTATAATGAAAAAGTGATTTTGAAGTCAAATGATGATGATGATGATAAGTTGATGAGTTTTTCCAATCTCTAGTTGCGTTTGTTTATTTTTCCTCGGAACACAAACACTTTTCTCAGTTGTAATAGTTGTTTTTGTGCTTTTTTCTCTCTTCTAGCATTTTCGCGCCTTTTCTCCTCTTTATTTACCCTCGTCACCCTCGACACCTCACTCCCTTTCCCCCCCCCCTTTTATCCCACCATCTTCTTCCCCCGTCTCCCCCTTTCTCTCTTCAAACTTCCCCCTTTTGCTTTCAAAAGTTCCATTCCATCCAATAATAGAAATTGATCTTGGTTCTTTTTGAAGTGGTGGGGGGGAGGGGTGTGGGGAGGAGGAGAGGGGCAACCCCTCTCTCCCCCCCCCCCCCTTCTTTCTTTCTCTCTCTCCTATATCTCTCTTTTTCTATCTCACTCTTTCTATCTTTCTTGTCAGTGAAGTTTCTATGGCAACAGTTGCCATTGGAAACTAAAGTAATTGACTAAAATGGTGAACCTCTTCTCCCCCCTCTCCCCACCTTCTTCCCTTTTACACACACACACACACTCCTTCCTCCTCCCTTACTATATATATATATATATTGACTAGTTTCTCTAGAAACTCCTTCAATAACATTCATTGTCTTAGTGAAATTTCTTCCATATATCCATGGCCATATTATACCAACAGTGTGTGTTGGTTGTTACCATGTGCCTTTGTATGTATTATGAACTGTTGTTATTGAACCAAAATGTAAAGGAAGGACGGTGACTGGCTGTCTTTCTGTCTGTATGTTTCAACAGTTGTTCAATTTCATTTTATTTGAGGTGTACGCTAGATCAAACTTAAAGATAAAATTCGTGTTAAAACCTAGTTAGTTAAGAGGTGGTTTTAAAATATATAAAACACCTCTTGAACTCTCTGATGGAGAGAGTCTCTTTTCAGGTGCAAAATGAAGAGAGAAACTTTAAAAGTGTGTTAGAAACCGGGACTGGGCTCACTAGAGCTACCTGGGTCACTACAGCTACCAAAATATATAGGATTTTTTTTATTTATCAATACGTTTAGTTTAGGTTAGATTCGGTTAGGTTAGGTTAGGTGAGGTTAGGTTAGGTTCGGTTTCATTAGGTTAGGTGAGGTTTCATTAGGTTAGGTTCGGTTAGGTTTTTTAGGTAAGGTTTGGTTAGGAAGAAAGGGTTATATTTTTTTGGTAGCTGTAGAGACCCTTGTAGCTCTAGTGACCCCCAAACTTAGAAACTAGAAGGGTGGCTTAATCACTTATGATATATTTGATATATTTCAAAATAAGCTTTTTATAGTGACTGTCAACTCCCCTACTTTAAGCAGACGATATAGTTTGAATTTTTGTCTAGAAAAAGTTTATTTTGAAAGACTTATCAACATGAAAATAGCCTTAAGATGATTGAGCTACTCTTCTAGTTTCTAAAACACATTCTAGTTCCTTTTAATTTGACTCGTCTGATGAAAGAGAGAATATTCAAAAGTTCGAAAATCAGCTGTTTATAAAAACCATTTTTACACTAATTAACTTTATGCATTTCAGAAGCAACAGAAAGAATAAATTGAAGAAAAAAAAACTAGAAGAGTAATTGAATCAAGAAAGTAAAAGTGCGCTTGTTGGTATCTTTAAAAGCAAACTTTTTTATTACAGTTTGGACCTCAGTGTATATTTCTTTTAATGAATTTCGGTTAAAACTGAGAAATGAAATTAAATTTTGCGAAATTTCAATTTCCAATGAAAAGTTTTATTCCAAAAAAATACATTCCAATAATGAAAATCCACGTAATGGGATAAAAGGGTTAGTGGAGGTGTAACAACAAAACGATTATAACAACAGTCTGAATTGATTGATGAGAAAATTTAAAGTTTCATTTGAAACTAGAAGAGCGAAAAGACAAATTTTCACAAGAATATATTTTCTAATACACGTTTTATGGCAGTTTAAAAATGGTGAAATTTTACAATTTTTTTTTATTAAAAACAACAGAGGGAAAAATAATTGACTACCTTTTACAAAAAAGTTTTTATAAAAAGCTTATTTTTAAATATTTCATCATAAAAATACCCTTTGCACCTAGATATAGACCTTAGCTAATGAATTAAAGTGATTCTGGTCGTGTATACCAGTGGCCCGCACTGTCAACAGGCCATTTGTTTTCGATGGTGGTTGGTGTGGTCCATATGAAGTCACTTTGTGGCCGGCCTTAATGTTTGTTTTTTTGTTGTAACTAACTGGCGTCATTGCATATATAAAATTGACATTCCAAAACGTTTATTTTATTGAATGTTTGGGTTTGAATTTGAATAGTTTTAGAAAATTGGAATTGTGTGACAGCGTAAACTGTTTATTTTTTTTTTCGTTGGCCATTGTAGGAACCATAATGCCATTATTTGTTGTGCTCCAACGAGTTAAAATTGCAAGACTTGTCTGATGTATTTTTTTCTTGTCTTGAATTTTGTAAAATTATAAATGTTATTTCACTGGTCTAGTCTTTTAAGCGGTGATCACACTGGTTATTTTTTTCTCGCAAAGATTCAGTGCAGGAAATGAGGCAAACATTGCTGTGAAACTTGCAACAAAAAAAACTCTGTTGAGAGTGAAATGGAAGTTTATTAAAAAGTTGTAGTCGCAAATCTCATCACAAGTTTTATTGCATCAATCGTTGCTACTGTGATAAGTGCATAATATTTTATATTAAAAAAAAGTGTAGTGAGTCAGTGACACATTTTACTTAACATAAAATATTTAAAAAAAAAGCAAAATATTTTAGAAAGAAAAACATTTTTCTGGCTTCGTACACAGAATTCTAATGCAAAATATAGTAAGCTAGTATTATATACACATCCTGGGACATATTATGTGTCCTACGGTGGATCCAACGTTGTACCCATATATGTGTCCAACATTGGTTCCAGCGTTGGGGCAAACATTGGAACCAATCACCGTCGCACATCTAGCGGTAGTTTCCTTTGAGAACTTGTTCCAAACGTTGGACGCATTGTGTGGCCAAGTCACGAATGGTGGGTTGAACACATTCAAATGTTGGGGAGGGGTCTTTTGTCGCGGTACGAGGAAAACTGACACCTGTCCGAATGCCTTCCAGTATCCTCTAATGTCGAACGTTGGACACTTGACATCCGTCTGACGACCACACTTGTGTCAAACTTAGCATTCGTCCAATGTTGTTGGTAGGCATTCGATGCATAATGTCTCTCAGTCTTAAGACAGTTGTCAGTTTTTGTGGGTCAAATGAATCACTAAAGCGAATCTGCAAGAAGATTTTTTGTAACAACTTTACACGCTACGCTGGCTTGAAGGTCGGTGAAAATAGCGAAAAATAAGAAAGGTGACATATTTTATTGCGGGCAAAAATGAAAATAACAAACCTAAATGAAATCTTAATACAACACATACTCGCTTCGCTCGCATTTAAAAGATATTTTTTTAGGATTTCGCAAATAATTATAATTTCAGGGCTCCCCTGCTAAAAAATAAATCTTCTAAAGGTATGTTTTCTACTCAGAATCATGACTTGCAACAATGCTCGTCCTCCGGCCAGGACCATGCTACACGAATGTATTTTAAGTTTTTATACAGTTTATGGTGTGGAGGGCATGTTTGCCTTCGTGTAGGACGACAGGAGCGTCCTACACGAAGGCAAACATGTCCTCCACACCATAAATTGTGGTCGTAGGACATTTCCTCCGAATGGAGGACTGTCCTCCACAAACGAGGAAAGGTGGCAAGCCTACTTGCAACATGAAATTGATAACAAAAACTTAAATTTACTGACTTATAAAATGAATTCATTGAGAGTATAAGTGGAAACAGTGCTTATTAATAAATTATAGATTCATATAAAAGATTTCGTGTAAAAAAAACAAAGTCATCGTAAAGTGTCGCTGTATTTCTTTAATCAAAACTTATAATAATAAAAACAACGTCGGATTTTATCCTAAAATGGATTCAGAAGGAGAGAGAAAGGGATAAAGGAGATCATATAAGTAAAATAGTTCCAAGAGTGTTTTCGTCTCTGAGAATTGTTAGGGGAATTCGCTGCTTCACTTTTAAAGATTGTCATTTGAAAGAAGGAAGTCTTTTTGTGATGAAAAAATAAGAAGACTTTTGCGGTTCCATTTACAATTGTTGTTTCCTGTCTCATGAGTGTTCTTTTCTCTTCTTGTCTTTTTTTTTTTAAGTTTTGTGATATCATGAAGAATTTGACAAACTTGTGTTCCTTTTGGTTTTTTGTTGCAGACGAGTCTTGTGAGCTCGGAGAAAAAACTTTGACTTGACGAAGTACCGAAGATCAATTTAGTTGAAGAAAAATGCCGAAGCGAAAACTCTTCGAGTGCGATTCGGACTCCGAGAGTATCTTAGGTCTAGAACGTTTGCCAAGATCAGAGTATGATGGAGATGAGAACATTCCCGGATCATCCAGTAGGACACTTGTGGCACATTTGGAATTGGGCGAATCGTCGTCTCAGTCGAAGACGTCTGCACTCGTATGCACTAAGCTCGGAGCTGAGACGGACGAGACGAGCGACAGTAGCAGTTGCACTACGGACGGAAGCACGGATGTTGCTTCTAGGCCGAGAAGTAGTCTCAAAAAACGTCAGTTGAATATCACTTTTGTTTTAAGGATTGGGTTCTGATGACTTTTTGCGTCAAAACAACTTTAGCGTTTTAGAAACTAGAAGAGTAATTGATATAATATGATGTCTTTAAAAATGTTTTTATATGAATTTATTATTCTAATCCTTGGTTTCTAAAACGTTGCTTAAAATAAAGCTAAACTTAACACAAGACTTAAGCGACATTTTCTGTTGCATTTCTATGGAGAATTTTAAAGTAATACTTTGTTTAAGCTTTGCTTTGTCTTAATTTCTCATAAGTAGCTCAACTTTAAGCTAGTTTTAAAGTAGAAACGTCACAAACTTGTCGAAAATTGGCTTTTCATAAAACATCTAAAATGAAAAACAAAAGTTGTGAAAATTTAAATTACCTTTTTAAGTTTTATAGAAATAACCAGAATTCCATATAAAGTTTTAGTTTGCATGAAACGTACAAAAAAAAAATCTTAAATTTACATCTCAACATTGATTTTTTTAATTTTCATTTTCAAAATGTTTAAGAAAAGTTTAACCACCTTGGTTACTGTTTTAAGTTTAAACGTAATTAGTACAACGCATGTTTTTGATTTTGTTTTTCCATAGGTTCCGATAACGGAGAATTACTTCCGAAGAAGAAGAAGTCCATAACGTTCAACAACGTAACTGTCTATTACTTTGGACGTATGCAAGGTTTTTCTTGTGTTCCGAGTCAAGGTGGATCTACGCTCGGTACGAAACTATAGATCATCATAGCTAGGGATTTATAAAAAAAGTGTCACTGATGAACCGATTCTTATGAATCGAATTGGATTATTCAATTCCGATTGCTATTAAAAATTGGAAAAATGTTTCCGTTTCGATACGATTCACTTTTTTTTTTCTATTTAGCATTGGTTTCTAGTTTTAGTTATTAATGACATTCATAATAAGTTGTCTGAATGTTTTTTCCATTTGTTTTAAATAACTTTCACTCTTGAAAGTTGGGGATGGTTAGGGGGGGGGGAGAAGGCTTTTTCTGGGGAAAAAATCTGAATGAAGACTCGTGTAGGGTTTTGAATCAATTCATTTAATTAATCGGAAGCCTTAAATTGATTCGATTTATTCGATTCTCCTATAATCGAATCTGAATCGAACATTCTTAGTCACAGCTTGCAAAGATGCAACGTTCATCGATGACGAGTCTTTTTTTCTCTTTCATTGTTTTGTTTAAGGAATGGCGAACAAACACACTATTGTGAAGAGGTTTACTCTCGTCGAACATGCCGACGAACAAATGAGAGCTCACAGAGAACTTTTAATGAAACAACGACGACATGGAAAGTTGAATTCCGAAGAGAGGCTATCGGACGACGAAGACGACGAGGAGGAGACGGACATCTCTGATTCAGAGTTGGAATTGGACAACTATTACTTCCTTCAACCGGTTCCGACGCGGCAGAGAAGAGCGATGTTACGTGCGTCGGGTATTCGTAAGATCGACAGTTGTGAAAAAGATGAATGTCGCGACATCCGTACTTCTCGTGAGTTTTGCGGATGCGAGTGCAAGATATATTGTGATCCAGAAACTTGTTCGTGCAGTCAAGCGGGAATCAAGTGTCAGGTGGATCGGCTTTCGTTTCCGTGTGGTTGCACGAGAGACGGTTGCGGTAATCTATCGGGTCGGATCGAGTTTAATCCAATCCGAGTTCGTACTCATTTCATTCATACGTTGATGCGTATGGAGATCGAGCGGAAACAGTTGGAACATCATCAGCAGTTGCAGAATGGTTGTTCCGAGTCGCTGTTGAGCTGTCAGCCGTCTCAATCTTGCGAGTCGAGGCTCGCACCTCAACCGTGGCTAAGCGGTGGTTTGAACATTGGAAAAATAGACGATCACGCAGCTGCTGTTCATGGGCACAATATGGTTGTGCCACATCATCACCAGAGTGCGGGTCCGTCTTCTTACTTTCCGTGTGACCATATTAATCCTCCTTCTGCTACTCCCGTGGTTACTTCTTCCGTCGGCTGTCGGGACACGAACTGTGGTTCCAGTTCGAGCAATACGGCTACAAACGGCGGATTCGGAGTCACGACGGTTCATCCGTATCCTCCTCCTCCACCACCTCCTCCTCCTCCTCCCGGTAAATAACTATTAACTAATGACGATTTTTTCTCATTTTAGGTCAATTTATTAGAAAAATTGTTATTATTGAGATTTGCAAAGAATCTGAAAATGTCAATTTCCTTCAGGAAATTCTGGAGGACATGGCGTGACGTTTCAATCTTACAAGTCTCATGTTCTTAAGGTTAATCGTTTCCAAGTTTGCAACTTAATATAGCCATTGGGTGCAGCAAGCGGCTATTGTTCCGTTAGGTCTTAGGCTACTTTTGCTGTAAGTTGAGCTTAGTAGGTTTTATTTATTGCTTTTTAGCAAATAAATATTTATGAACGTTGTTGTGAGATTTGCTAACAAATTTTCGGGTTTTCGTTAATGAGAATGGGTAAATTTACGTTAAATGTTGCATCAAATTCAAGAAGCATAGGCCTACATATAAAAACCGTATTCTCTAGCGTAAGTATGAATTATCATGCGCGCTTTAAGCCTAAGAATAGTAAATACGCGCTTTGAGCCAGAAAACAGAAAATATACAAGAAAAGTTCTCGTTTTTTTTTGTAAATAAAAATGTGTATTATAAAAAAACGCATAATAAAATGGATGAAATATTATAGTTACGGTGATTATCAGAAATACCGTATTAAGAAAAATGTAAAATCATAAAACCTGTTATAGATTTATTTCTTTCAAAAAGTGTTTTAAGAGCCTAGATCCACGTCCATCTTGTTGTTTTGAGCAGACGACAACGAGACAAATGAGTGTTCTTATATGGTGGTGTTACTAAAACTGCAAGAAATCGCCTCACAATCGCTCAATTCAAATACAGTAAAGCGCAAAATGCAATAAAAAGTATTGTTCTTTCAGTGCTCGATTTATATAATTTTTGAAAAGGTCCTTCTATTTTTAAACAACGTTCAAAGTCGTTCGTTTTTTCAACCCCATGTTAAATCCCATTGGATCAAAAACCGTCCCACAAACATTTGAAAAACTCTCGGTAAAACTGATTTAGAACAATAACAAAATAATTAGCACATACATTCATGTATTGGCTTCACGATGTTTCCTTTTTATAGAAGTTGAAAAGGTCCTTCTATTTTTTAATAACGTTTAAAATCGTACGTTTTTTAACTCCATGTTAAGTCTCATAGGACTAAAACACCGTCCAACAAAAGTTAAAAGAATTCTGATTAAAAATGATTTAGAGCAATCAGAAAAATTAGCACGTACTTACATGTGTTTATTGCCTTCAGGATTATTCCTTTTTCTAAATTTTAAAAGGGCTTTCTATTTTTAAATAACAATTAAAATCTTACGTTTTTTTAACTCCATGTTAAGTCCCATAGGAGCAAAAAACCGTCACCCAAACATTTGAAGAACTCCCATTAAAACGACGTATAACAATCAATTAAAAATTAGCACGTGCATTAATCTATTGGCTTCACAATGTTTTCTTTTTATAAAATTAGCACGCGAAATTATTTTTCTATTAATTATTATGTGACTTCGAACCGGGAAAAAAAACGTTAAAAAACCGTTTTTCAATCAACAACGATCGCAGCGCCTACATTCGGAGAAATTTTGAACTAAACGATGTATCTAGCCTCTTAAGGAATAAGTGAAGTTTTACATCTTTATGTAAATTTCCAATAAAATCATGGTGATTTCTGCATTTTATGCATTTTTTATTTAAACTGATTATTATTATTATTATTATTATTATTGCACATACAATTTAAGGCACCCATGATTTACAGTGTGTCCAAATCGGGTTGGAACTGTCGTTATGCGTTTTCTGAATTTTTTTTCAAAAAACAATTCAGAAAACGCATAACGATAGTTCCAACCCGATTTGGACACGCTGTAAATCATATAAACTAGATTAACCGTGTGGCATTATACGCAGCACGCGTTATAATGCCACACGGTTAATCTAGTTTATATGATAGTTATAAAAAAATAAAAAAATGAAATATTCGACTTAATTACAATAAGAAATAAAGATATATTTTTGATGGTATATGGTATTGGTTAATTTTTGTAATGTTTTGAAATTAGAATACATTTACGGCAGATCGTTGATATTAAACCGGACTAATTGGGGCTCGACCCAGTCCGGATTAATTAGCGATTTGTCCGGATTTTCGAACATATACGATAAGACTAGAAATATCATTTTCACTATATTTAAACTAAAAACACACTAATGTTTTATAAATAAAATCAGAAATATGCATTATTAATTATGAAGAAAGTCTCCATTTTTTTAAAACTAGGCTTGAGGCGCGTTTTTGGTGAAGTTTTTTTTCTGTGGACGAGTGTGAGTTTCTGATGCTTCGGATTTTTTGACGTCCGGATTATATCGACACTCTACTGTATTCAGAATAAAATTTTGACTGACGTCTCTTCGTCCTAAGATTGACTGAAATTATTATTATAATGTTAATATTTAGGCTTCATCTCAGCTGGTTTAGGGTGTTGAGTTTCTTGACAGACGCACGACGTTTAGTGGCCGAGATGGACTGCTATAATTGGTCGGCGTGTCGCCAAAACCGACCACTTGAGTCGACTGCTAGTAGTGAGAATGTGGTCCTAGTATAATTGAATTTGAATAAACTGCAAAAAGTTATATAAATTCGACTCGAGTGGTCGGTTAAGGCCACAAGCCGTCCAATTTTAGCAGTCCATCTCGACCACTAAACGTCGCACGTCACTTGGCGACACGTTTAGTTTTTAGTTGTAATGAGAACGTTTCATATAAAACACCAAATGTTAAATCAAAACAGGCACTTTTATCTAAAACTGCAGCATTACAAAATTCATAACCCATCAACAAATTCTAAATCACAAATAATAAAATCCAAAGTAGGAATTACGAAATATAAATTACATATTCTAAAATGGAAATTACCAAATTGCAAAATCTCTCAAAGACAACTTTACAATTTATGATTAAAATTTACAAGTTGCAAATTACCAATGAAAAAATTCAAATTATATATCAAAATTTATAAAGTAATAATAGAAAATTTTGGGTTCTCATTACAGAAATGGTCATAGTCAGTTATACCTTTATGATGTCTTTGCTTATGATCTATCATTTTCATACTGTCGTATTTTCTTGGGGGGGGGGGGGGGGGGTGTCATTAAAGAAAAGCAAAAACTTGTCAAATTGCAGTAAATTGTCACATCCAGCTTGTAACCTTGTAACATAAGCAAATTACATAACATTATTATAATGACAAATGCTATCATATATTTATGACTGGTGTATAATAGTTATACAATTATCCGTAGCTCATTTAAACATACCACCTACATACAGTATACTGTAATATAACAGTGAATGAGTAACAACTTGGAATTAGTCTCAGGGACAGTCTTTGATCTTTGAGGGTGAGGAGTACATGTAATTATCATAGAAATGGCATTGGTTACAATACTTACATGAATTGAAAGCACAAAGTTTAAATTTCAAATGACAAAAGAAAATTAGAAATCACAAAAGATAAATTGTAAATTAAATGTCACAAAAATGTTAATTACAAAATCTAAATTAGAACTTTACAAGGGACGAAATTCAACTTACAATTTTCTAAATTAGAACGCAGTGTGAATTTTATCAAAGTTGTCATCTAATCGATTCTTAAGATAACTAATTATTAAGAGCTTAGATCCACGTCCATCTTGTTGTTTTGAGCAGACGACAACGAGACAAATGAGTGTTCTTATATGGTGTTACTAAAACTGCAAGAAATCGCCTCACAATCGCTCAATTCAAATACAGTAAAGCGCAAAATGCAATAAAAAGTATTGTTCTTTAAGTGCTCGCTTTATATAAATTTTGAAAAAGGTCCTTCTATTTTTAATCAAGGTTCAAAGTCGTTCGTTTTTTCAACCCCATGTTAAATCCCATAGGATCAAAAACCGTCCCACAAACATTTGAAAAACTCTCGTTAAAACTGATTTAGAACAATAACAAAATAATTAGCACATACATTCATGTATTGGCTTCACAATGTTTTCATTTTATAAATTTTGAGAAGGTCCTTCTATTTTTTAATAACGTTTAAAATCGTACGTTTTTAAACTCCATGTTAAGTCCCATAGGACTAAAATACCGTCCAACAAAAGTTAAGAGAACTCTGATTAAAAATAATTTAGAGCAATCAGAAAAATTAGCACGTACTTACACGTGTTTATTGCCTTCAGGATTATTTCTTTTTCTAAATTTTAAAAGGGCTTTCTATTTTTAAATAACATTTAAAATCTTACGTTTTTTTAACTCCATGTTAAGTCCCATAGGAGCAAAAAACCGTCACCCAAACATTTGAAGAACTCCCGTTAAAAACAACTCAGAACAATAACAAAATAATTATTACGTGCATTAATCTACTGGCTTCACCATGTTTTCTTTTTATAAGATAAGCACGCGAAATTATTTTTCAATTAATTATTATGTGACTTCGAACCGGGAGAAAAAACGTTAAAAAACCGTTTTTCAATCAACAACGATCGCAGCGCTAAACAATGTATCTAGCCTCTTAATGAAATTAGCAGCATATTTTCGAAACATCTTGTAAATATAAAAATATCTTGGAAAATAATTGTTTGGGATAGTTTGTAAAATGAACATCTATGGTTTTTACGTTTAAGTAATCTGTTAAGCCGTTAAGTAAACTTATGTGAAAGGTCTCCAGTGCCCGAATCGTGTGGAGCCAGCCTTAAAAGCCTAGAACCTCCCTCCATTCTTGCTGCCATGTTCAAGGCACATTTGGAACTTATGTTGTTACGTTCGTCATTTCGGGTGGTCAAATTAGATTAGATTCCTTAACTATTACAGTTGTGTATTCTACTTATTAGTGGTTAGCCATTTATCTCTCTAAAGTCTATTACGACTGTTTGTGTTGTTAAAGTGTAGTTAATTTGTATAATGTACTACCTAATTACAACAATGTGTTCTTATCTTGTTTTTTTCTAGTTCTATCTACGCCTACAGTTCATGCAATGCCATTCGAGAATAGGACTTCTTGTTCTACTGTTGCCGCTACTCCTAACTTTTCTACCCTTTCTTATGCCGATCAAACTCCAGATCCGTCTGTCACTGCAGCTACGAACAGCAAAAAGACTGACGGCGGAGCATTGCCGAGGGTGATGCTCTTTAATGACTCGGATGACGAATTTCACGGCAGAGAAGATTCTCTGGACATGTACGCTTCGTCGTTTCAAGAAGACGATTCGTCGTCTTACTCGGAAAACAGTGACTATTCGAATGATAGTTTCGAAGTTCAACGAAAAGCAAAATCCGCTAATTCTCAGCCACAACAACAAACTCAACAACAGAAGCAACAACAACAACAACCGGATGGCGGAAATAGTTTTCCGACATCTTGTTTCTCTGGCTACACGAACCAAAACTTCGTTTCCACCTCGACGGAAAGTTTCGAAACGAGAAATTACACGAACAGTAACGGCAGCAGTTATGGCGGTGGCAACGAAAATTACATCTCCAACGTCAATGGCAATTTTCAAGGACAGAACTTTGTCGCAGTGGAAAGTGGCCAAAGTTACAATCGTAACTACGAAAATTTGACGAACTGTTGCCGTACGTATCCAGAGTCGGACTTCACTTCATGCAATGATTCCTATTCAAATCAAGCCAGCGGATCTTTCACCATAGAAACGTCTTCGTACATGACGACAAGTGATTCTTCTTCACAGCAGCAGCAACAACAACAAGATCACACACGGCAACAGCATGTTCCGACTTCCGAAGAACCGCAGAAATATACGGAATTGAGCAGCGCTACATGTATGTCGAAGCTCGAACCTTTCACCGAAATACTACAGGCAAAATATCGTAGTTTTCAAAATCATAGCGTGTCGGATTGCTTCGAAGGTCTGGTAACCAAAAACGGAGGTTCGGACAGTCTCGAGCCAAAGTTAACAGATAGCTCGCTTTCAACGGAACTAGATCAACGAGAAGTTTCTGCCATCAAACCTGTCAAAGTTGAAAACGGAACTTTGGAACAGACAACCGAATCTGTATTTGTAGACAACAATCAGACACCTGATACGACCGGTACGAACGAGAACGCGTTGGAACCGATTGAGAACTTTGGCGAAATCATTAAGAAAACTATGGTGGAGACGGTCTCTGCATGAATTATTCTGTTTTCATCTCTTACTTAATGTGGTTTAGTTATGTTAGTTTTCGACAGCTTTATGTTTTATTCCAGGTTTTTTTTTTAGCTCTCTGCTTTTTTCTTTGTTTGGTTTCTCAGAAGAACCCACGATCGAAGCCGAATAGCCAAGGCAAGCGAACCTTTGAAGCTATTTAATTTGACATCGAAACTTTAATCTAAAAAAAAGGTCAGTTAAGTTGTCCACTTTATTCAATTAGAATACAGTTACTAATAAATTAGTAATTAGAAATCCTTAAAGTAGTGAATTTTTGCTTTGCATTCTATTTTAATGCATCTTTTTTTCTTCTCGCTTTTGAAACTGAAATCAAAACACAATCTCAAACTGTTCCTACATGTAAAAAATGGTAAAAGTTGCGTACGGTTTTTATCATTTTGCATACTTTACGAATTGTTTTTTTTTTATTGAAACGGTTTTTTCCCCTTCTGAATTTGCTCTTGTATACCAAGTTTTTTTTTCTAATTTTGTTCAAATGGTAATCGGGCCATAAATTGAGACTACATTTGAATTATGGCCATAAGCAAAAAAAAAAAAAAAGGTCTAGTTTAATTCTACAAAAAGTTATTTCACGTTATCAGAATATAAAATTTCATTCCATATTAAACATACACAGTAGTTACATATACAGTTCAGCATCAGTGACGCCTATTCTCACATTTGTACAAGTTTTGTGTCGGTAATCTTAGGAGATGGCAAAGTTTGCAGTATTTCATTTCGTCGTCCATTGTTTTGATTGACGATTCGTGAAACCATAAAAACATCGGCGACGACGACATAGAATTCCGCGGTACAAGAAACGATATTTTTCATCACTGACACTGAAGCACTTTCACGGAACTGAGCGGACATGTCACTGATATGTGTGAATAGACCATAAATTGTTATAAATATTTTTAAAAAAATCCTCTTAAGGGATTCATTTATTTCCTAAGCTCATTTATAATTTCTCCTTAATCCTAATTGTGACATGTTGAACGACCAGTTTTATATCACGTTTTCCCTACAATTGCATATTTTTTAAATGAATACTTATAAAGTGTCAACTAATTATATTTCAACCGAAGCATTTGTCAGTAAGAAAAGAAAGATTTTCTTTAAAAAAACAAAATTTCACTCTGACGCTTCTTCGAAATTGAGTCAGGTTCAACTTCATCACGTGTGCTTTATTTTGGGTATAATGTCATTTTTTCTAGATGAATATTCCCCATTTTTTTTAGCTCATAAATGTTACGACACAAAAAATTCAAAATTTGTTTCAAAAAGAAATTAGTTTTAGCAGTAAGTTAAAGTCGTTCTACTGAAGACGTTGAAACAGGACTTTTCAAACACATTAGATGTACTTTTTCAAACGACTTCTACATATTTTGCAGGAGTAGTAGTAGTAATTTTTGCCAAATTTCTATATAGTTGCATAATATTGTTTCCAATGGTTAAGATTATTTTGCATGTGGCCATAAATTAAAAGTCTCAATTTATAACATAATTTGTTAACTACAGGGATTTAGTTTGTTTGTTTTTAAAAAAAAAAATAGGAAATTCAGGGAACTTATTTGTGTCACTTCGAATTGTTTATCATAAAAAAAAATCATGTCTGCTTTCCTGGAAAAGCACGAATCTTGAAGAATGGAGACTTCAAGATCACCGTCTGCATTCTTTCATTTTTGTTTCTTCTTTTTTTAAGATAAGTTAATTACAATATTGTGAATTAACTCTGCATAATATTTTTGCAAAGAAGAAGAAAGAATGCTTTTCTAAGGAGAGTTTGGGGGTCTTTTCTCCTTTGAGAGGTTTTTTTTTGCAGTTTTCCTAGATCTCGTTTTATGACGAAAACGCCATTTTTGCATTTTAACTGATTATAAGTGTTTTATGATCATCTCTGCTGCATTTTTCATAAATATATATATGTATCTTATATATCTCTCATTGCTTTTTGTAATCAATCTATGCTGCCGTGATTTTTGCATGATGTTTCTAGCTTTTAGTCTTGCTATTTGCCATGTTTGTCTTTATTATCTCTCTTTTTTCCTGTCTTTTAACGTTTTCTTTCATTAATCTGGTCCTTTCTTGGCAATAACATTTTGCTCAATGTCATTACACAAGTTATAGAAACGTTCTTTAATTTTGTTTTGAACGTTTAAACAAATCACTCAGTGTGAACATTAAACGTTGAGCTAAAATGTTCAAAGTATATATTTTCTAAAAACAAAAAGTATATTGTTCATGTGTAAATTATTCACATCTCCCCCCAGATTGACGAATTTGAATCCGCTTGTCTTCGAAAAGTGCTCACAGATATGTTTGGTGCATTGTTTCAAGACCACAGTTACATTTTTTTGTGTAGACATCTTAAATTCAAGTATCGAGGAGGATTCAGTCAGTTATGTCTTATTTAGAAATGTCGAGAAAATTCCGAGAAATCCTTAACGAGCCCGGAAGGAAAAAAAAAAGCACAATCAATTTGAAGCTATACTTAGTGTATGTTATTAAGTAATATTATATGATTTCAGATGAATAATATACCCGGTATGTTACAGCCATTAAGGAAAATCAGTGATTTTATGGAGTCACTAGTCAATGTGCAAAACTGGTTCGATAGTAAATCTGTAAATTACTTGAGTTTTAGTAATTGTGCAGAATTGTAAGGTTTTCGAAGCGTAATTTTTGTAGCAAAGATT
This sequence comes from Brachycybe producta, assembly GCA_036925085.1. Classification (NCBI taxonomy): domain Eukaryota; kingdom Metazoa; phylum Arthropoda; class Diplopoda; order Playtdesmida; family Andrognathidae; genus Brachycybe; species Brachycybe producta. The sequence goes on from JAUPFP010000092.1 coordinate 366,247, forward strand.
TGGCGGATTGCTCATCTCTTAGAGAAATTCAAAGTTAATTTCGAAGTAGACGAGTTTAAAGGGATTAGATCGGGTAATATTTATGACAATATCTTTCAAGGTATATATTTTTTAGGAAAGTCAGGAAACAACGTTGTTTTTTATGCCAGTTTTGCCATCAAAAATCTTAATATTTTTATTTTTTTAACAACCTGTCATAAAAAGTTTATTTTTAAAAACATAATAATTAGGACTTGGGTTTTTTGCATTATTAAAGCTTATATCAATCCCATTCTGTGGCACAAGGACCGATTGCGAAGTAACAATACCATTAGATCAACCAACAATTGTTTTTTTTTTAATTCAAAAACATCGGTAGAGGTTAGAACTGTAGTTGACAACTGATGGTAACCAGACATAAGCCTCTAACAAACTCTTTTTTTATTAGGAAAAGTATAATTGTAGTTGCCCTAATGATGACGATTACTTCATAATTGGCACTTGAACCAATATATTGCCAATCGATATTGCATAAAAATCCTAGCCCTATAATGATGCTCTTCTAGTTTCAAATACACTTTCAATTTCTTTTTTAAAACTCGCTGCTAGAAATCAAACACTCAATCTGTTCACTTATTTAATCTATGTTTAATTCACGAAGAAAGATTCCAGTTCAGCGTTCATTTAATAAGCGTTTTTGTAGCCAATAATTGATTAAAAAATTAATTATTATGAATCATTTTTGACATGAAACATAAGTAGCAATTTAATGGAGTCACTGCATAAACGCTTAGGGATTTGAACGCACCCATCATTTAGATAGGCTTATTGTTAGCCATTCTGCACATTGCCTAAAACCCTGTAATTTGAGCATATTTACTAATGAATTTGTTTTTTTGCAGGATTGATTGATTAACAATTGATTAACTTGATTTAAATCACGATTTCATATAAAAAAAATTGGCAACACCATAAAAATAGTTAATTTAGTCATATTTTGAATTTTTTTTAAATGATTTGTTTCGTTTTCATAAAATGAAATTATTTTGAATACGTTGTCATTCAGGGTAATTTTATGAAATTTTATTCAAATAAAAAATATGCTGAAGTAGAAAAAAAAAATCGGAATTAAATTTAAAAAATCATGATTTAATTGCACATTGACTAGCAGTTGTGCATATTAACTGATTTTTCTCTATTGTGGTTATATATTACGTACTATATTTTATTTATAGAAGCAATTGTGCTTTTAAAAATTTTGTTGTGCCAATAATGTTGAGTTAGTGATTTTTTTCTAATTTAAAGAATTATGTTTTTTTCAATCAAATGGCTGTTTAGAGCAGTAGTTTCCAATCTTTTTTTTTGTTCACGGCACAGTATTTTATACCTGGAGAAATCGCGACACTAGTGTACCCCGGTACACCCTTTGGAAACTACTGGTAAAGTGAAAATAATTCAATTTTCACTTGGGATAAGCAACATAATGAAAACATAACTGCCGCATACTTAGCAAAATTCACGGCACACACTTTAGGAACCACTGGTCTACCAACTAGAGTTCTTTCAGTCGTTCTTCACCGTTCGAAGAGTTCTTCTATATTAAGCCTCTTCAGAAGTCCTTTTGAAAAGATTGAAAAAAGCATACTTTTTTTTTTTTGCCTAAAACGGTGATCAGTGATCACATGGACAATATTTTAAGCAAGATGCACTGCAAATGTGTCTTGGAATAAATTGCAATTGCCAATGTTGTGATACTCTTGCAAGACTTAAAAGTGGTGGTTTCTTGTACAAAGTCTTATAGAAAACGACGATCTTCGTGGGCTTTTTTTTTTACAAGAAACTGCAAGATTCAAGGCAATATTTCACTTATTTCTTACACAGAATCTTGTGAGAAAAATAGCCAGTGTTGATCGCAGCTTTATTTATCAATTGATAATAGAAAATGTCATCAGATTGTGTAATGGCCAAATTGATCAATTTGCAGACGTCATTACATTTTGTATGCACAAATAACCGGATGTGTTATGTATGTACTTTGACAGCAACAACAAACTAACTATATATAGGGTGTACATTTTTTAAGAAAATGGAAATTTTGTTTAATTTTAAATTTCTCAAAAGATAAACTGATATTTCTAGAAAGTTTATTTCGGAATTAAACATAAATTGACTAATTTTTGTTTATTTTCAAAATAAACTTCATGAATACTAAAAGTATCAAAATAAATTAATTTTTGTGTGTGAATCTCTTCTACTTAATTAACAGTTTTTTCTCCTCTTATCAAGCTACAGCTTTTTTTTATTTTGCTGATTTACGTTCACGGAAATTACCGTAATTTTTTTAAAAATTAAAACATTGAAAATGAGTTTTCTTATCTCATTTGACGAGAGTACATTTTATTATTCGCAATGATTAATAAAAGTGAATGTATTTTTTTGTTAAAACAATTTATTCTCGAACACTCACACTAAACAAATTATGTTATTTTGTTGTACATAATGTTTTTTTTTTTTAAATTTCTATATGTATGTATGTCTAAACTTAATGTTTTGTGTCAAAATTTTCTCTTTTGTGTCGTTCATTTTTTTTTTAAAAATCTTTTTAAGCTTTTTTGCTTTCTATGTAATTATATCATACATTTATCATTACATAAATACGTAATGTGTATGTATATTTGAAAAAAAACAAAATAATGTTAACACACACAGATATAAAAAAGTGTTTTTTTAGATAGAGCAGCTCATTAGACATTAGTTAACTCTTGTCGACATTGTAATTATGAATGTTAAATATTATCTTATTATTATGGTGTGAAAAAACAATGTATTTTTTTCATTGGTTTTTTTTTTTGTGGTGGAATGCAAAATGTATTTACATGTATAAGATACAGTATATACATTATATAATGGATCATTCATTTATTTTGCAGGTTGTACATCTATTGTAAGTTAAGATTCCGGGTTATTAAAAGGAATTTGCATTTGTCATTTGTTACTCTTTAATTATAATCTTTTTCATAAAGAAAAATATGCGCTTTTTTCAGGATGTATACCATGGCCCGCGGGCCACATCCTGCTTCCGTCATGGTTTCATCTGGCCCGTGAAGACTTTTCCAAATTTCACTGAATCTGGCCCGCCAATATTATCACATATTGAATGAAGAATTCAACACCAAGGTTTTGTGACATTCGAGCATAATTACATTGACAGTATTGTGAGAGACATGAAGTCCCAAACGTCCCATTGAATGCGACTGATCTGTCTTAAGCTTAACTTCATTTTGTTTGTAAAGCAAATTTAAAAAAACTAAATATCATATGGTCCATGTATATATTTAAAATTCGCTATCCGGCCCTCGCTCTTAATGAAGTTGCACATGCCTGACCGAAAGTATATTTCGTGTTATCCAATTTTTTTTGTGTTAATTTTTTTTTTGTTAGTTTCGTTTTAAACGGTTTTCACTGTTTTGGAGAATATGCTAAATGACGAATTGTACAGTAAATCTGCGCAATTCATGGCGTTTTAGACAATCTGCAGTATGAGTAAAACAAAAAAAATAGCTGCACAATCGCTGAAACTTATGAATTATGCAGATTTGCTTGAAAATTTATAGTTTTGTATATTAGCAAATTGATCTGTAAAATGATAAATTTTTTCACTTTTTTTCATAATGCAGATAGATAGTCATCTTTAACACAACGATTAGAACAACGATTTATTGTTAGATTGGATTTTTGAAGCTTTTTATGGTTGCCATAGAAACTAACATTTTGTTTACATATGGCTGCGAGGTTTATTTATGTGAGCTCATACATATTAAGTTTGCATGTTTTAATTTTTTTTTTTTGAAAGATGTTACCGCAAACAAAGTCAGTCAACAAAGAAGTGGTTTCTTCGACACGTTTGCCTCCACTTCCTTCAAATCCGAGTACGATTAGAAATGTTGCAACGTCTTCTGCCAAACATCTTATTTCATTGACTAGGAAGTCTGATGATCATGGATTGCAGTCAGTTTCTTTCACGAATCAAAAAAGAGATAAAAACGATTGGATATTTCAGAGACATGCTTATCGTAAGTTACATACATTGAATTAACCGTTTTAACTCGAAAAACAGATAATACGAAAAATACTTTCGATCCCGTCGTCGTCTTAGCTTCTGCCCCAGGCCAGTTTAAATTATAGTTTGTTGGAAAGGTCTTGTTGAGCTGAGCAATGAATATGCAATTTTTTGGTAGAAACTCCAAACACGTGCAAAAAAAACGCGTTCGAAGGTTAACATTTACAAAAAGGTCTATGGAATTATAAAAGGTTGTTTAGTCCTAATTATTTTGAAGTCAAATTTTAATAATTTTTTCTAGATCCCTAGGGGGCTGTGTGGCCCCTTCCTCCTTACCCTTGGCCTAATGCAATAAGCATAACCAAACCTAGCTTATTGTAGCAAACACACAAATTCATTGTGGTTGCCTTCCTTACCAAAAGTTAGTCTTAATAACTATTGAAATTAAAAATTATTTCATGACGATATCTTTCAAAATAAACGCTTTATAGCAGTTTGAGAAATATCAAATTTTGTGATTTTTTTTTGCCAACTTTGAAATAAAATACAAATAATAAATGCGATGACAAATTGAGACTAATGGTCATAAATGGTAATTCTGAAACGCGTTGCTTAAGATAAAGCGAAACAAAACTTAATATAGTGAGTTTTGTATTACTTCACGTTTTAAGCTTTTTATTTTAAACGACGTTTTTGAATTTGGAAATAAATATTTAGTATGAAATTACTTTTACACAGTTTCTTAACTCCTGTAATTTTTAACTAACTTTGAATTTTTTTCTGAAAGAAATACTTTAGATGGACACAAGATTTTTTTTTATTTGGTGACAGATTGTCTAACTTTGAAGATTGGCTATCTAGGCATTTTTCTGTCCGTGTAAAACTTTTTAATACTAATTTGAAATTGGCAAATAAAAATGTTAAAAATTAATAACTAACTACAAATTTAAAGATTATACTTTTCAAGTTGAAAAAAAAAATCGATCGATGTGATTGTTGTTACTGTGTGGCGCTTTTTTTGCTCTTTTTTAAACGCACTTTCGATAATTGGTTTATTTTTTATTTATACTGTAATCTTGAAAATGTGGTTGGACAATGCTTTTAATGGAATGTCTTTGGCGAACATTGTTTTCATGATTTGTTAATAACATTGCAGCAGTTCGTTCCGTACACATTCCTGAAATTGTCGACGGTATATTTTAGTTAGCAATTTATCGAGATTAGTTATGTCGGTTAAAACGAAAGTATGTGTACTGTTCATGTGAGCGTTTGTTCACCCTGAAATACGGTTTTTGTGTGTCATTTTATTTATTTCATTTTTTTGAACTTAAGGCCGGGTACACACGATCAATTCTGACTTTTCCATCTTGGTTTATTCATTGTCTCGATTGTCTGACAAAAGCCACCACAAACGTTGAAACCATTCCTGTTTATTTTTTTTTCAAAATGTTCAAGTGTTTGGAGAGAATATTTTTTTATGTTTTTAATTACCGGTAATTGCTCATTTTTCTAACTTTTGAGACGTCAACCCCATAGTACCCATTCCTTTCAAAGGTGAAGAAGGTGTGGCTGTGACAATTTACCTCTAACAGCCTGTTTTGCATCTTTTACAAATTTTTCTTAAATAACTCTTTTGAAAATTTAATATAAAATATTTTAAGTTATTTTGGTCGGTGTTTTAAAAGCCAGAAACATCCCCCTAGTTACGGCCTTGCGCACACAGTCCATTTTAACCTCAAAATTGAAGCAAAGATTTGTCAAAGCAGATCGTTTGAGTCTTAAGATGGAAGAGCAATTAAAATTGGATTGAATTAAGAAAATCCACCAAATACACAATCAATTCTTTCTTTGAAAAGAGAGGATGGATAAGTCAGATTTGATCGTGTGTACATCTTTGTGTATTTTTTTCTTGCAAGGACGGTCCGAGACCTCGAGACTTTTTGGAACCACATTACGACGTCCACCACCTCAACACAGAATCGACGGTGGAACTCAACGTTTGTTACAATCACGAAGACAGAGGGAGCAATTTAGAAGAAAACTTGTAGAACTCGTTTTGTGAGTGTCACGTTTAATTAAGAATTACACAATTTAAAGTAATTTCTGGATTAGTTACTTCTTAATGTGTGTTTTTCTTAGTGGCAATTAATTTCTAAGATGAATTATTTTTTTCAGAGGAAATGAAGATGAGACCGAAACATCGTCGGGACAAGCTTCGAGTGGAGATTATTTAACGGCATCAGAAAAAAAGAAACTTGTTAATATTTAATGGCACACTTAATTATACTTCTTTTGTTTTTACGAGTGTTTAATTTTTTTTAATTTGGTTGTTTTCTAGAGATATTATTATTATATTCATAATGGAATAAATATTGAGCATGTTGCTCCTCTTGCTGTTTCGTGGTTGGACAACATTCTTTCTCTTGTTCCGAAACATCTAAAGGTTTATTTAGAATAATTAAGAGAACCAACAACAAAAAAGACATAACAGGATTTGTCTGGCTTTCATAATACATTGTATATTTTTTTTAATAACTGTAGGTTGGATGGCCCATTGTTGCAGATAATTTATGCCAAGAGATTAAAACGGATTATCTCTTTTGTGTCAAGAAAGCAATCAGTAATTTCAGATTTTACAGATTTGGAGAGATTTTGTTTTTCTGTGTTCAGAAGTAATATAGGTGGCTCGATGAATTTCATTATTTTTTGAAACAAGAATTCAGAGTTGCTTCTAGATGAAAAGTCTATATCCACTTTAATGACCTTTCCGAAATGTTCAAATTTTCTAATGAGCCACAAGTAACACTGGCATCACACAGACCACTTTGTGGCGCCACATGAAGTGGGCTTTTTAGCCGACTATTGATTACATAGGGGTTGTTCACATGAACCACTTGCCACAAGTGGCGACCACCGCCTATTTGTTAGTAAGGGTTCTGTGTCATACTAGTGGCCTGCACTCACAAATTAGCACCACAAAGTGGTTCATGTGAAGTCGGCCTAAAAATGTTTAACTGACTATAGAATTAAATACAAAGAAATTAATTAGCAATGTAGTAATTCTTAATAAATAATTTGACTCGTGTTGACTTTCAAAAATAACAGGTCAATTATACTGTTTGTTATTATACAATGGAGACCGTTTAACGTAAAATTGAAAAGAAAGAGAAAATTAAAATATATATTTTATTATTTACTATAATATCGTGATGAAGATGAAAACGGCATGAAAGATAAAAAACATAAATAATGTAAACATTTTTTTACTATTTAAAGGCTGACATTTTGACGTAGCTTATTTTTGAATATTTTTCATAATTTTTGATTGCTCAGTATTCGTTATAAGTTTATTTCCCAAAAGGGAAATAAAGTAGAACTTGGCCACTGATTAAAGTGTTTTTTTGTGTGTCTAAAAAGTGTATAAAAACCACATATTGACTTTATTTCGTGTTATGAGAAGGATTTTAGGTAGTTAATCAATATTTTCGAATTAAACATATTGAAAAACCTATCCTAAGGGGACTGAACTGAACATATATTTTGCGTTATTCGATATTTTGTGTTAATCGTTTTCAAGTTAAACGGTTATCACTGTATGACAATAATTTTATGCTACAGCTGTCAATCTCCACTCATCATGAGTTTTATCTTTTTATATTTTAGTTGATTTCGTTTTGAGTGACTCCAGAGATAAAATAATTAATTCTAGCGAATGCAAAGAATCTGGTTCGGTTTTATTTGCTCAGCCGCTGTCACGACCGATCCGTATGACTAAACGGATACTTGTCAAAAATCTTCATGTCACAAATCCGTGTTTTCAACAAATTCAGTATCTTTGGTGTACGGAATTTGAGTACGTCTGATCGTATCATCATTTTTTGTTTGTTTCATAATTTTGTCTATGTTATTTTTGTTTTTTTATGTAGAAATTACGTGATGATTGACACGCATGACTTTATGTTAGCGAACACTGCATTAGAATTACCTACATTCATGCAAATCATCAGACATCAGATTGATAAAGCTAGAAACAAACTAAGCAATGAGTACGAATTGCATCGTTTGAATATTTTGTATGCTTGAATCATATAATGTATGTGCTTTTATTTAGATGGCTTGTTGCTATTCAGAATATTATTCAACAAGGATTGAAAAGAAATTTGTTGGCTGCAGCAATTAAAGGGGATAAATTGGAATCTTACTTGGAGGCCACAGCTACATTGATGTGTGGTTATTTGCAAAAGATGTGCTTGAAATCTGTCGAAGAACTCGGCCGATTTCTTTGTGCGAATGAAGTAATTACGATTTATATTATTATAAAAAAATATATTTTGTGTACTGGTTGTTGTTGCCGTGCATATTTAATATGATGGTGTGGGTTAAATGTTGATTAAATATCCAACATGAAATGAAAGTTGCATTAGGATGGCCTTTATCCAAAAAAATAATTATTTTGAATGGATTTAGTATAAATACGAGCATATCCTGTTGTTTTCTAGTGAGTCTTTTTACATACACTTATACATTGTAAAAGTCTTAGTTATTATACAAAGAAAATGAGTTTATAAATGTTTACTGACGGTTGCAAAAATATCTGGTTACTAGGAAATTTAATGTAGAAAGTGACTTATTATTTCTACTGTAATAACAGCTGGCATTATTGTCATAAGATCACTTAGCAATTTGAGTGCATGTTAATGATGGATAATACATTTGAAGTGTACTTTTGTAAAAATTACAAAATAATTTAAGACAAATAATTTTTAACAAGGCCAAAACGTACGTATATTTCTAAGAAAATGAAACAAAAAAAAAATACCAAATATTGTTAAAAAATAGTAACGTCTGAAACAATTGATAGTTACGATTGTCGGAACTACTATTTTAAAACCCTTTTTTTTTTACAAAAAAGAAGTAGAGAAAAAAAAGTCTTTCTAAATAAGTGAAATTATGAAACTTTTATGAAAATATTCAAAAATTATGCAAATCTGTTCGCTTTTTGCATTTTTATAAGCATTCTTATTGCCCATGATACACCATGATGCCACGTATACCACGTTATAGTGTGTCCAAAATGGGTTATGCGTTTTGTGCATTTTCTGCAAACTGTTGGCCTTACTATATAAATAAGACAAATGTGATATTTGATTAGCACTATATTGTAACATGATGTTTTTCCTAGTCATAGAAGAAAGGTGTAATAATTTTTAATAATGTATTTTTAGGATAGCATTGGTCTACAACATCCAGGATTTGTTTTGAAGTTAATTCTTGAACAAAACAATATTCGTTTTGATCCAAGTATCGCAGAATTTGAAGTTGCTTTCATCAGCATTTACGATGCGATTGTGGCCACGGGAAGCTCAGTTCTTAGAATTGATAAAAAAGTTTTTCCAGATTTGGTAAATTAAGTTAATTTTTTGATGAAATTGGCTTTTTTAATGACCAAGGAATCCAAAATTGTTTTCTATAAAAAGTAATTTTACATAAAACTTATATTTTTGTCTGTAGCAAAGTCATAAATGTGTCTGCAATTTGAAGCCTGTAATTCCAGAAGAAATTGTTGCCGCGGCAAAACTAAAAGTTTCTGAAATGATCAACAAAGAAAGCGTTGGTCCAATGGAACATGCAAAACTTTATGAAAAATATGATTTCATTATCAATCAACAAGTAAGTGTTGAAATGAAAGAATTTTCTTTAAGTTGGTATGTTTTTTTCAGGGAATTGGAAATTTGGTTTTGAGCTTAAGGAATTTGAAATTTATTGTAAAATATAAAGAATTTGAAATTTGGTTTAAAATTTAAAGAATTTGAAAAGCTTTAATATACAGTAGTTCTGTGCTGCTTAATTCCACTGAATTTCATTTTTTTTCACTATGAAGAAATAAAAAAAAATTACTCTGGAAAACTAAGAGAAAAAGAAAATTGATTTCTAATGGGGTTTTTGGTTTAGACCAAAATAATGGAATTTATTCTATTTATTGCCGCCATTCATATTATTTATTAAATTATTTGAAACTAGAAGGTCCATTTATATTTTATATTAACGATATTTTTTAAAATATTTATAGACGTTTTACATGTTTCTGATTTTCGTAAGTTTTGCGTTGTTACCCTATTAGCTGTCAGAAATACAAAGCTCTAATTATTCTTTAATTTTCTTGTATTGTTTTCATTTTTTTTCAGATAATCAATGTTGTCAACCAGTTTCTTACTGAGGAGCATTCTTTTCACGAATATTCTAATCAAGTTAAAATGTACAACGAGTTACGATTCGAAATATCAACTTCGATTATTCAAACTTCGAGGCTCGGACTTTTTGAAGTTCGCTGCAACAGCCTCATACAAGATCTTTTGCATCGAATAGAACTTGCAAAAGAAAGGCTTTTAACACGGATGACGAAGGATCAGCAAGCATTGGGTCAAAGGTGAATTTTATTTTGAATTTTAAAAATTACTCTGCAAGCAGACAAGAAAGCCTGTGGCAGAGAGACAAGAATCAAATTATTCGCCTGGCGAGGAGTCTCCAGGAAGAGGTTCATTGTACACACTATTCATATTCAATTATTTAATTTTTGTAGTCTCTGCTCAGAATACGAGAAGATTGGTGAAAAAGCCGGATCTTTGCCAATGGACACGGAACAACTGATGGAACTTAAGGCTAGAGTCTACTGGTTTTTATGAAAATCATAAAGTGCGCATATGAAACACTTGTATTTAATTTCAGAACTATGTCAATGAAGTTGAAAGTGTTCATGTTGAGAGATTGGAAAATATCTTGTGTGATGTTTGTGATCGAATAACTTTTCTGATTGACTATGTCAATTTTTCTCCTGCCGAAATGCGGTTGAACAATCAGTCATTCTTTTGGCATTCTCGTTTACCGGATATTATCAAACAAAGCAAGCAAACAATAGTAGATAAACAATTTGAATTTGAAGAAGCTTTAAAGGTGCCATTTTTTATTGTTACTTGTCACATATATGTTAGTAAGTGGGAGTTTTTTTTTTTGCTTTGTGGCTCAAAAGGTAAATCGACTTAACTTTCTGGAAGAATTGGAGGACTACGCACAACAAGCGGAAGAATATTCAATGTTGGGTGATATGAAAGAAATGGCGAGTTACCTTGCGAAAGCAGAAGAACTGCATTCAAAATTGGAAGCGTGTGAGGAAAAGGTAAAAAATTTAACATATTTATTATGTAACGTTCTTGTATCATTTTTAGTTTTTTTTTTTTTTTAAATTGAATATTTTAATAAGCTCTTGAATATGGTCACAATTGTGATCGAAATGTCAGCCATCTTATTCATATTAAAAATTTTGTTGAGCCAACATTTATAGTTTTGAGATTTTCAAAATTTATTTTGATATTTTTTTGAGACTAGCTAGAAAATACAATGAGTTATTTATTACTAATGTATAGTCAAGGATCTAAAATTTTATTTTGTTAATATGGTTTATGAATAGCTGATTTTCCAACTCAAATTTCGAGAGCAAAATTAAGATATAATAGGTAGTGTTTTAGAAACTAGAGAAGGGCAGCTCAATCTTTTAAGGATATTTTCATGTTGATATCTTTCAAAATAAACTTTTTATTAACAAAAAAATAAAAAAAATAGTGTTTGCTTAAAGTTGGGTCATTTTTAAACACACATTAAACGCTTATTTTGAAAGATACCAACGTAAAAATGGTAAATACGCTTAAGTGATTGAGCTACCCGTCTACACATTCAAGTTTTCCTTCTTTTTATACTTGAAGGACAGAATAATCAAACTTCGAGAGGAGTTTACACTTTAGACCACCTTAAAAATAAATCATCAAATATGGAACCAGTTTTGACTTAGACTACGAGCTTCATAATGAAGATGAGTTTTATTGTATTTAGATTCAGCATTTTAATTCTGAGGAAATTGCGTTCAATTGGTCGGTTACAGAATATCCTCAAAGGAAACAGATTCTGGACAAGCTGTCTCCATATCTGAAATTGTATGAAACAGCTGTCAAGTTTGAACAAAAACACAGGTTAGTTGGTAGTTTTTTTTTACTGTTTCTATAAGGACCAAATTCAATAAGAAAAGTTGACACTTGAACTTTAACTTAAATCCTCTGAGCAGGGTTCGAAAATAGAAAACTCTTTTCAGTGGTTATAAATAAAATAATTTTTTTTGTTTTGTTTTGGAACCCTATTCAGAGTGTACAAGTTGAAGTTCAAGTGCCAAGTTTTCATCTTAATTCATTGAATGACTTAATAAATTAATGTTTGCTAGATGTAAATTGTGTATTATTTATTTGAAAGTGTTTGAATTTGTTTACATTCTTGGCTAATACATCTGAAAATCCCGAAATATTTTGAGACAATTGAATATTTTACATAATAGAAAGTGGAAATATTTGTTTCTTAAGATGTTTTATAAACAGCTGACATTTGAACTCTTGTTATTTTGCGTTTCTAGAGTTACACTAACGAGAAAAATGAAGTGTGTTTCAAACTACACTAGAACCATAGCTTAATTAATTACTAAATATGTTGTATTTTCATATATTGATATTTTTCATAATACACTTTTTATATACTGTACAAAAATTAAAAATATCACTTCGTGTAAAGTTTCAAACTCGCATAAAAAGCTTATTTTAAAATATATCAACGTGAAGATACCTCTGAGTTACCGTCCAAGTTTATGAAAAACTTTCAAGAAAGTGAAAGACAAAATAACCAGAGTTCGAGGGGCGTTTACACTTTAAAATAGCAGGTAAAATAATTTTAATAGATGTAGCTTAAAATATTTAACGTTTTCTTAAAAATGAAAATAATTTCGTAATCGAAAGAAATTGCAAACACATTTAATTGTTTTAGAATTTTTTAAAATGCAAAGAAATTCAAATTTGTGGTACGCCTATCCTGTTTTGCAGATTAACCAACTTTTAAAATGTTCAAGAGTTTGAACCTAGTAGAGTAAAGGCTTGTGCTATACAGTCACTATTTCATGCCATTTTGAAAATTAATTTCTTATCCTAGTTTTTTGTTGTTATCAAACTTAAAAATGAAAGGCGAAACTAGTTTATTGAAATTGTAAAAATCTAATTAGCACATTTTTTTACTTTTATAGTTTGAAATGAATTGAATTTTTTTGAAACGGTTTTTGGATTTCAATCTTGTTTTTTGCCTGCATCATAAATAATAATGAAAATAATATTGGACATTAAATAAAATTATTTATGATTGTATTTCTTTGATATATATATTTTTATAGAGAATGGTCTATTAGTCAGTTAACAATAATAAATCCGGATGCCGTTGAACAACAAATTGGCGAATTCTGGAAGAGCATATTCAAATTAGAAAGAATCTTCACTGATGTTCCACTTATCAAAACAATGGCTCAAAAGGTGTGTATCATTTAAAGGTAGCTTTGGAGTGTTTTCGATGAAAAAACGTCAAGTAGACTTTTTTTCAGAAACAACATTACGATAAAATTCAAATTGTCTTATTAACTAGAGTGCTAGAAGATTATGGCAAAAGTTTTTTATGGCAATATCTTAAAAATTTTGAAGAAAATATTTCTTTTTCAGTTTTGTTTTAAATATTTTACGAAAATTATTTTCGCCTTTTTCAAACTGCCATAAACTACTCAAGCACCTCAAATTACAAACGACTAATTCATATTGTTTGTGTTAGGTTAAAACGAAAGTGGAAGAATTGAAGGAACACATTCCTTTGGTTCAAGCATTGTGTAATCCTGGTCTTCGTGATCGTCACTGGGAGCAAATTGGTGAAGTTGTTGGGTTTCCTTTGAAAGCCGATCAAGAGACGACACTTGCTAAAGTGATCGAGTTGAATCTGGACGATTACGTCGGTCGATTCGAAGCTATAAGCGAAGCAGCAAGCAAAGAACACAACCTAGAGAAATCGTTGCAGAAAATGATACACGAATGGGAAACTGTAAATTAAAATATAATTTGATCGAATATATATATATTTGCTTAAAATTTTATTATTTACTTCATAGATTGAGTTTTCTATCATACCTTATCGTGAGACGGGAACATACGTTCTATCCTTGATCGACGACATTCAACAGTTACTCGACGATCATATAGTTAAAACTCAAGCCATAAAAAGTTCTCCATTCGTTAAACCGTTTGAGAGCGAAATTTTGTGAGTTTTAAATGTTTGTCACCACTACAGTATTATATCCAGAGTTACAAAAAGAAAGCTTAATTTTGTTTGAATAAAGTGGGAAATAGATTTTATTTTACCTGATTTTAAAGTGCAAACCCCCTTCTGCTATAGTTATTTTATCTTTCAGAAACAATATTAAGAAAAACTTGGAAGTGTTTTAATAGGTCGCGGGAGTGTCGTCGCAAGGTATTTTCAATCTAAAGACAAGAACCTTTGCACGCAGTTGACTTTTAACCGTGTGCCAAGGTTGGCGTTTTTTCATAGAAAATACATTGCTATGACAGCCCAGTGACCTACGACTTCTTTTTTTCACCAAAAAGTTTTTCAGAAATCGCCTGTGTGTTTGTTCAACCCTAAACCACACAACTATACTCGTAACTCGTTTATTAACTAAAAATAATTTTAATTATTTAACAGGAAATGGGAATCGAAATTGTCTCGGCTTCAAGAAATAATCGATGCTTGGTTGAAAGTTCAGACAACTTGGATGTATTTGGAACCAATTTTTACTTCTCCGGATATTATGTCGCAAATGCCGGAAGAAGGGCGGTCAGTTATTTATAGTTGATATCTTTTCTTTTTTTTCAAATAAGATAATACTGGCACAGGCGAAATGGCACTTTTAATTTTGTCCTACAACGAGCTCAGTGGTTCTCAATTTTCGTGGCATGCCTAGCAAAACTCATAGCACACAATTGTGCCATAGCTCCACCTTTAGGAAACCTCTGAGTTTGGTGCCTAAGTGTCATTGGAAGGTTTCTTTATTATGCTTTTTGCAATTAAGTTGAAATTTATTTGAAAATATTAAGTTATATGAACACATTCAATTTAATACATTTCAAAGTTTATAAAAAAATTGGTGTGCCGTGACATACCCTTTGAGAACCACTGATCTAGCTTAATGAAAGTGATTTTAAAAGAAACTCAAAGAAAGTATGTTAGAAACTAGCAATAGTCATCGCATAAAAATAATTTCGCTGCCAAATATATCTTTGAAAAGAGTTGTTTTATTACAGTTTCAAATAACTTACTGCAGTAATTTTTCCTTTTAACTTCAAAGTTTTTGAAAAATATGAAATTTGGTTGTCGTTTCCTTTTTAAAATTGCCAGATGATGTTTATTTTGACAGATATCTTAATTAAATATTACTTCTATTTTGCAGTTTAAAACAAACTTTGAATTTTTTTCTTCTAAAAGTTACTTCAGATGAGCAGATGATATTTATTGCTTTGGTAGTGCCATACTTTTTTAAATTGTTGTCTGACCTTCGAGTCTGAAACGTGAAATTTATAATCTTCTAGTCGTTTCAATACTGTTGACAAACACTGGAGAGATGTAATGAAAGCAGCCGTAATAGACAAACATGTCATGGCTGTTTTGAACATCGAAAGAATTTTGGAACGACTGAAAAAATCCAACGATCTTTTAGTATTAATTCAAAAAGGGTTGAATGACTATCTCGAAAAGAAACGGTTATGTTTTCCAAGATTTTTCTTCCTCTCTAACGACGAACTGTTGGAAATTCTAGCTGAAACGAAAGATCCAACTAGGTGAGTCAATGTATATGTTAGACAATTTACACTCGTAATCGTCACAACCTGTGTTTTTGTTTT
The DNA here is from genome assembly GCA_036925085.1 of Brachycybe producta. NCBI lineage: Eukaryota > Metazoa > Arthropoda > Diplopoda > Playtdesmida > Andrognathidae > Brachycybe > Brachycybe producta. The sequence continues at coordinate 382,081 of JAUPFP010000092.1, forward strand.
TAAATGATCTCAGAGTACAACCGCATCTGCGTAAATGTTTCGAAGGTATCACGCGGCTTCAGTTTGAAGACCAGATGGAAGTGACCCACATCATCAGTAGCGAGGATGAAAAGGTGGAGTTAAGTCGACACATAAACACAATGAAAGCGAGAGGACAAGTGGAACTCTGGTTGTTGGAACTGGAACATAGCATGCTTTCGAGTGTTAGAAAAGTAAGAATTTCTGAGGTGCACTAACATTGCGTTGCAAACTTCACCACTGTTTCATTGTCATCTAATTGACTCGTTCTTGAAGAATTACACACTTGCCCAGTTTCAGGAGAAAGGGGGTTGGGTTAAATTAGGCTATAGCCGTGCTTCCAAAAAAATCTCAGTTGCCTAAGGGATCTCACATCTTTAAATTTTGCGTTCATTTTGTGTTTCGATGTGCATCGTCCCATGTTAAGTGTATCTCGAGTTAATAGGCTCAGATTTTAATATTTTATTGAAAAACAAGAAGGTGCATCAAAATTTCGATTTACGAGCGTTTGGTATATATTTTCTAGTTTCTTTTACTTTTTATTAAAGTAGTCTGTGTTTCGATCTTTCCACGTTAAAAACTAGGTTAGCAGGAATTTCTTTCCAGATATATTTTACGGTTCTGGTTCTTTTAAAAATCTTATATATTTTCAATGAGAAGTTGTTTTTATAATTTACAATATTTTATTCATGAATCATTACCATATTTAAAGGGAGGAGGGCGAATAGGGCTCGATCTCAAAACCACAATTTTAAATACGAGATCAATTGTCCTAATGACATTTTATTGTATTTTTTGTCCTTTTTGAAACCTGAAGGCTTAAGCTAAAGTTGATTGAATGTAGCTTTAAAATCGTTTTGATCATTGCTGGTTTACTTTTAATGTGACTTGACAATTTAATTTCTAAATGTGTTTAATGTTAGATATGGACTTTTTTGAATCAACTTTAAAAATAAAAATGAAAATTACTTTCAAAAGTTAGTGGATTTGTTAATGGTTTTCATTTTTTATTAAGGTTCAAATTTTAATAATCTTCAAATTGCCTGAAATTTATTTTGAAAGATATCATCATGAAAATATTTTTAGCATATGCATTATGCACACACTTTTCTATTTTTTAACAAGCTTTCAAAAGTTGCTTCTAAAAATCCACTTTAAATACATGAAATTTGCTGTTGAGCCACGTTAAATAATACTTATAGTGATAGCATTGAATGATATAATTTAAATACTTTGTATGACAGATGATTAATGATGCGTTGGACACATACAAAAGTAAATGTCGTGAAGATTGGATCTTGGAGTGGCCGAGTCAGAGCGTGCTTTGTGTCAGCCAATTAATGTGGACCTCTGAAGTGCACCAAATTTTGCTGAGCGGCGGACAGGTTTGAAAATATTAATTACCAAGAATTGTTGCATTAAATGAGTACATTAATTATGTTCCAGACCACTTTAAATATATTATGAAGAATGTAAAAAAAAGTGGCTCAGACAAAACGTCCACTATGTTTTTTAATCTAATACATTATAAAAGCTTTTACGTATTTGAAACTAAATGTGGATGTGATTTCTAAAAGTAGCTGTTCAAAAATGAAACAGGTTGTGCAAAAAAAATGTAAATTTTTCATAGAGGAGAAATTTCTAAATCTTGTTTTTAATTAAAATACGATGATTTTTTTAATTTCTTGCCAATTTGTTTCAATTTTTGTACAATTTTGTACTTTTGAGACGTTCCACCAGTGCCACATAATAAACTTTCATAAGAAGACTTGTTCTTTAACCAGGACCGTAACTAGGGCTAGACAAGTGAGACACTTGCCTCTGGTGCGGTTTTACTCTTGTCTCGGACACAAGAATAGCTAGCTACGGCTTTGTCTTAAACGTACTTTACATATTCAATTGTGTTCATTTTTATAAGGGTTTAAAGGAATACTTGAAGGAAAGCAATGATCGTATCGATAAAGTGGTGGCTCTCGTACGAAAACCACTCGGTCCTCAAAATAGAATCACTTTGGGTGCCCTTGTAGTACTGGACGTTCATGCTCGTGACATCGTCTCGTCACTCGTTGAGAAAGAGTCTCATAGTGTATCTGATTTTTTGTGGCTCAGTCAATTACGTTACTATATCGAGGTCAAATTTTCAGATACAATGGAAATTATTTGAAATATTTATAAAGTGATGTTTTTCTTTTTATTGAAGGATGATTGTGTGACTGCGAAAATGCTTCACAGTTTCTTGAAGTATGGTTATGAATATCTGGGCAACAGTGGTCGTTTGGTGATTACTCCGCTAACAGATCGTTGCTATCGGACACTCTTTTCTGCCCTGCACCTTCATATGGGTTGTGCTCTCGAAGGTCCCGCTGGCACTGGCAAAACAGAAACCACTAAAGATTTAGCAAAAGCCGTAGCCAAACATTGCATTGTTTTTAATTGTTCAGACACCATGGATCATATTTCTCTTGCAAAGTTTTTCAAGGTTTAAGGAATTAAGAGAATTATTTATATAATCACAGGTTAACGTAAAATTGATTTTTTTTTTCTCTAGGGTTTAGCGGCGTGCGGAGCATGGTCATGTTTCGATGAGTTTAACCGCATCGACTTGGAAGTGTTGTCAGTTGTTGCTCAACAGATTTTAACTATTCAAAGAGGGATACATTCGAATGCCGAGACACTTGTCATCGGGAATACCGAAGTGAAACTCGATCCAACTTGTGCAGTTTTTGTAACGATGAATCCAGGTTATGCCGGGCGTTCAGATTTGCCAGATAATCTTAAAGTATGCACAAAAAATAAGTTTTTATCCTTGAAGATGTTTTCTGAACAGCTGATTTTTTCAACTTCTGCATTTCAGAGGAGATTTCTAAGGAGAAATTGAAAGTGTGTTAGAAACTAGAACAGTAACTGAATCACTTAATAGCGTTTTCATTTTGATATCTTTTATAGACAAAAATTAAGTGATTAAGCTACCCTTGTAGTTTTTAAAAAATTTCAAGTTTCAGTTCATTTTGTTTTTGATGGACAGAATAACCAGAGTTCAAGGGCAAAAAAAATTCATAATTTTTTTAGAAACTTACACATATGTTACAGGTGAAATATCTAAAATAAATTTTCAATAATTTTTCAAAATTTAAATGGTTAAATCAACTTAAAAAAATTACTTTTTACAAAACATAGATGAAAAAATTTAATATTTGATCAATTGCAAAAAGTTTATTTTTTAAAGATATCATCCTGAAAATATTTTTGGTACATTTGCTTACGATTCTAGTTTTTAATAAACTTTGAATTTTATTTTAGTGTTGTTTCTGAAAATGTTTCCATTTATTTTATGAAAATACAAATTACTTTATGAGCTATTTGAAATCGAGTTTAAAAATGCTGGCTAATTAAGGAGTACAGCATTCAATTCTGAACTTTTTAAAAAAATAATTTCTATATATTCCTTTATTGTTTATTTAAGGCTTTATTTCGGCCAGTAGCGATGATGGTTCCTGACTATGCCATGATAGCTGAAATAGCTCTTTATTCGTACGGTTTCATTAAGGCAAGACAACTCGCTGCCAAGATTGTTTCTGTATATCGTCTATGTGCCGAGAATTTGTCGTCACAGTGTCACTACGATTATGGCATGAGAGCTATCAAATCGGTTCTTACAGCAGTTGGTGTTCTTAAAGTAAGGGAAGGAGTTGAATTGCGTAGCTTTTAGGGGCTTTGGCACATAGACCACTTTTGGTATACTGCATAATGAAGTCGAATTGTCGCCTGTATGCCAAGGTCTGGCTTCTTTCCATAGCACTACAGGTACATAATTGCAACGACAGCCCAGCCCCCTGCGACAACATTTTTGCAGTCAAAATGGGCCACCAAAAATGGTCTATGTTCCAGGTGCTTTAGGTGGCTCGTAAAATCTCTTTCTAGCTTAAAGTAAAATGTTTTTCCAAACTGTCATAAAACGTGAAAAAAACATGAAAAAAAACATGAAAATCTTTTGAACTACCTTTACCAACTACTACGTTATATAGGTGGTTTACAAACGAGCGACGTTTAGTGGTCGAGAGTGATTGATGTCTTGCTGAAACAAACCGCTAGAGTAGTTAAATAAATGGCAAAGAGTGGTCGTATAAAATCGACTCGGGTGATCGATTTCGGCCGTACACCGACGACGTTTTGCTGTTGATCTCGTCCTCAAAATGTCGCTCGTCTGTGAACGTTCTTAGTTGCCTAAAAACTAAGATGGAGCCACCTTATTGCAGTAATTGTACCTGATTTTCAATTTTATTTTTAGGTAGAATATCCTTCAGATGATGAAGAGATTTTAGTTTTGAGAGCGATTCGAAATGTTAATTTGCCAAAGTTTTTACCAATGGACATTCCACTATTTAATGTAAGGAACATCCAAAAGGAATTTTGTATAATTAATATGTAAATGTAATTAACAAGTACTTTTTTAAACTGTTGAGGCCATAACATTAGATCTATTTCCTGGAGTTTCTTCTCCTGAAGCGGACTACATCACGTTAGATCAGGAAATAAGAACAGTTTGCAAGAACATGAATTTAAATTGTACTGATTACTTTTTGGAAAAAATTCATGAGGTATTCAGATTAATTCAATAATATGTTTGAATCATATTTAAGTAGTTTTGTAACTAATTATTAATGTTCTGCATAGCTGTACGAGACGATCTCCTTCCGACATGGACTAATGATTGTTGGCGGACCGTTTGGTGGAAAAACATCTGTTTATAAAGTACTAGCCGAAACTTTGGAACGACTTAACACTAAGGTTGTTCTCGTTAAATATTTCTTTAGAGTTTTTGCAATTTTTTTCGACAATCTAGAATTGATGAAATATCTGGAGTCGAAAAATACCAACAAAAAAAGTCCGAAGTCTTTTGCATTTTGTTAAAAAGTAGATCAAAAAATCAAAACGTATTTTTAGTGTAAAAAAGTCATTTTTTAAAGTGTCAATCATAAACACATCTAAGTTTCTGTTCATTTTGTAACTGAAAGACAGAAAAATAAGAATTCGAGAGGCGTTTATACTTTAAACTAAAAAAAGTCACAAAAGTCGTAAAAAACTCTAAAAAGAAAAAAAAATGTTAGTTTTGAGGAGGCCTGAAAAGCTCTAAATAATATATAATATTTTATAAATAAAATTGTAAGAACATTTTTTAAAAAAATTCCACTGTAGTTTTTGCTTTTTATTAAAGAGTTTTTAAATTTTCTGAAAAGTTATAAGTTTCCACAATCTAGAGAAGTATTTAAATGAATGAAAATGTCCATAAATTCTAATAGATCAAAACATCCTAACAACTATCCAAAATGTCCAATGATATTTTTTTTATTTTCAAATGAATTTCAGAAAAAAATGAATGAAAACAAAGTGCAAATAACAGTCATCAACCCGAAGGCTCTTACTATAGGACGCCTTTATGGGCAGTTCGAACCTCTGTCTCACGAGTGGACTGACGGAGTTCTTGCTGTTACCTTCCGTAACTATGCCACTTCCACAGTAAGAATTTACAGGACATTTTTAATTATTAATTTATTACAATAATTTCTAATAAGTTCATATTTATCTTTTTAGTCTCCGAACAGAAAATGGATTGTTTTCGATGGTCCTGTAGATGCATTGTGGGTTGAGAATTTGAATACTGTGTTGGATGATAACAAGAAACTTTGTTTAATGAGTGGAGAAGTTATCCAATTGACTTCATCGATGAACATCATCTTTGAGACCCTCGATCTTGAAAATGCTTCACCTGCCACCGTATTTTACGAATCCTTTTTTTTTAAAAATATTTATATATTATTCAGTTTAAGTTTTAAATTATATTTTAATGTGTTTTAGGTTTCTCGTTGTGGAATGATCTACATGGAACCGCAGTTACTTGGATGGAAACCTCTCGTCGTATCTTGGCTTCAGTCTTGGCCTCCGCTGTTGAACGGATCTCACAAAGAGTTCGCAAACAAAATGTTTGATCATTTCTGTCCTCCATTGTTGCATTTTCTTCGTAGTACCGGCGTTAAGGTAAGCTAATTCTTATTTTATTTATTTTTTGTTGATATTAATTAAGCTGATTTAATATTTCATGTCTCATTTTTGCAAACATATAGACACAATTTTTTTTAAAATGTACAAATTTCACATGTATATAATACACATGAAATTATGTTTTATTAACAGATACAATAATTGATCATTATTACACGATATACTTTAATATGCCTACACTCTGATACTACCGTAACATATTTTTGAAAATATTTCTGAGACCAGTGGCAATTTCTGGCCAAGCGCCTCTAAGGCCACTAATTTTCGGCGCCATAAAAGTCAAAACTTTAGTTAATTATATGATCCATGATCCTCGTAATTCCACAACGTCTAGAGCCCTCAGTAGATACAAAAGCGCCACTGACTGAGACCTCGTGAAACACCAGGCATTGTATACTTATGGTCAGTAATTCCCTGAAGCTAATGTTTGTAAACAAACATGTATATCTACACACATAATACTGGAAATATTTTTTAGCAAATAAATCTAGAAACAGTCCTGAGAATGTAAATTTTATGCTAGCTGAGTGTCGTGGTAAATGTCTAACAAGTACACATTTTTTTTTCTTCCAAACAATTGTTTCGGTATTGTTTTTTCTTCTTCTCTCTCTCTCTTATCTTCTCAGCAAATTAACCTGGATGGCAGTTTAGACGTGGTGGTGGTGAGTCAGTGTATTTATACTGTACTGGATTCTAAGTAATTTTGTAATTGTGTCCATTGTTCGCAATGTTTCAATTAGGAAACTGTGAGTGTCTTTCAGTAGTTGTCCGAGGTTGTGGTTTGCTCCAAATTCAAATAGAACTTCATTTTATGTATATTACTAGTAGATAATCTTATAGTTAGTCTGTAATTTAATTTTCTTTAATTTCTACACAATTATTTTTTTGTATAAATTGTAGTTACACCTGTTTAAGTGTGTCCAATTGTTTATATGTGAATTGTCTTTGTTTCCTGTTTGTGATTTGCATTATTTGTTTAATTGTCTCATTAATCATTTCTAACTGTGGTGAACGTAAATTTAACTTACTGTATATTATTAGGTTATTAGCTTTGTGAATTCAACTTTAATGTTTTTTTTATTCTCATCACTGGTTACAAATGGTATTTGTACGGCCTTGTTAGTCTAGTTAGTACTAATCACTTATCACCCGTGACCTGTTACACATATATTTCAATGTTCAAACCTAATATTCACAATATGTCACATCATTGACGTTAAATGACAAATTCCACACGTACTTCTCATGATTACGACAAAATGGAACTTTATTAATAATTGAACTATTACTTTTTAGGATCTCTGTGCTAGTACTGACACCAGTCTCATTTGTTCTCTTAATCGTCTTATGGACTGTTTTCTAGAAGATCTAAGAGATGAAGGAACATTTAAAATGATGGGAAACGAAGAAGTGTTTACATTTATTTCAGTATGTCACCAAACACTCGAAAATAAGTTGCTATTGGTTGAAGGTTGATTCCATTGTTTTACTTTTATTCTTAGGGAGCATTTCTTTTTTCTTGTGTCTGGTCTGTTGGTGGCAGTATTGATGAATGTAGCCGCACTATGTTTGATGTCGTATTTCGTAAACTTATGGAGGTGATTTAATTTTTGAAAAAAAATATTTTGACTGTTTGAATTATCAAACCAAGTTGCTAATTTTTTTTTTTTTTTTTGATTATGATTTTTTCTTTTAGGGAAAAATTCCCGAAGAGTACACTAGATATAAAAGTACTTTAAATCTTGTTGATTATTCCACCATTTCACAAAGAGTTCTCAACATACCAAAGAATGGCCTGGTTTACGATTATAAATTTGCGACAGAGGTCTGCTTTATATATAAGATATTTTAGAACTTTGTTCAAAAAAGTGTATTAGAAACTAGAACGGTAGCCAGCACTTGTAATAGCATTTTGAAGTTAATATCTTTCAAAATAAACTTTTTGTAGACAAAACTTTAAAAAATATTGTCTGCTTTAACTTATGTTATTTTCAAAGCTTGTTTTAAAAAAGATCATCACGAAATTGCCCTAAAGTGATTGAGCTACCTTTCTAATTTCTAAAAGACAAGTTTCTTTGTGTTCGAGGGTTGTTTACACCATAAAACTTCCTTAATGTTAATTTTTAAGTGGAAGTTATAACCTAACACGGGTGAAATTTACTTTCAACTTTAAAAATTATCAATATTTATTTGAACAAAAGGAGTAAATTAATGCAATTATAAAAAGTTTATTTTCAAACATTTCGTTATGAATGTATCATTTATTTTATTAAACTTTTAAAGTTGCTTTCAAAAATCTAAAAATAAATTAAGGTGAAAGCGAAATTTGACACACTATAAAAAGTTTGTTTTTAAACATTTTATTGTGAAAATGTTATTTCATTTTGTTTTGTTACTCATGAATTTTCAATTAAACTTAAAATTAACTTTTTTTTTAAAAGTTTTGTCCTAAAACTCATACATATATATATTTTCACTGCATTGTGTTAAAGAATTTACTCTGGTTACATTTTAATGTATCGCTTACGAGCGTAAATAATGACTTATGAAGTTTTTTTTTTTTTGGACTATTATTAGGGTCGGTTAAGTTGGGTGAAATGGTCCGAGGAACTTAAACAAGCTGTTCCAATTCCAAGGGATATCGTAGCTCATGAAATCATAGTGCCCACCGTGGACACCGTTCGCTATACGGCACTCATGTCCATGCTTATCTCTCGAAAGAAACCCGTGTTGTTTGTCGGACCTCCCGGCACCGGAAAAACAATGCTTATCACTGTAACAAAAAAAAATGCTCAACAATCACTGGAAGTTACAATAATGACTTTAATTTTACTCTTACAGGAATTTCTAAGAAATAAATTGAATGCAAATGAGTACAAGTCTTGCATTTTAAATTTTTCTGCTCGACTCGGTCCAACTCAAGCTCAGGATGTCATCATGAGCAAACTTGACAAACGCAGGAAGGGTATTTACGGACCACCAACTGGCAAAAACTTGGTTCTGTTCAATTGTCGCATGTATAATATTATTTACAATTGGATAAGAGTTTTGTTTTTCAATTATTTTTTCAGGTACTTTTTATTGATGATTTAAGTCTTCCGTTACCAGAACATTACGGTGCTCAGCCACCAATTGAACTAGTTCGTCAATGGTTGGATCATAACACGTGGTACGATCCAAAGGATAACACTCCTCTGAAACTTGTCGATGTCCAAATAATTGCTGCAATGGGACCTACAGGTAAATGCATTAAGTCCCTTTTTACTGCAGCTAATTATTATGTTCAATCCAGTGGCAATGGTAGGCCTATTCAGATTTGTTATTTAAAAAATTGAAGTCATTCATGTTAGTTAGTACGTTACTGATTAATTTAATGGTTAAATTTATCAAACATCATGATTCATGTGTCCCAAAATTCCACAGCATGTAGAAGTTTCATCAGATATAAACGCGTACTGGTTCAATGTATAGGTGGTGGCCGAAGTGGAATCACTCCACGACTATTACAACACTTCAACATCATTTCAATAAACGAATGCAGCAAAGAGACAATGAAAACGATTTTTGGAAAAATCATGCTCTGGCACCTCGACACACGGTTAGCTAATGGGTGCCACTGTTTCAATAAAAGCCGTTTAATAATATGCTGTATATGTTTTGGTTTGTGTAATCGTGCAGTGGATTTAGCAAAGAATTTGATCCATGCATTGAACAGTTGGTGAATGGTACTTTGCAAATACACGCAACTGCGTTGGCACATTTACTTCCGACACCGTCGAAGTCACATTATGTCTTTAATGTGAGAGATGTGGCGAGAGTGATGCAAGGGGTTCTTTTTTCTGTTCCCGAGACGATGGAAGATTTGAGAGCCATAAAAAGGCTCTGGGTTCACGAAGTAGGAATCTCTTTCAGCATTTGATTAATTTATTTTAAAACTTGTTTTTCCATTTCCTTTAAAGCTAAAACCAAAATATAAAAATTTCAGTTCAAATTTCAGTTCATTAAATTTATACTTTAATATGGTTTTAAAATGTAAATGCCTCTCGAGCTTTGATTATTTTGTCTTCCAGGAGTAAAATTAAGAGAAATTTGAAAATGTTTTAAAAACTAGAAAGGTAGCTCAATCACATAAAGGTAATTTCTATGTTGATGTATTTTAAAATAACTTTATGTGAGTTTGAAAATGGCTTAACTTTAAGCTGACGATATTTTTAATCTTTGCTTAAAAAACGTTTATTTTGAAAGATATCAAACATAAAAATATTACGTTACTCACCTGCTATTTTAGTTTTAACACACTTTCAATTTCTTTTTAGTGCAGAGTAAAATATTCTTTTAGAATATAAAAAATTAAAACTAAAATAAATAGTTACGAGATATAATTATTGTTCTTCTTTCTGAAATTATATTAAAATTTATGTTAAAAAGTAAAAGATCTTCTTAAATAATTTTGAGATCAAAATCTGTTTAATTTGATAAATTTACTATTGGATGTGGTTGCAGGCACTATTTTGTATATAAATTAAATTACATTAAAATGTTAGATTTTTAAAAATTATTTTCTCATTTTATCAGACATAAATTCAGCTCATAATTTGCAGTCATATTTTATAAATTTTTAATACAAGTTTGTATAAATATTTTGAATGTTTTAATGCTTAGAAATCCGTTTTCTACTTAAAAAAACTCAGAAGTTATTTTTCTTTTGTAAACATATTGTTTAGGTTCTTCGTGTCTACTACGATCGCCTGGTAGAATTAACCGAGAAATCGTGGTTTATGGAGCAACTCGTTGAAGTCATTGAAACTACTTTAAAGGAAGACTTTAATCTTATGTTTAATCATCTTGCAACTGGAAGTGATGCAAAAGTAAATTTGTCTTCATGAGATTGTTCTTCATGAGATTATTCAATCGTTTACATAATTATAGGTTCTAGAAGAAGATCTTCGAAGTCTAATATTTTGCGACTTCAGCGATCCAAAATCTGACATCCGTAACTACATTGAAGTTCAAGACGTTGACGACTTGTTTTCAGTCGTCGAAGGTTATCTGGAAGAATACAACAATGTCAGCAAGAGACCGATGAATATAGTCATGTTTCAGTAAGAGTAGAAACTTTTTTGAAATATAATTGAGTTGCAGGGATTAATTTTAATTACTGATCTTAAATATTTCAGATATGCCATTGAACACTTATCTCACATCTCCCGCATAATGAAACAACCTCAGGGACATGCACTCTTAGTTGGAGTCGGTGGTTCAGGAAGACAGTCGTTGACGCGATTGGTCTCGCACGTTTCGGACTACGAACTTCATCAGGTAGAGATCACAAGAAGTTATGGAATCACAGACTGGAAAGATGACTTGAAACATATCTTAACTAAAACGGCCTCGGATGAGAAGCATCATATCTTTTTGCTGGCTGACACACAAGTATGCATAAAACTTCAATTACGGCTTATAATGTTCAGTAAATATTTTGTTCATTATTCTTTTTAAAAAAGATCAAAGATGAGGCGTTTATCGATGATATTAATAATTTGCTTAATGTCGGAGAAGTGCCAAATTTGTTTAGTATCGATGAACGACAGGAAATTAGTGATAAAATGCGTGAAATTGACAGGTTTGGATGGTTTGCTTTTTCTCTAATAAGTTGTTATACTGTAATACTCATTTGCATATTTTGAAATGGCTATTAAGTATTTATAATGTTTTATAATTTACAAGTAGTAATTTCAAAATATATGATTGAAGGAGAACAAGTGACTAGAATTCTTGTTATTTTGCATTTAAAAAGCAACATTAAAAAGTAATTTAAAGTATTTTATAAACGTAAAAAGTAATTGAATAACTTAATTAGAAAGTTTTTGTTGATTTTTTTTATGGTAACTTCATATTTTTGATTTGGGTGTTTCTTATTTGAATTTGGGCCAAAATTTGAAAATCTCAAAATTTGGCCTTATCCAAATTATTATAAAATTGTATTTTCAAATATATCAACATAGGAATCCTCTTAAATCCTTCTAAAACTTTTCCAAATATTCCTTAAAGTTACTTATGAATTGCAGAATCTCTGGAAACGTTTTCACTTATAAATTTTTCTAAAGGTGTTTCACCATTTGCAAATTACAACTCTCGTTATTCTGCATCACAGAAGCAGCTTTAAGAAAAATTTTGCAGTATGTTAGAAAACTCAAATTATTAATATATATTCTAAAGAAGTATTTTATGATAATGGCTTTTAAATGTAAATTGTTTCTTGATCAGTTTTAAAAATGATTTTGAAAAATTTATAATGAAAATAACTGCTTAACGTATTTAAGTAGTGTTCTAGTATTTAAACAAACTTCAGATTTTTTTTAATACTTTTTTGGGATATTTTAAAAAAAATTACTGATGAGCCAACGTCATTTTGAATGTAGACAACGTGAGAAGCCATTGAATCCAGACGGAGATCAGGCATCTATGTTCGATATTTTTATTCGAACTGTCCGAGAACAACTCCATGTAGTTTTGACAATGAGTTCAGCCGGTGACAGCTTTCGGGACAGATTGCGAAAATTTCCTTCGTTAGTCAGTTGCTGTACCGTTGACTGGTTTCAAGTAATTATTTACATTGATTAAAACTGGTTTCAATTGATTAATTGATGATTTGCTTATTTGATTAAAAAAAATGTAGCCTTGGCCTGCTGATGCTCTTCAAGCTGTTGCGAATAAATTTCTATCTACGATGGAAATGGATTTATCAGAACAAGAAAAATGTGCGACACTTTGTCAACTGATGCATTCGTCTACGATGGAACTGTCTAATATTTATCTTCAAGAGATGAAACGGTGGACTTATGTAACACCGGCATCATACTTGGGCCTTTTGAGCACTTTCAAAATGCTTCTCAGTGAACAGCGAGAGTAAGATGATAAAAGTTAACATCGTGAATGACAATTTGAATGAGTTGACATTAAAATGCCATCACTCGATTTTTTTACTCTTCAACTTTCAAATATTCTTTGAATTTTTTACTCCTGAACCTATGTTTAGTAGATTCATAAAAAGCTCTCTTTATTTACAAAAAATGTATCTAATTTACGCATATTTTGTCATTGTTAATCTAAAAGGGAAGTTGTGAAACTAAAGAAGAGGTACGAGCTTGGAATCGAAAAATTAGAGCTAGCATCGACTCAAGTAATAGCAATGCAAAAAGAACTGTCTACATTGCAACCACAGCTGATTGAAGCGAGCAAAGAAGTTGATGATGTTATGGCTGCAGTCGAAAAAGAATCGATTCAAGTCGCCGAAGTGGAAAAGGCATGCGATTGATAAACAATCATCGTATCATTCGTAACAGGAAGACATGTTTGTGTTTAGATTGTTAAGATTGACGAGGAGCAGGCGAACGAACAAGCGAGATCGTCACAGAAAATAAAAGAAGAATGTGATAGTGAATTAGCTAAGGCCATTCCCATTTTGGACGGTGCAATGGAAGCGTTGAACACACTCACTCCGAACGTAAAGATTCTTGTGAGTTTGTTTAACTGAGTGATACCAATATAATTTTTTTATTTTAGGATATTACGATAGTAAAGACGATGAAGAATCCCCCGAGTGGTGTGAAATTGGTCATGGAATCTATTTGTATACTGAAAGGGATAAAGAATGACAGGATTGCTGACCCTTCAGGAATAGGTATGCACAAGTGATTAAAGTTCAGGTGACAGCAAGAATAAAGTGGATTAAAGCCTTTGGCAAATGGGCCACTTTCGAGTGGTCCGTTTCGACTGCATAATGTCATGTGTGTCTGGGCTGTGGTTGCAATGTATTGTTGTGGAAAGACGCCGGATTTTTGCACACGAGCGTCTTCTCAACAACTTTTGAGTTTCTGTAGCCAGAAGGTAGTCGATAATCATAAAACAGCTTAATAAATGTGATTGCAGGCAAAATGATAGATGATTATTGGGGACCATCCAAGAAACTGTTGGGAGACATGAAATTTCTGGAATCGCTAATAAATTTCGACAAGGATAACATTCCTGCGAAGTCAATGAAAACGATTCGAGAAAAGTACATGACAAACTCTGATTTTGATCCTGAAAAAATCAAGGCTGCATCTGCTGCAGTCGAAGGTTTATGCAAATGGGTTATTGCTCTCGAAGCTTATGATAGGTAACTCTGAATCGTCTCAATTAAATGGGAATACTATTTGAACCCTTTTTCATTTATTTTCAAGAGTTATCAAAGATGTTGCTCCGAAGAAAGAAGCGTTGGCAGCTGCGGAAGTTGAATTAGCCACTGCGCAAGAATCACTCCAAGAGAAGCAAGCTGCTTTAAAAGAAGTACAAGCAAAGCTTCAAGAATTGACAGATATTTTGGAAAAGAACAAGCGTCATAAATTGGAATTAGAAACACAAGTTGATCAGTGCACTTTAAAGTTAGAAAGGGCTCAACAGTTACTTAGTCGTTTGGGAGGAGAGCGAACGAGGCACCGTACACCTTATTTCATTGTTCATTGATTTTGTTGATTCAGTTCTATTTTATTTAGTTGTTTCAATTTATTTTACTTTTTTGTTAGGTGGAGTGAAATGGCTGTTCAGCTAGGAAAGCGATTCTCTTATCTAACTGGTGACATGCTGGTGTCAGCTGGGATCATAGCCTATTTGGGGCCTTTCACTTCTTCGTACAGACAAGTAGTTGCATTTTTTTTATTCATTGATATCATATTATTTTAGGGATTAGGCGAATGTGCTAAAGGTTTTTTTGATTAAATAAATTAATAATTACTATATATTTATAAATTAACCTTTTATACCATTTGGAAAATGTGAATTTAATTTGCTTAACCTTTTTCTAAGTTGTGCCCTTCTTCCCATTCCATGTTTTCAATTTTACCAATTTGTTCAATTTTTAATAAGGAGCACACCTGCCCTATGTTGTTTAACACTATGCACTCAGTTGTACTGAATAACTGCTTGTGCATTCAAATGAATTCCGTCCCATGATATAATCTCTAACAAGCAACGCCTCATGCTATTAAAAAGAAAACCGTGTAATATAAAAATGTAAGCAATATGCTATACAATTGATGAGGAAGCCCCCCAATTAGAATTACATATGAGCTACTGAGCACCTATTAAGTTTTTAAAAAGTTGGCGGCTATGGAGTTTTGTATTGCGTCACGATTTAAGCAACGTTTTTGAATACAGGGTTAGAAATAATTTCTCCTCATGACTTATTTATTATGAATTGATTTGTAGAGACACATACAGAAGTGGCTTGATTCTTGCACGTCAGTGTCTCTTCTGTGTTCTTCGAACTATTCCTTACCGGCCACTTTGGGAGACGCAGTTACGATACAATCATGGAAAATAGCAGAACTACCTGTCGATTCATTTTCTGTTGACAATGCAATTGTTATAAGGCACGAACATCAGTTTATTTAATTTGTGACACTTCATATAATATCTTTGATGCCTTTTTATTTTGTTTTATTAGTAAATCCAAACGGTGGCCACTTCTGATCGATCCTCAAAACCAAGCAAACCGTTGGATACGTAATATGGAGAAGAGTAGTGGGCTTAAAGTTATTAAGCCGAGCGACCTAGATTATCTGCGTACACTCGAAATCTGCATTCAAACTGGAAAACCTGCAAGTTACATTGTTTTTAGTCATCGAGAAGTGCTGATAAGATAGTGTGATTTTCTTCTTCGACAGGTTCTTCTTGAAAATGTTGGTGAAGACATCGACCCAGCATTAGAGTCTATTTTGTTGAAACAAACTTTCAAACACAGTGGAACAATGTGCCTGAAAATTGGAGATAACATTGTAGAATATTCTCCTAGTTTTCGGCTTTACTTAACTTCGAATTTGAGTAACCCGCACTACTTGCCAGAAACTGCGATGAAAGTAAATTTCTCAAGCGTTATTTTTATTATTTGTTAAAAGAAATAAGTTTGCAATTTATCTCATTGATCATCAAAATTAAGGTTACTTTAGTTAACTTTATGATAACTCCGAGTGGTTTAGAAGACCAGTTACTTGGACTTGTAGTTGCTCGTGAGAAGCCAGACCTTGAGGAAGAGCGAAGAGCACTAATAGTTCAAGGGGCCGATAACAAAAGGTACCATTAAAAAAGTTTAAGATCATGATGTGGTTTTATGATTCGAACCAGCTTTAATAAAGTGGTTCAGCAGTAAAATCATCTAATAAAGTCCTAACAAGGATTTAGATAATAGGCATAAACTTTAAAAAGTTTTCAAAGTTTGTTAGAAATTATAATAGTAACTGAATATACTAGAAGTATTTTTTATGATAATGTATCTTTAAAAATAAACTTTTTATGACAGTTTGAAAAAGGTGAAAATAGTTTTTTTTTTAAAACTGTCAATGAAAACAAAAACAAAAATGGGTCATTTTTAAACTGCTATAAAATGCTTATTTTTTACTATATTGACAGAAAAAAAAAACTTTTAATATAATCTTTTACTTTTCTAGTTTTGAAAACAATTTGAATTTTTTCATAATGTTGTTTTGACGTCTATGGAGCTAAGCATTAGCCACTGCGGTGTCGCTTTTTTTTTGGGGGGGGGGGGGGGGGGGGACAAAAGTCCACCTTAAGGAAAAGCAGTATTCATTAGATCAATTATATTTATTTTCATTTAAGACAATTGAAAGAGATCGAAGATAAAATTCTGGAAGTGTTATCTGATTCTCAAGGCAATATCTTAGATGATGAAACTGCGATTAAAGTGTTGTCTTCGTCAAAAATCTTAGCAAATGAAATTCATCAAAAACAAGTTAGTTATAATTCTATTTATATTATTTTCAAAATAATTTTACAGCAATTTAAATCATTATAAATATTTGTTTCGTAGGCTAATGCAGAAGTTACGGAACGAAAGATTAACGATTCTCGTCAAGGTTACTATCCGATCTCGGTTTATGCCTCTTCGGTGTTTTTCACGGTGGCGTCTCTCTCGAGCCTCGACCACATGTATCACTATTCGTTACCGTGGTTTGTCAATTTGTTCATTTCGTCAATCGATAATACGGAGAAGTTAGACGATCTCGATCTGAGACTGGCTGGTCTCAAAGATCATTTCATTGCTCTCTTGCATGAAAATGTTTGTCGTGGTCTCTTCCAAAAGCATAAGGTCTTTTGTGGCACTGGAAAAAATGTTAAATGCATTCTAATATTATTATTTTATTATTGCAATTTCAGTTGCTGTTCACATTTCTCTTAACTGTTAACCAGTTACAAATTGATGGGAAAATCAGTGATTCTGAATGGCAGTTTCTTCTTACTGGAGGTGTCGTTACTTCGCGGAACGTGTCGAGTACTATTATTTGGCTTCCGCAGGCCACTTGGAATGCTCTTTGTTGTCTAGACAAATTGGACAATTTCCAAGGCCTTAAATCTAGTGTCGTGAAACAGTCTGATGTGTGGCATACCTTTTGCGAATCGGTATGTGAACTTTATAATCGATTCATTATTTAGTCAATTTTAATTTATATTTATTAATTCACTGCAGGATGATGCCGATGATGTGACATTACCTCTAACATGGGAGCAAAAACTCAATACTACTCAAAAACTGTTAGTTCTCAGATGTTTTTGTCCTTACAAGGTAATTTAAAGTAGTTCAATTATATATTATTTTTAGGTGTATAAAATGAAAGTTAATTTTTCTTCTTCAGGAGAAAAGTTTCAAGTGAAAAATATTGCTATAAGTTTGGTCATTGTGTGTTTTTTAAGTTTTTAATTACTCTTCTAGTTTCTAAATAACACTATCAATTTCATCTTATAAAAAGTCTTAAAATTGGTTAAAAATTGGAATAGTTAGGAACATGTTTAAAAATGAACTTTATTATAGAGTTTTTAAAATAGTTATAGAATTTATTAATTATCAATCATAGAATTTATAGAATAATTAATTTTTGTAGGTAAAAATATTTTCAAATCGCCATAAGTTGATTTTTGATGGGAACGTCTTAAAAGGTGTTTTGCATATTCTCCTGCTATTTTGTTTCTAACTAACTTTGAATTTTTTTTTCTTGAAGTTTCTTCTAATAAAGTTAAGACTATTATGTTAATTTGAATTTGAATAATAATGTTACTCTTCAAGCATCCTATGGGGCCTGTGGCAGTGGAACCATCAGCCCAAAAGACAGACATGTTAATTCTAAATCGTGTCACTTGATTTTTTTTATTTATTATGTAGGTAATAGACTTCATTCAGAAATTAATTTCGTTGACACTGGGTAAAAATTTCGTCGATTCCGCACCGTTCGATTTGGATAAAGCTCTCGCAGCTAGCTCTTGTTGCACCCCAATTATATTTTTGTTAACTCCGGGTGTGGACCCTATTGCGGCATTGCTTAAATTTGCAGATGAAATGGTATTAGGCTTTTTCATTGTTTGAAATTCAATTTAGATATTGGTTATTGATTTTGATATTGTTTTTGATGTGATGATGAAAGGGATTCGGTGGTCCTCGGTTGAATACTTTATCACTAGGCCAAGGACAGGGTCCAATTGCAATGGAACTGGTTCAAGAAGCTGCCAAAATGGGTGTTTGGGTAGTTCTTCAAAATTGTCATCTTGCAAAGTCATTCATGCCATCGTTGGAGAAACTATGCGAGGTTGAACCCGTTTTTCGTCATCAGTCATTACTAAGATAAGCATGATATAAAGATAATTTTTTAGTTAATTTTTATTTGTATGTTTTAGGAACTGAGTCCCGACAACACACATCCAGATTTCCGTCTGTGGCTCACAACTTACTCGTGTTCGTACTTTCCGATGGGCGTTCTTCAGTCCAGTGTCAAAGTTACAGACGAGGCCTTAACCGGATTAAGGGCTAGCATGATGAGATCTTATCTCGGTGAACCTATTGCAAATCCAGACGTATTTTACGGCTGTAGAGCACAGGTTGAAAACTCTTCAAATTGGAAAATCATATGTCAAGTAGCCAGAAAAAAACTACTTAATCTATATTAAGTAAAGTTTTTTTCTTGCCACCTGATATATAATAATATAGTGGGTAAAAAAGATACCTGTTTCCAAAATTCCATATCTCCTAAACTAATAACGCTTGCTATGGTGATGGGGGGGGGGGAGAAACACCAATATAAAGTTCTTTTAATTCTCTTTATATTGATTTTCAACAAACAAAATAATAATTAACTTTGTAATTAACATTTAAAAAAATTTAACCACAAAAATGTTGCACGAGCAAATGTTGTCTGATTCATCGCCTGCTCACGTCTGTAATCTTTCTTTTAGTTGGGTATTTTTTATCACCTTAGTACTTTATAAGTTTCGATATGAATTTTGTAAGCAGGTAATGTCTTTTTTTTTTACTCCCCACTTTGTCTAATGAATAATCTTGAATAAAATTGTGTCTTTTTCTAGCAAGTTGCTTTTCACAAGTTACTTTTTGGACTGTGCTGCTTTCACACAATGGTCCAGGAAAGGCGGCACTTTGGATCGACTGGTTGGAATGTACCTTATGAATTCAGCGAAACAGATCTTCATGCGAGCATACAACATTTGATTACTTTCTTAACTGAAATGAACAGTGAGGTTTGTGAATATACAGTGTGCGAATGAATTTTTATGAGTGTCAGATGGAAAAGTTGTCAATGATATATTAAAATTGTGTTGGCGAGGGTGCTTGATGGTTTGCTGAGAGAATTTACTTACTTAAAGATAATATGTGATATGGTGTCTGCATTGAGGCCTTTGGCACAATTTCTTCGTGTTTTGGGTTTGTCTCGTGTAGCTCATAATTTTAATTTTTTTTTTGGTGGCTCGACACTTAAACACATTGAACTTGCTTTTTCATGCTTGTTTTCTTCTGATTTTTGTCTAGGAGGTTCCGCTCGAGGCTTTGCAGTACACAACTGGAGTTTGCACTTATGGAGGGCGAGTAACCGACACTTGGGATGTTCGAACTCTCAACACAATGTTGTACAAATTCTTCACTAAATGTTTTCTCGATTCGTCTGTTGTTAATCTGGGAAAAGATATACACTTGCAACTACCTGACGATGATAAGGTTGTTGTTTTACTCGGGTTTTTTTATTTGGAAATGTCATATGTATGTTTTTTTTTCTATTCAGTACGAAAGTTATATCGAGCTGTTAAAAACGTTGCCGTCGACAACATCTCCAGAAGTTGTCGGTCTTCATCTCAATGCCAGTATCGCTACGGCCAATTCCAACACGAATGAACTTCTTCAGGATGTTCTTGCAACACAACTTGGTGCATTGCAACAGGTTGGATTACCAAAAAAGATCAAAATAATGAAATTTAGCTCAAAGATGGGGTGAATTTTTTTTTAATTTTTTTGTATTATTTAAACATTTTCAGTCGTATACAAGTAGCCATCAAGTGGCACAATCAACAGATGAATTAGTGTTGAGTGTAGTGGAAGATATTCTATCGAAATTTCCAGAAGAATTTAACCTCGAAGCCGTACAACAAAAATATCCACCGTCTTATGACAACAGTATGAACACAGTTCTCTTTCAGGAAATAGGACGATATAACTCTCTATTGAGAATAATAAAGAGCAGTCTTTGTAAAGTAAAGCAGGCAATTCAGGTAATTATTTTATTAGTCATGTACAGTGGAAACCGTTTAAGCTGGCTAGGGGTCCTTACACGTAAATTAAACTTTTTTCAGGAACAACAACATTGTGATAAAATTGAAATTGTTTACAAATTTAGAATGGGGGTCGTTTTCCAAATGCATTTTGAGATAGGAGTTTTGTAAAACTGTTTTCATACACGAAAAAAACACCAAACATTGCCTGGGTTTCTCGCATTTGTTACATACATTTCTGAGTCTTGCTTATCTCCTATTTACAATTAGTGATTTGTGCAATAAAAATTACTGATTTTTTATATTTTAAAAAAATAGGCAGAGCCAAAGTGTAAGTTTTAAGTAATAATAAAAATGTTTGCATTATATACATGTATTCAATTTATTCTTTAAACTCAAAATTCAATTAACACTAAAATTATTCTGGCCTCTTCCATATCGTCGGAAACGGTTTCCAATGAAATGTTTACAGAATAACATCACGTAATGTGTTATATTTTTTTTACAGGGATTAATAGTTCTTTCATCAGATTTAGAGAAAGTTGTCTCAGCTATAGTAAGAGGAAAAGTTCCAGAAATTTGGTTGGCCAAATCATATCCATCCGTAAAGTTACTTAATGCATACATTCAGGATTTTCTTTTGAGGTTGAATTTTTTTGAGGTAAGACTGGTAGTTTTCAAACGTGAATATTTTTTAAATAGTATTTGTTGTTCGCAGGAGGTTGAGGTTCTTGCATTTTTAGAAGCTTTTTTTAAAAAAGAAATGTATACTTCCAGACATAGACATACAGACATCCTTTTTTGCCCTTTTCTTGCATGATCCTATATACCTCCATTGCTCTAAAGAGCAAATTAAATTTATTATTTTATTTATTTATACATTATAAGAAACATATTATATAGATAAGAAAAATATAGAAAAATTATTTTTTGATCTTTGTTGATGCAAATAATTTTTGACGAATGTTCGCCAAATTTTGGCGAATGTTAGCCAAATGTTGATGAATGTTCGTCAGATTTTTGACGAATGTTCGCCTGTTCGCCAAATTTTGACGAATGTTCGCCAAATTTATGACGAATGTTCGCCAAATTTTGGCGAATGTTAGCCAAATTGTTGACGAATGTTTGCCAGATTTTTGACGAATGTTTGCCAGATTTTTGACGAATGTTCGCCAGATTTTTGACGAATGTTCCCCAAATTTTTGACGAATGTTCGCCAAATTTTTGACGAATGTTCGCCAAATTTTTGACGAATGTGCCCCAAATTTTGACGAATGTTCGCCAAATTTTTGACGAATGTTTGCCAAATTTTCGACGAATGTTTGCCACATTTTTGTCAAATGTTCGCCAAATTTTGACGAATGTTAGCCAAATGTTTGACGAATGTTCGCCAAATTTTGACAAATGTTCGCCAAATTTTGACAAATGTTCGCCAAATTTTGACGAATGTTAGCCAAATTGTTGACGAATGTTCGCCAGATTTTTGACGAATGTTCGCCAAATTTTTGACGAATGTGCCCCATATTTTGACGAATGTTCGCCAAATTTTTGACGAATGTTTGCCAAATTTTCGACGAATGTTTGCCACATTTTTGACAAATGTTCGCCAAATTTTGACGAATGTTAGCCAAATTTTTGACAAATTTTTGACGAATGTTCGCCAAATTTTGACAAATGTTCGCCAAATTTTGACGAATGTTAGCCAAATTTTGACGAATGTTAGCCAAATTGTTGACGAATGTTCGCCAAATTTATGACGAATGTTCGCCAAATTTTGACGAATGTTCGCCAAATTTATGACGAATGTTCGCCAAATTTTGACGACTGTTCGCCAAATTTATGACGAATGTTCGCCACATTTTGGCGAATGTTAGCCAAATTGTTGTCGAATGTTCGCCAGAATTTTGACGAATGTTCCCCAAATTTTTGACGAGTGTTCGCCAAATTTTTGACGAATGTTAGCCAAATTTTGACGAATGTTCGCCAAATTTTTGACGAATGTTTGCCAAATTTTTGACGAATGTTCGCCAATTTTTTTATGAATGTTCGCCAAATTGTTGACGAATGTTCGCCAAAAGGTCAAAAACGAAAATTCCTGATGGCGAAAATGGAAATTTTTTTCTTTAGATGAAAGGAAGAAATAAAAGAACTTGAAATTTTGAAAGTGTTTTAGAAACTTGAAGAGTAAATGCATCACTTAAAGAGTTTTCACATTGATTTATTCAAAATAAGTTTTATGGGAATATCAAATTCTTGAATTTTGTTTTTCACTTGAACCAAAAGGTTAAAAAGAATTTTTTTGATAACGTCCAAAACCAAATTTTTTTTTTTGTCATTTTCAAAATGCCATAACAAAGTTTATATTTAAAAATATCAACATGAAAACATATTTACTAGATTTGGGTACCGTTATAGTTCTAACTTTTTTTAAAGTTGATTCCAAAACCCAGAATAACTAGAGTTCTAGTGTGGTTTTTCTCACGTAAAGTAACTCTTATTGAGTTAGTTATTTTACATCACATGAAATCTGATTCTAGAAATTAATTTAAGAAACACAGTAAATAATGAATTACTGTAATGATTTATTTTCAGGATTGGTTCAAAAATGGTCCTCCTTCTATATTTTGGATATCTGGCCTCTTTT
Source organism: Brachycybe producta (assembly GCA_036925085.1). Taxonomy (NCBI): domain Eukaryota; kingdom Metazoa; phylum Arthropoda; class Diplopoda; order Playtdesmida; family Andrognathidae; genus Brachycybe; species Brachycybe producta. Next base: position 405,404 of record JAUPFP010000092.1, read on the forward strand.
ACATTCATGCGTTTCTGACTGCAGTTCAGCAGAGTTATGCTCGAAAGAACCAAATTCCAATTGATTATTTAGATCTGGATTGTGAGGTTCTTGACGGCAACGACTTCACAACACCTCCAGAAGAAGGTTGTAATTATTTTTCACTTACAGGCGATCTCCGGGTTAAAAACATCTGCATCATCTTCACCAACAGCATTTTTGGTGGTTCTGCGTTACATACAAATTCTACTTAATGCGCGCTTCTTGTGAGCAGAACATATTCATAACCTGGGAACCGCCTGAATTTAAATATAACCATTTGATACATTAACACAGACTGTTTTGCATATCATAGGCGTTTACGTGCGAGGTCTTTATTTGGAAGGAGCACGGTGGAATGAATTATTAAACAAGTTGGATGAATCGTTACCAAAACAACTATTCGACAAGTTGCCTACAGTAAACTTGAATTTGCATCATTTATGTTATAATTTTATAATCTCGTACAAAATTTGATCTTTTTTTTTTAATAAAGATTTGGTTAAAACCTGTTCTAAAATCGAAGGATAAGTCGCAGGATAATGCAAAGACTAAATATACTTGTCCTGTGTATCAAACGAGTAAACGTTGGGGAAGTCTAACAACAACTGGACACTCGAGTAATTTTGTCATATCTCTAAACTTGCCATCTGAGGAGCCAGAAGAACACTGGATTTGTAGAGGAGTTGCTATTCTTTGTCAACTCGATGATTAAGAAAATCAAGGTAACAATCGTAAGTCTTGTGTTTAGAATTAATAATGTGCCAGTTTGTTGTATGTCTTTTCTGTGTAAATAAGATATGTATAAATTGTATTTATTATTTATTAATTAATAATTTTAATGGATGTCAATAAATGAATTCTAGATGTATTACTCCCGTTCATTTCTCAAACTAAATTGTGAAAACAACATGTTACTAATTATTTTGACATTATGTTTTGGAATCATCAACCGAGTAAAAGTTCAACACTTTGAAATCAGCTACGAATTTAGAAAAAAGTTCATTTATGGCTTAATTTTGATAATTTTATGATTTGTGTAAAATTTTGACAGAATTTTACAAATAAACTATATTTTAAAAATGCAAATGTTTAAACTCAAAATGAGATCATAAAATAATAGAATTAAAAAGTAAGGAAGCAATATTTGCAAAATAATTTGAAAATGACTTGATTTAAGAGGCAAATATTGAAAAATGTGTTAGGGCAAATTACTGTTCAAAGTAATTAATTTCAATTACTAATTAGTAATTACATCAGCGACAAGTAATTAGTTACAATTACATGTACCAAGTTCTAAAAAGAAATTAATTGCAATTACTCATTTTCTCAAAAGTGAGTCTATGTGATATAATCAATGGACATCTTGGCACATCTTTGGAAATAATGAGGAGTAGTTAACTCAAGTTTTGAGTAGTTTGAGAACAAAAATAGTGTCAAATACAAAAACAAAAGTAATTTAAAATAATTGCATAGAAAAGGTACAAGTTATTTACAGTTGCAAATTACAAAGTTTCAAAAGCAATGTAGTGAATGACTAGAAAAAGTAATTTGATTACAGTAATTAATTCATTAATTTTGACATATTATGCATTTTTTATTTTGAATTAAACTGATTGTTATGGTATTATTATGATATAGGTATGTAGTATCATAGTGCAGGGTAGAAAAATTATTTTTTTTAAAAAAAAGCATTGGAAAAAGCAGTACTTGACGTTAAACATTTAAATAGTTTACATATTACATTTTACATGCACAATGCAAAACAGTATGATACAATTAACAGTTTTAAGAAACGTGAACTTTAATTATTAACTTTGTAATTACAATTTATTAATTTAAAATAAATTAAAAAAATTATAACTGACAAATTAGTTTACTTATTAATTAATTGAGTAACTTTCAAATTTATTGTATTAGTTATTTGAAATTCATAAAGTGATCAGATGGAAGAATGAGCTGCTTAAACAGGTGATGAATTTGGACCTGGGAGGTAAAAGGGGTAGAGGAAGACTCAAACAAGCTTGGAATGTGGTGGTAAAATGGGATGTGGGAGCATATGGGAGTTTGGGACAACAACGAAAGGAGTGAAGAGATAGAACCCATAAGACCGACCCTACATACTGCGGGAAAAGGTGCAGGAAAATTATTACGTTTTTAGAAAATAATCTCAAATACAACCACCCAGGCCTGATCACAGCACTCATTTACATCATGTTAAAAAAAACTTAAAGAGACTTAACGTGACGTCTACGAGTGCATTGGTTGAACTTTGTGTATTCTGGGCTAATTTAAATCAAATGATTTTTTAATAAAAATAAGAAAAATCATTTGAATTAATTTGCAATTTAAATCGTTGATTTTAATCAATCATTCCACCCTGATTATTTGTTTTGTGCATTTTATGCAAACGTTTGGCCATAGTCATATAATGTAAACACCAAATTGATATTTAGAATATTTAATATTGATCACATGAAATATTAGTATTATTAATTTTGTTAGTTTTTTTCTTTAACAAAGTCAGTCTTTCTTTATTTGCACATTACATTTATTGTAGTAATAAAAATTTCAAAATCTTCTTCTCATGGCTGAATGGATTTTAATCGATGACGAACACATGTGTTAAATGAATAGATCAAGACACCTGTATAGGAATATATCGTATTAATACATATGTAGGTCGTCATGGTTTCTATTTATTTGTTGCTGCTACTTTTTTTTTTCCTTTCTATTAGATAAGTTCTTAATGTTCTATGTTGCAATACATTTTTTTTTTGACGTGGAACAAAATGGTGAAAACTTTAGATAAGAAGTGGTTTCTCATAACTTATACTACTATCTGTATATGTACAATATTTGGCCTTCAGTAATGTTGTGCTAAACTTTATTTCTGTTCATTTCATTTTGGAAAACAACATGTCCTTATATCGTAACACTGTGTGGTATGTTAAAGGATCTAGAGAATATACAAGGTATTGTAAAATGAAATATTTACTTAAATTAAGGTGTCATTTTCAATGATTTTCTAGATAATATAAAAAAGAACGTCACATTTTTTTAAAAAAAATCAACATTTTGTTAGAAACTTTAAAAGTAGGTTAAATACGCTAAGACTATTTTCATGTTGATATCGTTTAAAATGAACATTCTATACCAATTTGAAAATATTTTTATTTTTCACTAAATATCAGAACGATATTTTGTATACAAGTGTATTTATAATTTCATAAAAGGTTTGTTTTTAAAGATAGTCATAAAGTTATTTTTTTTTTCATATTCACTCTGCCACTGAAGTTTCTAAAGAACCTTGGATTTTGTTAAAAGTCGATTATAAAAAAGTGCACGTCTACATTTTATATTATGTGTTATCTAAGTTTCAGTGAAAGGCATACAATATAACAATATTAAACATAAAATATTAATTTTGTTAGTTAACTAGAATTATTATGCAATTACTTGCTTTAATGTAATTTTTGTTATAAATGTTATGTTTTTATAATGGCGTGTTGCATAATGTGTTGTAATTAATTTAATTCATTTTAAAATCCTCTTCAGTTTAATATTTTATTTTTAATTTTAAACAATTTCAATGTAGTCTAAGAAAAAGCTTTAGTTTTTTTAAATAAAAAGGTATTATTATGAGTAAGATTATGGGTCATCAGTCTAAATTTATCGCATAAGCGGAAGTAAAAGTTGTTTTAAGTGTGTCAGGTGGGTGGATAAGGTGTCTTGAGATAAACAACCACCTTAGGCTTTTTAAAAGGTTTTTTTAATGAGAGTAAAAAAAAAATTAAATGTATTACTGAAGCAGAACCATTTTGAATTATTGTAGGGATGGTTTTGTATCCTGTAAGAAAGGATTCTGTGCCAAGGATTTCGACATTGACTGTACAGGGAAAGTTTTTATGATAACTGGAGCCAATGGTCCAATTGGAAAGTGTGTGGCCATTGAAATTGCAAAGAAAGGTATAAACAAGTAAAACGTTTGAATTTCTTATTAAAATTTGAATAATATGTTTCAAAGAAACACATTTAAATTTGTTATGAAATTTGTCATTAAATGGTATTCAATATTTCAAACTTAAAATCAAGTATGTTATTAAATCTAATTTATACAAACACTTGTAAATTTCAAGGTGATTATTATTTAAACGAACACATTTTTGTAATTGAATATTATTGAAATATTTAAATTTGTTATTAAATATTATTGAAACATTTAAATTTGTTATTAAATATTATTGAAACATACAATACTATTAAAATATTTAATTGCGTTATTAAATATCATTTAAACATATTTGACTTTTTAAAAAAAAAAATAGTAAACAAACAAAACAAATGAACTGCTTATGGCTATAATAACATTTGATTGAAATCTTGCACCATTTTTCCACAGTTATTTTTATGTAATTGTTTCGAGAAAAAGTCCTATTAGTACTAGCACTTTCTACGTGAATAATTATCTGTTTATTACGTTTTTGTAAAATTAAGATTAATTATTTCACAGCTGGTGTTTTGCATCTAGTTTGTCGAAATGAAGTCAGTGCCAAATCCTTGGCGAAAGAAATTGTGGAAACCACCGGCAATCCAGTATGTTTTAGTGTGACACTACGAATTTAAGACAGTACTAAAACATGAGAATGTTATTTTTTTTCAGCATGTACATATTCATGTAGTGGACATGAGTGAACCCAAAGAAATTCACAAATTTGTTAAAGATTTCATACAAAATAATAGTACCTTAACTGTTTTGGTAAGTCACCTTAACAATAACTGTCATTCAGAGCAATACAGTGGAAGTTAATCGTTTTAACATGAAATGGAATGAACCTGAATATTTTTTCGTGATAATTTTGTAATTATTATGTAATTACTAATTATGATAGGCCCTACTACAAAGAATTTTAGAATAGATTTTTTTTCATATTAAAAAATATTTTCGAACTATCCGTTTTGTCTTAAACTAACTTATATAGAAAAACCTATCCTAACAGTCCGAACTGAACATATAGATTATTTCTTTTTATCCAATTTTTATGGTATTCTTTTTCGTATTAAACGATTTTCACTGTATTAATTTTCGGTTTTTAATTGTTGTTTTTTTATGTTGTAGATAAATAATGCGGGCTGTATTTTAGACACTCAAGAAGTTAATTTAGTTGGAATTGAAACAAATTTTAGTACAAATGTGTTAGGTAAGTTTAACCTGTTTTCAAACATACCGATGCATAATGAAACATCTTAAAGCTGTTTAATTTTATGAAAACCTATTTTAAAATATGCTAAAAGAAATCTCTGGATGCTAAAAAATGTTTTACAAGTAACTTTCTGAAAAAAGGGAAGGTGTTTTAGAAATTGCACTTGTAAATGAACCAAGAGTATTTTATTTTTTGACATCTTTCAAAATATGTTGCACAATTTTAAATTCACAATTTTCGTTTTTTACTGTCAAACTGCCATATATATTTTATAAAGAATAATTTTTGAATATATGTCAACATGAAAATACATTTTCTTAAGTAATTTACAGTGTTTACTCTTCTAGTTTGAAGACACATTTATAACGAAGCTTATTCAGAATGCTAGTAATGTTTCAATGTCAAATAGTCATATTTGTTGTAAAAAATATTAAAATATAAATATCATTTCAGTAAAAATTATTTTTTATTATAATTTTTAAAAAACATTCTTTGAAATAAATTTAAAAAAAATAATTAAATTGGCTTCATTAAGTATGTTTTATGAACAGTTAATTTTTGAACTCTATTTATTCTGCGTTTCAGGAGCAACAATAAGGGGAAATAGAAAGTTTGTTGAAATTTGTCATGTTTGATATCTTTCAAAATATACGCTTTATAGACAAAAAATGAAAAAAATAACGTCAGCTTAAAGTTGGGTCATTTCGAAACTCAAATAAAAAGCTTATTTTAAAAGATATTAACATGAAATTTACGTCCCTTAAATGATTAACCTGCTTTTCTAGTTTCTAAAACACTTTCAAGTTTTTCTTAATTTTTATGTTGAAAAGCAGAATAACCATGTGTTCGAGGGATGTTTACTCTTTAAATCCAACTTAAGACATGCTCTTTTAATTTAATCGTGTGTGATTTTAATAATTTGTGTCTAGGTCCGTACATTTTAACTACAAAGTTATTACCATTGTTGTCAAAGAATTCAGACTCGAGAGTGGTAAGAAGATACAAACACATGAATATGTTGCGTATTAATTAATAAATTCATTATTCGAGATAATGGTTTCGTGTGGCAGTATGCTGTTGCAGAGGTTAAATGCCGAGGATTTACAGTTCAAGACGATGGACCCATTTGATTGTCGAATGGCTCACGCTCAAAACAAGAGACGTCAAGTTACGATGGTTGAGCAATTTGCTGTTAAACATCCGAGTGTTCACTTTTGGAGTGTGAATCCCGGTTGGGTGGACACACCAAGTTAGCAGCAAACATCCACTTCAAATACAAAAATTAACAAAAAATATAGTTCTCTAAAAATACATAATTACAGCTGGAAGAATATTAACATCAGAATTCACTGACAAAGTAAAAGATCGATTGAGAACGGAAGAACAAGGTGCTGATACGATTACGTGGCTCGCAATATCGGAAGCTGCGATGAAATATTCGAGTGGATTATATTTTCAAGGTATATTTTTAGTTTTCTGTTGTGAAGAGCACGTTGAAGTTGCACGTATAATTCTAGTATAGGTGCTTATTGCCAACTTAAATAAATTAATTATAACTCGTTGGAAAAAAATCTCATGGAGGTGATTATGCATATTTACTTTTTACTTCTTTTACGTTACCCGTGTTTAAGAGCATTGATCTTAAAAATGTCCCTTTTGCTGGCTACCTTTCGGTTGTTCAGAAACACCTTTGAACTTCACGAGAAATTATGTGCATTCTTCAATATGTTCTTCAGGTATTAAGGTAATTTCATGATGCTTCGAATGGCCATATATGGTTGCTAGAGCCATTTGAGCAACTTTGAACCCGCAAATTTTACCATGTCTCATGGCGCATAAAAATCTAGTGTCTAGGGCCTAGGCACTCCAGAGTTTTATGTGCAAAACCATGCCTTAAGAGCCTAAAATCTAGGCTCTTAAAGTTTGGTTTGGCTTGTTGCAGGGTGCTTGTGGAGCACAGCTCCAAAATATGTGAAAAATTATTTGATTTCATTTAAAAATGATAAGGGTTGTCCACATAACACACATGTTAAAAAAGCAACAAAAAACTTGGAAAATGCCATACATAGACTCCGTAAATTCGAACTTTTGCACCATGTTTGGTGTATCTGTCGAAAAAGTATTGCATATAATAATAATATGTTCGACGAGACCTTTCCAACGAGCAATACTGTTTTTTTTTTATAAAAAGACGAAAAGTACTTGTATAAGGATTATTATAAAACGAGTTATTGAATTTATTTGAAGATCGGAAGCCTGTTGGTACTCATTTAACGATGGCATGGACACGAGCGACACCGAAAGAAGAAAGCAAATTGTTGGATGATTTGCAATCTCTGTCCGAAGAATACCAAGAGATGAACCACATGGATGAAAGCAAAATTTCTCACAATTACAATACGATTCCAGGTGAAAGTTGAAATACCGCACCGTTTTAAGAATTATTGTTAAATCGGTGTCAACATTTATGTTGAAGCTTTTTTTTTTAAAAAAAGCAAAAATATGTTTTTTTTTTTGCAAATTTTACAGATAGAATTTGCCCATTTGTTGTTGTTGTTAAACGATTATAATATATTCGTAAAGTTTATTAAATTATTATTTTAATAGCATGATCATACAATTACATTTGTGTTATATTTGCATATTACTCAAGAGGCGTGTTTACATTTAACGTGGAAAATCCGTATCCATATCTTTTATATCTGTATCAGATAATTCCCAAGCTTATATCAAAGTATGATTAGTCCCTGTTTTTCAGTGAGGATCATGGGCATGCAGTCACAGCACGCCATCTTTTCAGTGGTGATCTTTGTGAAGCAAGCAGCATCAACCACTTCGTGGCACCACAAAATAGTGCCATAAAGTGGTCCATGTGAAGCTGGCCTAAAAATTTTAAGTGATAATCTCGTTGATTATTTGTATTTTAATGATTTGAATGTCTACAATAATTGTTTATTATTATTACATAATATAATACACGTTAAAAGACATTAATGAAATTTGTTTAAAAACATTTTTTGGCACTTTTGGTGGTCGCCACATAATTCGTTAAGTCTTAAGAAATATTCATTAAAAATAATGCAAGCAAACAGATATCCAATCCTAATCTCAAAACACAAAATTGTAATAAAAAAATTTCTGACTAGTAGAAATTAATATAAAAAATTAGATTAAACAAAACAAAAACACGTTTCTTAAAATTATATTCAAATTAGAACTTAAAAATACAGTATTAAAGCCGATTTTTAACAAAAAGTTAAGTCAACATTTATTTGAAAGTCACAATATATTATAAGGTTTAGTCTGAGCTTCATTTGATCTTCGACTTAAAAGTTGATTGAATCGGCTGTAAATATTATTTTTAAAGGCAGTGGTGCAAATAATAATTAATTAATTATTTTGAAAAAATAAAACACAAATTATATTCATTAGATACACTAAGAATGTGTAGAAAATAATTTATTCATAAAAATTAAATATAAAAATTGTTAAATGGCAGTTTCATATGTTGACGGCCGAGTAACCAACAATTTCAATCTGTCCATCTCCAACTTATTTCAACTGTTTCTGTCAAAGGTAAGACGATTTCTCTCAATTTTGCCACCTAATAAATGAAAAATCAAATATGTTAAGATATGTTAAATAAGTTAAAATGTTAACATATGTTTTATGAACAGCTGATTTTCGAACTCTGGTCATTTAAAAGAAATTAGAAAGTGTTTTAGAAAATAGAATGGTCTTTTCATGTTGATATCCTTCGCATAACCTTTTTTATAGACAAAAATTTTAAAAAATATTGTCTGCTTAAAGTTTGGTCATTTTCAAACTCATATAAAAAGCTTATTTTGAAAGATATATCAAAACAAAAATACCCATAAGTGATTTCAAGTTCAAATTCGTTTTGCATCTGAAAGACTGAAGAAGTACAAACCAATAGTTTTTTTTTAGCAAACTTGCACATTGTTTACAGTTGTAGGCAGTGTGCAAAATGACTAAAATTACCAGACAATATAGAAAAATTTACGGAAATGATGCAGCCTATCTTGATTGGCTTGTTGATGTAGGCATATTGCACATTGCCTATAACTCTAATAAGCGAAGTTACTTTAGCTGTAATATAATCTTATATAAAAAATTATTATATTAATATTAATTAATTTATATAATTATATTAAATTATATAATAATAATATAATTATATAATATTATTTAATTTAATTTAATAAGGCGTATACAAGATGTTGATAAAGTGTGATAAGAATTATTATTAGAATTTATGACACAAAATGTTCATAAATGACACTAATAAAAGCGAAGTCGTATTGGAAAAAAATTACATATCTTATAAAAAGACAAGCAAAAAAATTCATTTGTGTTTTATTGTAACTTTTAATTTTATTCTGCAACTTTAAGCACACCCTGTACAAAGCCGCCAACGCAAATATGTTTACGTATGTATCACCTAGATGTCGCTAGGGTACCCATAAACTAAGAACATGCACCACGCCCACACAAACACAAGTGTAACCTAATGTGATATTTATGAAGGCATGGCAGTGTACTAATATGTCCTCTTTATATAAATAACCTTTATGTGATCATCACGCCATATTGGATTGGATTTTTCTTTTAAAGTTACGGCTTTGAACACCAACTAATATGCTTCAAAACGTTATAAATGAGTGATAGCTCATGTGCTTTGTTTCTAAATAGCATATTGCGTAATATCTGCAGCTGGTAATGGTTTTCGCGTTTCCCCCCCCACAGTTCAATGTTTTTCTTTATGAAATTTGTTTGGTATATAAATTATATGCAACTTAAAAGAACACCGAAATATGGGGCCGTATGTATGACAATAGTATTCTGTGTGTGGTTTTTTGGCTCGTGAGTTATTTTTTTTAGATGTGAGTGATATGTTTTATGTGAAGTCGGTTAAAAACTTGTCTTATTTCATCTGATGAATGCGAAAAACAGGTTAGTTTCCAAAATATTATATTATCAAATTGTGTTTTATCAATGATTTGCCTTGTTGAGTAGTCGTTTATTGTGTGATATTTCTATTATTGGCCATGTGATTGGCTTGATTTTGACATTTTAACGAGGAGGAGATTCTAGATTTTCTTTGTAATCACATGGTCTCCTTTTGGCGCGCTTTTCTCCTTTCGATATAATATATATCGATTGTGGCTACGTCATATCGATAAGTTGACGTCGCGTTCGATACATCGATAATGAATATGGCGCCAAAATTTAGTTAATTTGCGTTTTTAACTTACAAAAATATCACAAATATATTAGCTTTTGGTAATTTTTTTCAGACACAGTTGTTGACCACAAGTAACTTACAATCCAAAGATTTATGTAATTCACTTTCTATTTCTACAATAGATCATCATTTACCATCTTAAGTACTATTCTAGTCTTTTAGACAGTCATTTAAAAGTGTATTTTCATGTGGATATCATTCAAAATAAACGATTTTATACACAAAAATTTAAAAAAAAAATATATTTTAAAAAGTATCGTCGTTTTGTTTAAAATTGTGTCATTTTCAAACTCTCACATACATGTATATGGAAAATATGCTTATGTGATTGAGCTACCCTTCTAGTTTCTAAAAACACATAGAAATTTCTGTTCATTTTGCACCGCTGAAAGACGGAATGGTTTATAATCAGATTTCGAGAGACGTGTTTACACTTTAAAACCACCTTGTAATCAATTGCTAAAATCTTTATAATTCATATCTTTTAAAATGAAACGTTTTGATACGTTACGAAACGTTACCATAAAAAATGCTTTTCAAGTTGTCATTGACTATTCTAGTTTCTAATAAACTGTTGTTTATGAAAAAAATGGACGTGATGTATAAATAACCCAAAATAGCAAATCTGTTTAGTCCTCACTGAAGACCAAAATGGGCTAGCATCCTATAGGATGAGAGCCCTTGGGATTGGATTCATATGATTGGGACAGATGGGACAAGTTGGACTAACGGGATGAATAAAACAGGAGGGGATATACCTGATACTGATAGGATGGCTGGGACTCATAAGACTGATGGCAGTGGTGGGACACATGCTACTAATGGGATGGGTTGGCACTATTTGGACCCATGGGATGATGGCACTAATGGAAGTGAATGGACCCGTTGGTGATCCATGAGACTGATTTGATGATGGGATGGGGGGGGCCAACATTTTTCTTCTCGCTACTCTCAAGCCTGTATAGCAGTTATAACAACTACAAAATGGACTTACCCTTCCCCTTGGATCCCAAATGAATTGCCTACTACTTAGAACGCCGGCCGTTCCCGATATGGTCATCAGGCGAGGTTCATAGGGAAGTCCCATGATGTCAACGCTGTCGAAATAAGCCGACATCAGCGTCGATGGCAGCAGTGGCTTCATTTGTTTACCGCTCACAGTCAGTTTGTTCTGTAACCAAAAAAAAAAAAGTTTTATTGGTATATGTCGGCCCATCGGGTGGCCCTTATAGTCCTCAAAGGATTTCAGACCTACCTGTTGAACTGTGAAGTTCACTAGAATGTATTCCTTATTTAAATGCGTGTCTAAAACGGAAAAAAAGACTGAATTATTATCATTTACTAAAACGCATAGATCTCAGAAGTGGTGAAAAAACCCTAAACGGTCTAAAAATTCCATAAAACATTTAGAAAGTTTGCTTTTTTAAATAATAAAAGACCAGAAGTATTCTTTTTAAAAGGTACAAGTTATGGTATTTAAAATTACTGCAGAATTCCTCGGTAAATTAATCATATAACAATGAAAAAATGGTAATTTTACAAGTTGCTGCGTTGTAATTTGAAGTTTGTGACGTCAGAATGATTGACCAAAAAGCTTTCTAGCTGTCATTTTAGGCGAAATTTCGCGCACTCATTGAATGACACATGATTTGAGATCCATGGACTATTTTCGGAATCTCTAGTTCAGTGTTTCTCAAACTGTGGTCCAGTCCGTTCGGGGCGGTGTGACAGGTGGTCCGTAGATGGGGAGGAGTCTTAGTAAAAAAAATATTTGTTATACTCCAACCGTCTGAACGGAAGTTACAAAAAAACAGATTACAGGCCACTAAGTCAACGGCCATTTTGCTCAATATGATGGCTCAAGGCTACTGGCACCATGCAGTGTACGCGCAGTAGGTCTTTTTTAAGATTAAAGTGGTCCGCATGTATATCACCAACTTATCTAGTGGTCCGCCATTGAGAAAAGTTTGAAAAACACTGCTCTATAGTTGGTAATGTGGTTCAGGTTTATGGAAACTTCTTTTTGGATATAGAGTTTTGACCATATGAGCCTACCTTTGGTTTGACCATCATCCCAGAACAGTTGACCACTTGCTAATCGATGCTCATTCATAGAAACGATCAGATGGAAACTATTTTTGCGACTAAAACAAAATTTAAATGAAAAATGGAGTTATAATTAATACTTTATTCTTGTATTATACGGAGTTAGGTTTAATTTACCTTTGAGCTGTTGTTAATCCTGGAGGTTGAGTTGGAATAATTGCGCCACCTCTGATGAGAAGAATTATTTTATCCAGTGGTGCTTCCATCGTGACCCATTCGCCACAAGATTCAAGACGTCCACCCTTTACTCCAACACAAACAAAACAAGAGATTATAAGCCTGTTGCACAAGGACCACTTTGTGGCATCACATCACATAAAGTGGGGTTGTATTTAGAAAGCCATTTGAGTTTTGACAGAAAGTTGCTTCAACTTTTTAAAGCAACTTTTTTTAAAAGTACAGTAGAACGTCGATTATCGGAAATAATGTCGGACATGACTAGTTCCGATAATCATATAATCGAACTCCCATTAAAAAAAGTGGAGAAAAGTAAGAAAAAACCGTTTGCAAAAAAATTTCTTTTACTTCCATAAGTAGAATTTCCATAAGAAAAAATAAAAAATAATTGCTTTCGATAATCGACGCTCTACTGTACTTTAACCGTAACCAGCTTTAACTTACCGTATAAAATATGTACCATAGTCCTTTTGGTAAATAAACTTCAGCAAGACGAGCACCCTTAAAGTATAGTAATTGTAATTACGTAAAGCAATCATTTTTCTCGTAAAATGAAAATGGCTACACTCGAGTTGTTTACCTTACGCAGTATGGGCACGATCATTAACGATGATCCCCACATGAATTGAGTCGTAATGTTGTAAGTATTTTTGTCCTGATGGAATCTGTTAGAAACAAACAAATGAAATCAATGATGGAAATGATCAATAGTTGAAATTGTAAGTATAGGTCTCACTCGTGAAAAAGCGGTCTCACGACTGTGTTCCCTTCCGTTGCAGCTTTGTAAAATAATGTGTACAAATACGGCAGAAGAGCGTATCGTGTATTGATGGCGTTTCGAGCCACTTTTCCAAAGTCTTTGTCGCAGAAGATGGGATCATGTACCTGAAGAAGAAAAAACAAAAACAAAACACAAATTACATTAATTTTAATTAAGGGGATAAAATAGCTAACTAATTAAGGAGATTGATACTATAGATGGCAAATTTTGAAACCTGTCGTCCTGGTTTCTTAAAAATCTGACTGAACTCGCGACTTTTGTTTGGTCCTTTTTTTATCAAACAAATTTTTTATGTTGAATGATTTTTCATAATCATTTGAAATCATTTTCATTTATTTTAAGAGGCTAGATACATCGTTTAGTTCAAAATTTCTCCGAATGTAGGCGCTGCGATCGTTGTTGACTGAAAAACGGTTTTTTAACGTTTTTTCTCCCGGTTCGAAGTCACATAATAATTAATAGAAAAATAATTTCGCGTGCTAACCTTCTAAAAAGAAAACATTGTGAAGCCAGTAGATTAATGCACGTAATAATTATTTTGTTATTGTTCTGAGTTGTTTTAACGGGAGTTCTTCAAATGTTTGGGTGACGGTTTTTTGCTCCTATGGGACTTAACATGGAGTTAAAAAAACGTAAGATTTTAATTGTTATTTAAAAATAGAAAGCCCTTTTAAAATTTAGAAAAAGGAATAATCCTGAAGGCAATAAACACATGTAAGTACGTGCTAATTTTTCTGATTGCTCTAAATCATTTTTAATCAGAGTTCTCTTAACTTTTGTTGGACGGTGTTTTAGTCCTATGGGACTTAACATGGAGTTTAAAAACGTACGATTTTAAACGTTATTAAAAAATAGAAGGACCTTTTCAAAATTTATAAAAAGGAAACATCGTGAAGCCAATACATGAATGTATGTGCTAATTATTTTGTTATTGTTCTAAATCAGTTTTAACGAGAGTTTTTCAAATGTTTGTGGGACGGTTTTTGATCCAATGGGATTTAACATGGGGTTAAAAAAACGAACGACTTTGAACCTTGTTTAAAAATAGAAGGACCTTTTCAAAAATTATATAAATCGAGCACGTGAAGAACAATACTTTTTATTGCATTTTACACTTTACTGTATTTGAATTGAGCGATTGTGAAGCGATTTCTTGCAGTTTTAGTAACACCATATAAGAACACTCATTTGTCTCGTTGTCGTCTGCTCAAAACAACAAGATGGACGTGGATCTAGGCTCTTAATTTAGGACTTTTCTCTATACTAATTTTGGTAGACAAAATTTTAAATATGACTGAACTCATTAATGTCAGCAGGGTTTAAAATCCTATAATCATTTCCATTAAATAGCTAAAGTCCATATCTTTTAAGAGCCTAGATCCACGTCCATCTTGTTGTTTTGAGCAGACGACAACGAGACAAATGAGTGTTCTTATATGGTGTTACTAAAACTGAAAGAAATCGCCTCACAATCGCTCAATTCAAATACAGTAAAGCGCAAAATGCAATAAAAAGTATTGTTCTTCACGTGCTCGATTTATATAATTTTTGAAAAGGTCCTTCTATTTTTAAACAAGGTTCAAAGTCGTTCGTTTTTTCAACCCCATGTTAAATCCCATAGGATCAAAAACCGTCCCACAAACATTTGAAAAACTCTCGTTAAAACTGATTTAGAACAACAATAAAATAATTAGCACATACATTCATGTATTGGCTTCACAATGTTTCCATTTTATAAATTTTGAAAAGGTCCTTCTATTTTTTAATAACGTTTAAAATCGTACGTTTTTAAACTCCATGTTAATTTCCATAGGACTAAAACACCGTCCAACAAAAGTTAAGAGAACTCTGATTAAAAATGATTTAGAGCAATCAGAAAAATTAGCACGTACTTACACGTGTTTATTGCCTTCAGGATTATTCCTTTTTCTAAATTTTAAAAGGGCTTTCTATTTCTAAATAACATTTAAAATCTTACGTTTTTTTAACTCCATGTTAAGTCCCATAGGAGCAAAAAACCGTCACCCAAACATTTGAAGAACTCCCGTTAAAAACAACTCAGAACAATAACAAAATAATTATTACGTGCATTAATCTACTGGCTTCACAATGTTTTCTTTTTATAAAATTAGCACGCGAAATTATTTTTCAATTAATTATTATGTGACTTCGAACCGGGAGAAAAAACGTTAAAAACCCGTTTTTCAATCAACAACGATCGCAGCGCCTACATTCGGAGAAATTTTGAACTAAACGATGTATCTAGCCTCTTAAAATATTTTTTTGTTTATTTTGCGACATTTTCCGAATGATGCACTTCTTTTTTTTATGATTTTTTTTTTATGCCAAAACCTTAAAAGTACCAAAAATTGTCAGATACATGGTATCACTTCTTAACCGACGATATTACAACTGACCTTTTTTTTCTAAAGAATAATTTATATGTCTACATAATGTTCGTTTACTCTTCTAGTTTCAAATAAATCTCGAAGTTATTTTGGATATGGGCTCATAATTGTTTTGTTAAACACCCCTTTCTACTCTAGAAAAAAGCCCTCTTTAAAAAAAAAGTTCTGAGAAAACAGCACTTGATTTTTCTATAAAAAAAAGTAGTAGGTAGAATTGGTGGGAGATTAAAACAAACGCCGACAAACAGTAACGAGAGGCCGAAAGAACCCTGTGATAGTGAATTCATTCTCTGAGCCTTACAATTTATTAAACAGTCATTAGCATTTTTTTCTCCTCCACTAAATAAAATTTCACAAAGACTTTGTTTTAAATTCACCATTCTCATGAGAGGATAAAATGCTCCAAGTTGAAACCATCTCATGCAAAGTTCATTGTCCTCGTCGTGAATGTCCATTCCACAAATGGCACTTCCAACCTTTTAAATAATAAAACGTATCATTTAGTGACATTTGTACATTACTACAGCTACTCTGTTATTAAGTCCACTCAGTAGGGAGTGGGGGGGAGAATATTAAACTTTAACGTATAATGTTTAGTAACCAAAGGAATTCCATAGATGTTGAAGCTGAGAATGGTGTTTAAAGATTGTTTGAGATATGGCCAAGTTCGAGCATTGTCCATAGCCCAGTATCCAGTATATTTGCCACTGCCGGTGAATGTGGACTGACTTACGACAACGGCTCGTTTCTGTGGCAATAACACATCGGATAGAGCTCTGAGAAAGAAAAAAAAAAAAAACGTTACAACTCTTGTCAGAAGGAAAATTGGATCAAAATTGGAGGAGAAAATGAATTTTGAATCTTTTTGATCGGGAGGAAAAAGGACACAAAATATTGTCAGTCTGATTAAATATGATTGATCATCATTTAAAAAATTCAAGATTTGATAAATTTTTGGCTTTAAATTGGTAAAAACAAGTTGAAAATATGAACAGATGAACATTTTGGGGTAACTCTAAAACCTGAAACGGAATGCATATAGAATTGGTTGAACACTACTAACATGGGTGCGGAACAACATAATCATTTTTTAAATCAAATCAAGTGATTTTTACAAGCTTAATTTAACATATAAAAAAGTATTGTTTATACAATTCTATATGCGTTCTGTTTCGGGTTTTAGAGTTACCCCACAATGTTGTAACACCCTGTAAATCGTGATCCCGCCAAAACCATAGCCTGGGGGGTAAACAACTCTCAACCGTCCCTCCCTCCTCTCTGACTCACCTTTCTGACTCATGCCCAAGTGGCGGATTGATACGTAAAGGACCATGGTCACTTGGACCTGGTTACGCCTCGCAGGTGTACACAGGTCCAAGGTATAAAAGGACCATGTTCCTCTTTGTTCCTCAGTTCTTTCCTTTGCCTGTTTTTGCGATACATTCCAAATCATGGGCCTGAGGATTTCCAGTTAGTATTTTACTATTCACCCTTGTATCTGTACTTCTTACAAGGAATGAATAAAAGTGTTGTAATAAGAAGTAGCGTTGTCTCTATGTCTTTATGCTAATAACTTCTCTTCAGAGGCCGGAGGTTTCATAGGGCAGGAGCTATACGATTCTCAGCAGCTACAACATCTTCTCTAGTCGGAATACCGATGGAGAAGATGTATATCAGCATCAACCGGAAGAGAGAGAGATGGCAGCCACTCTCCTGCATTGATTTCACCCCCATGCAGAAGAGTGACTTCAATCTATCTCCATCCAGCTCTCTCTACAGCTCGGATCTTCTCTGTGCAGGTGTCGTACTGCTCAGAGAAGAAACGAAAAGTAGAAAATGTCATCTAAAGGTTGGTAATAAAATATTGGTTGATGTCAAAAGCTCACATTTGGTGGAGGTGCGGGGTATAGCTCCATCTGCCTTCTCCGACCTGTAAACAGAAGCCGTCCTTTGTCCTAAGTCTCGTGATTGTGCCTCACGAGGCTTCGTCCGTCCTTTCTATGTTGGAGCCACGTATGGAGACCCTCGATAGCGTCAAAGTCAACCGCGTGGCGCCTGTCTGTAAAACCGCGTATGGAGACCCTCGATCACGTCAAAGTCAACCGCGCGGCGTCCTTTGTGTTGGAACCACGTGTGGAGACCCTCGATAGCGTCAAAGTCGACCACGTGGCGCCTTTGTAAAACCGCGTATGGAGGCCCTCGATCACGTCAAAGCCAACCGCGCGGCGTCCTTTGTGTTGGAACCACGTATGGAGGCCCTCGATAGCGTCAAAGCCAACCGCGTGGCGCCTTTTTATGTTGGGACCATGTATGGAGGCCCTCGATCACGTCAAAGCCAACCGCATGGTACCGTTTTTGTGGAATCGCGAAAGAGACTTGTGGCTACACACACCACGTGTCGACCGCGCGATTCTGTGTCCTGTCCTTAGAGACACGTGGGAACGAACTTTTGTCTGCTGACCGCTTAGCACTCGGAAAGTGGACAACCGTTTGGACACACGTGTTTCCGTCCGTGTTTTTGTATTTCATGTTTCCATTACAATCACCCACTGTCACCTTCACTCTTCTTTAATTTTCAAAGTGAAACCCACACCACGTGGGCAACACTTTAAACAAATTCTTCTTACTCTCCGAGAGGAGTTTGCAGTCTCATTATGAGATGAGCAAACAAATCTCATCTACTAATCTATTCATCTATTAATAGGCTTTTAAAGGACGTGTGTGTCTTTTAAAATGTCCTATTATCTTCACTCTTCATCTTTAATTTTCAAGCAAGATTCTCCCTAGCTCTATTTCATTGTTAGGGGGCTTACAAGCTTAAAACACACTTTTTCTAGCCACGTGGGACTTTCTTGTCCCCCCTTTTCTTTGTTCTTTGTTTTTACACTTGTGTTTCCCTTGGGACCCTCTATGTCCCAAGTCATGTTCTTCAATTTCTTCATCATCATCACCTCAATGCATCATCACATGAACTTTCTCCATTGGACAACACTGAAGCCCGGCCGCCATCTTGGATCGACCGGACACTCTTCAAAAAGCGCCAACGGAGCGGTTTTTCGCTCCATGTGACTCATTGTTGTACCTTCTCTCATCTTTTTGTGTTCTCTTCTCTTCTCTTCTCTTCCAGAGGGTTGCACTCACGCGCCCCCTGGCGGAGTTCCTCTTGTTAGAGAAAACTTCTCTTTTTCTTTGAATTTTCTCTCTTTTTGTGTCTTTCTCCTGGCCACCATAAAAACGTGCCCCGGAGGAACTTTTCAATCATCAATTTTTGGACATTGCAATAAACTGAACCGGAAGTGGCCACCTCAGCGCCACCTACGGACTTCTTCCTTCTACTCAACATAGTCCCTCACTGGGCACTGACTCTGTCTTTTCATCCAGAGCCATCCAGCAGTGAGGACTCAAAATTTCTCCAGTCTGAACATTTCTTCTGGTTCACCAAGTATTTATCTTGTTGAACACACTTCAATTTCTACACTGTTTTACTGTTTTAATAAAACTAAATTGAAACTTTTGATGTGCGGGCACCGCACCTAAGTTTTAAACTTTCAAAGTAAAACAGCTTTCTTTTCTTGCTTCTTTGGAGAGTTCAGCCATCTTGAACTTCTCCTTTGTTTGTGCATTTAAAAAGTTCAGCCATCTTGAACTTTTTGTTCTTTGTGTGTTCTTCACACACACACTCTTCATTCTTGTTTCTAAGTAAAACTAAAAGTGCGGGCACCGCGCTCTAGCTTTACTCTTCATATTGCTTGCCTCTTCTTCAGGCAACTGCAATACACTTCCATTTCTAATTCACTTTCCGCAGTGCAATTTCGATTGGGTGGTGTACCACGCTCGCAATTGCATTGTACATCTGTTGTTTCTTCATCGAGACTTTTGGGGATTCTTATAACCTCCACGTGGTCACCAAATACCACGTGTAGAGAGAGATCTTACCAAAATTGATACTCAATAAAGAATTTACAAACACACTGTACCAGTTGGGATCGTCACACCCAACTGAAGAACAACGCCAACACCAACACAGCCACTTAAACAACGATACCATCTTTATTAAACGTAGGGAAACTATCGTCACTCAGTGTATAAGGGTACGATAGTGTCGGTTGCCGACGAAAAGACTGCAATCTACAGCGAGATCAACGGCCAAACCTACATAACACCGACTTACATTGATCACTACGTGTTACACAAGCCTTAACATAATGGATGCTCACCCACGACTAACTGGGACCGCCCGGAGAGCTCTTCCGCACTCCAGGGGAAGCATATATCCATCAGCATTATGGAGGGCCTATGCAACATCACAGACATACGATACACAATACGCCGCATCATCACGTGTGGCTGTCCCACTCGGACCCACCATAGATCCAGTTATTCAACCTGGGACCTGGTGGGTGCCACGAAGTGGCGGCACCCAAAGTAATGATGTGCATCAACAGTCTACACGGCGCACGGCTCGGCCCACAAACAATAGTACATTTCGACGCCTAATGTCGTCCACATGTTACTCCAGATATCAACAGGAGCGACCTCCGCTACTACCAGATCCACTTCCCACACAGTCGTGTGATGGCTGTAAACTCAACACCATCATGCATCAACTTAATGAACTAAAAATACAGATCACTCACATGATGATTATTCATAATGGCACCCAACCGCCGCCTGCGCCACCACTACCGACTACATGTACTACAACACCACAATATCGCCAATATCGTAGCGAATCAGACAACTCCGCCGTACGCTGTCGGGCACCGAGAGCCGTACGAGTCCGGCTACGATTCATACTACAGACGACATGTACCAGGTCCATATACGACACCTGAAGAGCGCGCGTACTATGTACCGCGCTATACAAACTATGAGCGTACAGAACATCAGTACGCGCACCCGATCTACGATTTCACAAGGGAGGCCTCCGATACGGACCACCGTAGTGTGGTCATGGTACCGGATATGCCTCCTGAGACAACCAATTATGACAGAGCACCGGCCGGCATGCCAATAATGATGGTCGACTACATCCCGGAATTAACCTGGGGAATGGATGACCTAACTACCTGGCATGGTACCCTTGAGGTCATTAACCTCGCCACCGCCGCCTTGGGTTGCACCGCCAATGAGGTGGTCGCCATCTTGGCCCCAGGTGGTGGGACGTCACTCCAAGGGCGCCCCTGCTGCCGCCGGATGCTGAAAGACCTATATAGACAACTGAAGAATACTTGCATGCCCCAAGAGATAGGAGATCATAGTGTCAGTGATGACAGTCCGAAAATCACTGTCACTATCAATGGCAAAGAGGTCCGCATGCTCGTAGACACCGGAGCTCATGGTAGTGTAATATCCAAGGCACTTGCAAAGCAGCTCCAACTCAACATCAAGCCTATGGCCCATCCGCCAAGGATTGAGGGAGTTGGAGGAAACACCATCGCCGTGGCAGGGCAAGTCTCCGCTACTGTGGAAATTGCCAAACAATCTGCCACGGGCCGCCTGCTGGTTATCACTGGCCCACCCGACGCCATCTTAGGCCGAGACCTGGGTAGGGCACTGAAGCTCCTTGTGTCTATGCAGACCAATAAAGTCTACTTAGAAGACGACCTTTTTGAATCAGCACTCCGAAGGCAGAGTATTCAGGCGTACGTCAAGAGTGCCCTGGAAGAAATCACGCCAGCCACTCTTGGGGAGTCGGACACCGCTCCCATTGAAGTCAAGCTTATGCAGCAACCGAACGAATACCTAGTAGTCAAAGGGCTAACACAGCTCACTGGCCATGGGACAACACTAGTGGAGGTAGAGGCCTCTGGGATCCTCACAGATCAGGATCTTTTCGTGGTCTCTCCTGACGAGAAGCTACGCGCCTCGAGGGGGGTCTGGGTGGCCCCCGGCATTATGCAAGGCCGTAACAGCAACAGCTTCCTAGTCGAGGTCCTGAACACTACTACGGGGCCATTGACCCTGGCCTCCGGCGAAGTGATAGCCCACGTACAAAAAGACTACTGTTTCGAAACGGTTGAAGTAAAGACCACTTCAAACGCTGACCCGATCATGACAAAAGAGTCAGGCGCTAAATTCGATGAAGCAATGCAACTCGGGCCTCGATTACGTAATGGCCAGAGGCGCATTCTAATGGATCTTTTGAGATCCTATCGAGATGTCTTCGCGCTAGAAACGTCGGAACTTGGATGTACCAACCTCACGGAACACCGAATCGATACTGGCGATCATGCACCCGTGCGGGAACCCCTCCGAAGGAGTGGCCCCGAGCAGCGGGAGATCATCCGGAAGACAGTCGAGGAAATGCTCAAATCCGGAGTAGCCAGCGAATCCAAGTCTCCTTATGCTTCAGCAGTAGTCCTGGTGAAGAAGAAGGATGGACAGTGGCGTTTCTGCGTCGACTATAGACGCCTGAACGATATCACCAAACCAGACAATTACCCACTACCCCGAATCGATGATGCTTTAGACTCGCTTCGGGGGTCGAGAATCTTCGCGACCCTCGACATGATCTCCGGCTATTGGCAATTTGAGGTCGCCAAAGAGGATAGGGAGAAGACCGCGTTCATCACACCCGGTGGGCTGTTCGAATTCAATCGGATGCCCTTTGTCTGCGTAACGCTCCTGCTACTATGCAGCGTGCCCTGGACATCCTTTTGGCTGGCCACAAATGGGAGACTTGTCTAGTCTACCTAGACGACATCATCGTATTCGGCGCGACTTTTGAACAGTTTATGGAAAGGTTGGACTGCGTCCTAGGACTCCTAAGAGAGGCGGGGTTGAAGCTTCACCCCGAAAAGAGCTTCTTCGGCTACGACGAAGTCCTCTACCTGGGACACATCATCTCCAAAGAAGGAGTGCGTCCAGACCCGAGGAAAGTGGTTGCCATCTCCGACTTAGCGGCGCCTACTAATGTCAAGGAGGTGAAGCGATTTCTGGGCATGGCCGGTTTCTACCGGCGATTTATTGTTAACTTTGCCCACATCGCTAAACCACTCACGGATATGACCAAAAAGGGGCTGCCCTTTTTATGGACGATCGACAGAGAAGCAGCATTCACTCTGTTAAAGACTAAACTTGTCACCGCGCCAATATTGGCCATTTACGACCCAGATGCCGAAATCAAAATGCACACCGACGCCTCTGCTTACGGCATCGGAGCTATCCTCTACCAACAGTCACCATCTAAGGAACTGCAGATCCTGGGTGGTGTCTCTCGAGTGCTCCGAGACGCCGAATTAAACTATTCAACAACAGATAAAGAGTGCCTCGCAGTGGTGTACGGCATCGTCAAGTTTAGACCTTATCTCTTTAACAAAGCCTTTGTCATCGTCACCGACCATCATGCACTGTGCTACTTAAAAACCGCACAGCGACTCCAAGGACGCCTGGGTCGCTGGCAGCTACTGCTCCAGGAATACGACTACACCGTAGTCTACAAAGCCGGCATCACTCACGTGGATGCAGATTGCATTTCACGGAGTCCGGTGGACGTTCCTGAAGACTGGAAGCTGCAGGCTACCCCAGATGACCTCGACGACAGCGTGGTTTACGCAGTCACTTTGCGTTGGGATTGGTCGGTTGAACAAACAAGAGACCCGAACGTGACACAGATTAAGACCGAACTTCGCAACAATCCAAGTACCGAGCTTCACCATACCTATGTCATCATAGACGAGGTTTTGTGTGCCCTTGTCTACCAGGGCAGCATAACACCCAAGCTCGTGACGGTGGTACCCAAACATCTGGTACCCGAAGTTCTGAGACTCTTACACGATAGTCCTGAAGCCGGACATTTCGGCCAGGATAAGACATTAGAAAAGGTGTGCCAACGGTTCTTTTGGCCAACCTGGAAGCAGGATACCATCGAGTATGTGCGCACGTGCGAGATATGCCAAAAGTGCAAGACACCACAGTCCAAGCTGCCCGGGTTCCTCCATGAAATGGAAATTGGAGACCCAGGTGAATGCTGGGGAATCGATTACATCGGTCCCCTGCCAAAATCACTGGGTGGTGTCAAGCACATCATCCTGGCAGTGGATTACGCCACCAGATTCTGTTTCGCACGAGCTGTGCACAGCCAGTCGGCCAAAACAACTAAGAATTTCCTCCAAGATATGATCGTGTATCTTATCGGGATGCCCAGGAGGATAATCACCGACCGGGGAACACCTTTTACAGCTAAAGACACACAAGCGCTGTGTGACGAGCTGGGAATAAAGCACGCCACCACGACAGCGTACTTTCCGCAAGGAGACGGTCTTGCGGAAAGGACCAACAAAACTATAATGCAGACCGTCAAGAGACTCCTGACACCTGAAAAAGGACAGCGGGATTGGTATTTCCATCTCCAAGCCGCCACCTTCGCTTACAACACCGCGACCCATACGTCAACGAAGTTCTCGCCATACCGCTTAATGTTTGGAAGAGAGGCCCGACTACGAATCGACAATCGGGCACCTCTCCTACCGAAGGTTATGGATTCAAACCCTGCAGCACCTTCTGTGGTTGCCACGGAAGAGGTCGAGATCGCAAGGGCCAACCTGCACGAGGCCCATCTGCGACAGAAGAAGTACTATGACGCAAGACGGAAAACTCCACACACGTATAAAATCGGAGACCCAGTACTCGTTCGAGACCAACGCATCGTACCTGATGAGACCAAGAAACTACGTTACTCGTACAGGGATGGTTACACGGTAACCAAAATCATCAGCGACACGGTGCTCGAGCTGGAGCACGAAGATACGTTTGGAAGATTGATTCGAGACACGGTGAACATTGTGCATATCAAGCCAAAACAACTGAGGACAGTTGTTCAAGGGTTGGAGGGGGAAGACAAATCCAGCTCCCCACAACAAGAGGAACCTACCTCCTCACCACAATAAACCAATAACCCTATCAACAACCCACACAACCTAAATTTTTTCTTTCGGTTGTTTATATCATCACATTGGTCACTTGATGACACACACCAATATAAACAAACAACAACGTGTGTGACCACAAACATTCACACACCCCTGCCCACATTTCACCACTCGAATCTGATTCCAATGGGGAAACTTTCGTACACTGCGTTTGGGGACCAGGTCGTCTGACAACAATAACAAACAACAGTGGAAGAACGGCGTTTAATACTCAGAAACCGACACCCCGCGAGCCTCCAATAACAAACAAATTGGGTGGCTTATTGGAGTTCCAGCCAGCTTCGTGGAATTATACGATTTCCATGGGACCCTGGAATTTCACACCTCGATGGGGAAGTCGGGAAACACAAGTATATAGCCAACGCCAGGCTGGTCACCAGCACTTCGGAAACAATTCTGGAAGAACAAGGATGTCACAGTGCAACGAAACAACGGGAAGCCAGGACGATGCCATCCCTGACCCATCTACTAGGATGGACTCGGATGACACGACAACGCAGCAACTCGGCATCGAGGAAGTCGGGGACGACACAGCGCGCGCCATTGACCTAACGACGTCAACTGCCTCGTCTCGCCATATCGCCGCAGCCTCAGCAACCCCCATACTAACTTTGCCACAAGTGACACAACCTTTTCGCATACCAACAGTCACTACCAGGAGACTACCGGTATATCGACCGCTTCGTCAGGAAGCACGATGTGAAAGACTGCTAAATAATTGCTGGGCACTCTGGCAACGACAGGTGCGGCCCGCAAACACCTATTACATCGGTCACTATGACCTGATGGAGGGATTTCCGCGCCTCTACATACCGGAGGAAGGGCGCTACGTTGTAGGAATGTCATACTACCTGCAACTCTCTATGGCCGTCCTAATTCCGTCCACCCGGTACATCGAAATATACCAGTTTGCCGAGCAGCCCATCACTCCAGCATTGGGCGCCCTTCAGCAGGCTTTCTTTAACAGTCTCCTGGGAGTCCCACTTAACGGAGCATACAGCATTGCCCGAATGATCGTTTGGAGGACCCGCGCCACTTACCAGGCCGCCATCCTGTGGGACGCCGTTTACGGTGTCCTCACCGGGCAACCACCGGGCCGACTGATCGCCGCCGACGCCACCGTCCACCGAAGTTTCATGGAAAGTCTCCGGGGCTTCGACAACGGATGGATCGTCGCCGCCTGGGAATCCTATCATCCCTGGCTGCGGAGCCACCTCCTCCACTCACCGTCAGACCCCCTACAAGCACTTCACGGATATGTTTCTGCATGTACATGTGCATGCAATCAACCGACGTGGGTATAGATTAGAAAACCGTGTGGTCACCGCCCATTGGGGTGGTGAGCTCGAAAAATATAAAAAAAAAAAAAGAAAAGAATTCTGTTATAACTGCTTTATGTATAAATAAGTATTTCTTGTAAATTTCCATAGGAACTCGCCACCCAGCGAGTATTAATTGTGTTTGCCTTTTTATTTTCAGAATTTGCATTTTTAAGGGCGCTGACACTTCGGTGCCAGTGCCTTTCCATAACCACCTCTGTACACGGTAAGTCCTCAGCCACCCATGTCTCCCCGCTGCGTAACTTGAAAACCTTCCACCCTTGGCTGGAGTACGAGGACGTACTCCAAGCAAAGTTGGAGGGTATGTAACACCCTGTAAATCGTGATCCCGCCAAAACCATAGCCTGGGGGGTAAACAACTCTCAACCGTCCCTCCCTCCTCTCTGACTCACCTTTCTGACTCATGCCCAAGTGGCGGATTGATACGTAAAGGACCATGGTCACTTGGACCTGGTTACGCCTCGCAGGTGTACACAGGTCCAAGGTATAAAAGGACCATGTTCCTCTTTGTTCCTCAGTTCTTTCCTTTGCCTGTTTTTGCGATACATTCCAAATCATGGGCCTGAGGATTTCCAGTTAGTATTTTACTATTCACCCTTGTATCTGTACTTCTTACAAGGAATGAATAAAAGTGTTGTAATAAGAAGTAGCGTTGTCTCTATGTCTTTATGCTAATAACTTCTCTTCAGAGGCCGGAGGTTTCATAGGGCAGGAGCTATACGATTCTCAGCAGCTACAACATCTTCTCTAGTCGGAATACCGATGGAGAAGATGTATATCAGCATCAACCGGAAGAGAGAGAGATGGCCGCCACTCTCCTGCATTGATTTCACCCCCATGCAGAAGAGTGACTTCAATCTATCTCCATCCAGCTCTCTCTACAGCTCGGATCTTCTCTGTGCAGGTGTCGTACTGCTCAGAGAAGAAACGAAAAGTAGAAAATGTCATCTAAAGGTTGGTAATAAAATATTGGTTGATGTCAAAAGCTCACAATGTTCATCCTTTGATCCTGACCCTTAGTATCTCGTCCGAGCGAGATAAAAAAAATATTTCATGTCCTCAACAAGGCTCGGTAGTATTCTACTTTGAAACAAACTTAGAATTTTTTTAAAAAAAAATGCAGTGTAGTTGTTTCTGAAAAGCTGAGTGTACTTTATACATGTATAAGTAAATGGGAATCGAGTCTTTTTACCTGTTCGTAACTTTTGCCATAGTGTAACCGTAAGAATTGTGGATGCCATAATGTCGAACTTTCTTATTTCCTTGCCACTGAATGCCATCCATACAAATGGTCTGCCAGTAAAGTCTACTCTTAGCTAAAGCTCCTTGAGAGAACAACAAATGCAACATTCAATCTCGGTTTCGAATGTCACTTTCGAAATTTGTTGGATTTACTTGGTAAATAAGGAGGGTTGTTGAAGTTGTCTCTTAAACACATGTCTGCAGTTCCATTCCTCCAGTTGAGTGGATAATTTTCAACCTTAACAAATTATATAATATTGATAATAATTACGATATAATAAAAACAAATGTTTTAAACAGTTTTTTGTACAAATCTAGTTTTGGCCCTCTTAGCTTAAGTGAGTTAGCTTATTATTTAAGCATCGCTTCCACTTATACTCGTCATCGAGTCTGAATACATGAGTCTGTAAACATTTTCATAAAAAGACATAAAAGAGTTCCGAATGTAAATGAAGTTTTTGTTGTCATGGTCATGTTGAAGTTGAAATGTATACAGTCATGAGTTTTAGTGGAAACATATCTTTTGAAGTAACTTTTAAAATAAATTCAAACTATTTTAAAATGTGAAATGTAAATGGATAAAAAAAGAAAGGTTTTATGGTCGTTTTTTTCAAAAAACGTCTTTTCAAACCTTTGTAAAAAAAAAAAAAAAAAAGGTTTGTTTCAAAGACATCATCGTGAAAACACTATTATTGCAATTTACATTCGATTACTTTTCTTACATCGTTTAGTTCAAAATTTCTCCGAATGTAGGCGCTGCGATCGTTGTTGATTGAAAAATGGTTTTTTAACGTTTTTTCTCCCGGTTCGAAGTCACATAATAATTAATTGAAAAATAATTTCGCGTGCTAATCTTATAAAAAGAAAACATGGTGAAGCCAGTAGATTAATGCACGTAATAATTATTTTGTTATTGTTCTGAGTTGTTTTTAACGGGAGTTCTTCAAATGTTTGGGTGACGGTTTTTTGCTCCTATGGGACTTAACATGGAGTTAAAAAAACGTAAGATTTTAAATGTTATTTAAAAATAGAAAGCCCTTTTAAAATTTAGAAAAAGGAATAATCCTGAAGGCAATAAACACATGTAAGTACGTGCTAATTTTTCTGATTGCTCTAAATCATTTTTAATCAGAGTTCTCTTAACTTTTGTTGGACGGTGTTTTAGTCCTATGGGACTTAACATGGAGTTTAAAAACGTACGATTTTAAACGTTATTAAAAAATAGAAGGACCTTTTCAAAATTTATAAAAAGGAAACATCGTGAAGCCAATACATGAATGTATGTGCTAATTATTTTGTTATTGTTCTAAATCAGTTTTAACGAGAGTTTTTCAAATGTTTGTGGGACGGTTTTTGATCCTATGGGATTTAACATGAGGTTAAAAAACGAACGACTTTGAACCTTGTTTAAAAATAGAAGGACCTTTTCAAAAATTATATAAATCGAGCACGTGAAGAACAATACTTTTTATTGCATTTTGCGCTTTACTGTATTTGAATTGAGCGATTGTGAAGCGATTTCTTGCAGTTTTAGTAACACCATATAAGAACACTCATTTGTCTCGTTGTCGTCTGCTCAAAACAACAAGATGGACGTGGATCTAGGCTCTTAACTTTGGAAGTTCTTCTGAAAGTTCTTCCTTTGTTTTTGAATTTTAAAAAGCGAATAACACAATCCTTGCGCTTAATGTCCAAGTAAAATTCACTCGGAGACCATGTTTGTGATGCTTACCAATGAAATGCTGTGAAATCGAGTCATACTACGCAGTCTTTCGATGTTTCGAGTCCACACTTTCATGATATTCGGACTTCCGAAATCATAGAATACTGAATTACCAGACGATGTCTGGTAACGGTAATAAGAGAGACTTAGATGAAATTTTACTAACTAGTTATAATTTCGAAATCTCACTCGTCCAACGAGCGGTTCCTTTCCGAACGAATTATTAACGAAGACTGCGTAACGTAGTCCCTCGTCGTAAGGCGTGTACGTTCCACTGGGCATCTCTTTGCTTACAGCTGGATCGAGATCCATATCCAGATATACGTTGTTACGAACCAGTTCGTCGACGAAAATGAGAAAGTTTGGAAACCGACGATGGTCCAGTGTGAAGTCGAGGCCACTGTTTTTGTATTCGCTGGCCAAAGTTACCACATCCTATAAAACATAACAAATTAAATCAAAACTTCGAAGAGTAATTTGTATTTTGCAATGGAATCAAATTGACTACGGCTGGTATATTGTTTCATACATAAGAAATATTATTTCTCGATACATCTCTGAGAGAATCTTTAACAGCCTGAATGTCGGTGGCTCCAATGTGATTGATTTGTAAACCCAGAGCCCAATAAGGAGGTAAAAATGGACGACCAACAGCCTAATTAAATAAGAAGAAGGATTGGATTAGAAAGAATTTGCATTTTCAGAAATTGGTTTTATAATTTTAACAACCACTGTACCTCTGTATATTGTTTTACTACATCTTCTGGTGTTGGACCCAAAAATATGTAAAAGTCTAGCGGACCTCCGAGTGCTCTGTAGGTCAACATTGGTATTGTTGGTTCAACCTGAACATCTATATAGAATACAAAGAAGGAATTAAAAATTCTTCTGAGAATTTTTTTCAAATTCTGGATATTCTGTTGTTTTTTTTCAGAAAGAAACACTAAAGAAAATTTGGAAATGTGGTTGAAACTAGAATTGTAGCTGAATCACGTAATAGAAATTTTCATTGTTTTGATATCTTTCAAAATAAACGTTTTATAGACAAAATTAAAAAAAATATAAGCTTAAAGTTAGGCCATTTTCCAGTTCACATTAAAAGCTTATTTTAAAATATAACAACATCAAAATATTCTTAAATGATTGAGTCATTCTTCTAGTTTCTAAAACACTTTCAAGTTTCTTGTAATTTTGCTCATGAAAGACATAATATTCAGAGTTTGAGGATTGTTTACACTTTCAAACCTCTCCTTAAGTATTTATAATAAAAACGAAATTATGTAACTATTCCGCATTTTAAAAGTGCAACATTAAGATGAAAATTAGGTGTTTTTCTTTAGAAACTGGAAGAGTAAACGAATCTCATCAGGTTATTTTTCATGGAGATATTTTTGAAAATAAACTTTCTTAAGGCAATTTCAAGTAGCTCATTTTTGTTTTTCACTTCAAGTTTTGGTCAAAATGGAAAAAAAAAATCGGTTTTAATAACGTTTAAAAACTTAAAAATTTTTGTTCTTTTCTTTCTGACAATATTGTTAAAAAATGTCAACATTAAAATTTCCTTAAGTGATTTCATTTACTCTTCTAGTTTCTAACTATTTAAATCATGTTTAAAACTGGCGTTTAAAAGGCTAGAAAGTGCAGCATCCCGATTTCTAGTTGGCCTTTTGAGTAGCAAAATCACGCTTAAATAAGCGTCATAAAAGGGTATATTTTAAAAATAAGATGTGTTAACTGTGGTTTAAAACATTGCTAATTGCATAATTAATAAATTATGGCTCATAAATCGTTTTGGCATAATGTCGTTGTGCTTTTTTTATACCTATATGTTATAACTTGTTAGGATGAGCTCTTCTTGTAAGTGGCAAATCATATTGTTGATCATAATGGGGTGGAAAGTTGAAACTGCTTTAATATCAAGTATGCGAATCAGTTGTAGTCATTTGTCATTTGTAAGTCATTATTCTTGGTCTCTTTTTTTCTTTTCTTTAAAGGATAGAAAAAAAGTGGAACCAAAATTTATGATGTTATGTAGAATATTATGGGGCACCAAGTGTAAAAGTGAAAAATTATGGGGCACTTTTGTGTTAATGACTTTTCTTAAAAGTGAAATTGCCTCATAAAGAAGATAAAAATGTGATAAGACAATAATTGATCAATAAGGTGGGTTTTCATGCTCGTTTTAAGCTTCCAAAATTCATGCTCTAAGCTATTGTGCCTAAAATAAAAATGCAGAAAACGCGCACAAATTGGATGATCTTTCGAAATTTGCAATATAATTGTTGCATAATTTCACTTATTTCTTTAAAATAAAAATAAAACATTTTTTGATCAGAACAAAATTCTACAAAGAGTTCCTTAAATAAATAGTTTTTATTTTGCTTTTTTTTTTTCGGATATTTTACATTTCATGTTTTCACGTATTCAAAGTTTTTTTTTTTATTATCATAAAGCACATTTCGAAAACAAAGTCTTAAATGCACAGTATTTCTTGTAAAACAAAGGATTTTTGTTTAGACCGTCATACGTTGTGTACTGAACAATTTCTTTGTGTTAACCAATATTTTGTATTATCCATTTCATCTTAAACGAATGAAAATATATTGTTAAACCTAGATCTATACTCGGGAATGAAACTAAAAAATATATTTCGTGTTATCCGATTTTGTTTTTGTGTTAAATGGTTTTCACTGTATAATATTTGTGACAATTTGCAATTCAAGTATAGCGCAAACTTTATGGAAACCTGCAAAGTATTCACATAACTTGATGAAATGCTTTGCATCTACACTGTGATGTGTGAAGAAGAATCTACATTGCTAACAGGGGCGGATTTACCAATAGGCAGAGTAGGCAGCTGCCTAGGGCGGCAAATTGTAAACATTTTTTTTTTGGAAATTCGTTTTGGATATAAAAAAAAGTATTGTAAAACAATAAACTGCCTAATATAACTTGGTTTCCAAGAGTAATTGATGTAACAAGAGCCAGAATGACCACTTCCGACAAAACAGTTGACATTACCAATGTTAAAAGCATACAAAAGTAACTTTATTACTTTAAGAAATTATAGGCCATGTGTTTTCAGTTGCTGCCTAGGGGGCGGCAAAATAGTAAATCCGCCACTGATTGCTAAATGTGAAGAAGAATCTACATTGCTAAATGTGAAATGTGTAAAGTTTGATGTTGGTAATGAAACAGTTACATTACGTAATGTATATTTTCTATGCAACACTTTGGCAGTTGCACCTTTGCAGTAGAAATGGAAAGTGCAATAATGCTATGTAGAAAAGGTGAAATTCATGGTGAAATAGGCCCCTGAACACATTGCAATTGTTTATTGGTGTTTAAACTTTGGGTTTTGACAATGCATTTCGAAAGCTGAAAATCGACTTTTTATCCCTCTGCCACAGGGTTGCTTAGCTGCTTGCAGAGTCATTTTTCAAATTCAAATTTCAAACGAGGCTAATTTGATGTCATTTGACTCATTTGGCTAAATGTTTGGTAGACATTTTGTTTTTCTTACCTACAGCGTAACTCGTATGCAAAAGTACAGCATGAGCTCTGCCATCATTTTCCAAACACATGTACATTGCATGACCTGCGTGAATCTTTGAATTCAACTGTTCAAATGAATAAGCAAAAAAAAAACCCCCATCAGGTTAATATATAATAAGTCACATAAAGGTGTTGTGAAAGTTGAGATATTTTTTTATCACTTCTAACTTGTTCTTGTGTGTTAGCTGCAAAGACACTCCATGTGGGCCAAGTCGTACGATTCGGTTTATTCATGGTTGGTGGTAGAAGAGGTTCGAAACCGTGAATGTTCAATGATGGCAATTTGGTCGTCAGTTGAACGAATTGGCTTGCAAATGTGAGACCGCCAACAGATGTATTAAAACTGAAAATACAATTAAATTGTTAATTATTAATTAATCTTTAAGACGATTCATGAGTTATGTATTTTTGAGAGAAAAGTTTCAAATTTTGTGTGTATTATTACACGAGCACGTATATATTTTTCTCTCTCGTAATTTGAGTGCTTTGCAAATACAAATTATGTTCGTATTTTTATGATTGCTACTATATTACTAATCATTATCGTAATAATCCCATTTTTATGTTAGGTAAACATTAATAAAAAAAAAATACTATTTGTCCACCGTATTCGGTAGGAAATATTATAAAAATCGATTGTTTGCATAAAGTATAATAAAGTGAATCCTCGGGATTCCATTTTCTTTTCAAAGGCAAACCTTCCCAAAAGGCACTTGGACACAGGGTGTGTCACTTAATTTTGTGACTTTTAATTTCCTTGCAAACCTTACATTATTTTTAATGCGAGTTTAGACCACACAAACTTTTATTATATAATTTCAGCTAATAAAGTAAAAAGTTATTTCCTGCCATTACGCATGATTGCTACAACAAAGGCACGAACTGTACCCAACAATATGTCAGAAAATGAGGTTAAATGAGCATATAGTAGGTACACATTTTTTTAAATGAAAAATGATGCCATTACGCCCAATACACATATTCATATATCAGTTATGTACTTGGCAGCTCTTGTTGTAGTTATAGGGCGCCATTTTCAAATGGTTCCACAACTTTCCGCTCCTCCCGTTCACGTGCATTGAATTTCCAAAGTTGCATTCTGACGAGCAACTATAGAACTATAGTACCTCAGCTACGCCCAGTCTGAATTGGCCTATCATTTGAGGCACCTATTGCACAGGTTACTGGGAATGTATTGCACCCAACATTTCCGTTCCTGCTTTTCCGGTTAACGTGCTTTAAAGTTAGTTAGATACTTAAAGTTAGACGCATTGAAAAATAGCTGTGAGAAATTCTACCAAACCTTTCAACATGGGCCCCACAATACACAAGATATAAACTGTAGATGTTTTCATGTGTAATATATGCTTAAAATAGAGGTATGTACAAGTTGCACGATTTCGCTCTCTACTCTAGGTTCAAATGACAGCATGTAGTCACTTTTATTTAAGAGTAAAGAAAAGAATAATCAAAAGGGAAAGAACAAAACCTCAAATGGAAAGAAAAAAACACCACTTCGTGCTTTTGCGTGTACTTTAGGTGTGTTTCCAGGTGTGTTTTGTGTAATTGTTTTTTTTTTTTTTTTTTTGCATCTTTTGAAGTTACTTGAAAATTGCGCCTGGATCCCACATATACACAAAAAAGCAGAAATAGATAAAAAGCATGAGAATAAAGTTTCTGTTATATTTCGGTGTTTCTTTGCGTTCACTGATCCTCACGCTTTACAATGGAAAAGATTTCAATGACAGTTTTGAGTTTATAAAACATGGGAGCTAGAAAGAATATGCCATAAAGAATAATAGATCGCAAGGACGCCATCTTAATTGACTGAAAAGATGTAATTCTGCATGGCAGAATAGAAAAAAGTTGAAACAATATCAGCTTCTTTTCTGATTAAAATATGATGCAGCATAGAAATGTGCCCAAATTAGTCGTGCAACTTACATGACAGTACCAGTCTCAACTCTTCGAACCTGAAGTCCGAAAGGGACACTGGAACGATGGTAACTGACTGCATATAATTTGGGTTCTCTCGAAGATTTCGGTATTCCATCCATTTTTTCCACGGGAATTTTCGGATCGGGAGATGGAGTATTTCCATTTTCATCCTCTGACGGATTGTAAAACTGAATAAAATGAATAAAAAATTTTAATTGAAATTAGAGATTTACATTTTCTAAAAAAATATATATATATATTGAGGCGGCTAGCCCTACCAGCCAATTTGGGGGGGGGGGGGGGGGGGCAAACCAGGCTCGTGAAGCTAACTAGAGAAAAATGACGCCTGTGAAAACCGCCATGCCCACAAAACTTTCCACACCCATGAAACCGATGGGCTTTTGTGTACATCTCTAAATAGAAAACTAAGTGTCGTAATAATCATTAATATCAATTTGTTATTAATGATCTTTGTGACACTAGTTATCTATCACTGTGTGTGGGCTCATCGGATTGCTTATTTTATTGTATGAAATTTCTTATGATTAATTACTGAACATTGTCAAAATTGGATTTTCTATCTTGATTTTTTGGTATTTTTGAGTTCTGCAGAAAAATTACACAAACAGCGTCAATCCAGTTTGGATATACTTAAACTGTAGATATCTTTAGTCTCGATTTCAAACATTAATTGACTATGATTGTTTTATTCATTAAAGTCTTAATTAAAACAAGATTTGGTTGTTTGTTTTATAAAGTGAAAGTTTTTATTTAGAAATTTGCAATGTAATTTGAGAATAATGTTTTGTAGTTATTTGACTTTAATTTAAATTTTAAGGATAGTTGGTTACAATTTATGGTTAGACTCGGCTTTTTCGTTAACTTTTAAAAAGAAATTGATACGTGTTAGAAACCAATTAGTGCTAGTAAGCTTAGTGCTAGAAAGTAATTAATAAGGCAAAGAAAAAAAGCCATTTTGTAGTTTAATGAGTTTTCTTCTAATTGTTTCTAGTTTTCTCTTTTTTCTAGTCTATAGAATAGAAAAAGAAAAAAACTAAAAAACATTGAAAACCAAAATTTGCATTTTCAAACTGCTAATTCGCAGCTAAAACTATAAAGTGAGTTTTAAACTTAAAAGTGAGCACACAAAAAGTATATATTGAGTTCAGTTAGGGAAATAAAGCCATACTTTAATTTCCTGTTAACTAATTAATGTTTCTAAAGATTGTCAGTTAAGATAGTTTTAAAGTGTGAACATCCCTGAAATTCTGATTATTCATAAGCAACATTAAGAGAAACATGAAAGTGTTTTAGAAACTAGAAGGGTAACTCAATCACTTAAGAATATTTTGATGTTAATATATTTCAAAAATAAGCTTTTTATGTGTAAAAGTGAACTAGAAAATACATTATGAGAGACAGCCCAGAGACCTTTGTCTTCATTTTGTAACCGAAAAGTCTTTAAAAAGTGGCGTGTGCGCCAAGGCCCTAATAACACACGCGTTCAAATTTCTTCTTGTGGTTGGTTTCTGGTAAAAGTTGTTTTCCTTCTTTTATGACTGACTTTAAATAGCGGACAAGTAGTTCAATTGATGGTTAAGTTCAAGTCTAAAAGACTTGGTGGAGTAATTGAAGAACGAGTTATTAAGTCTTCATTTTAAAAGTTAAACCCATGAAGGTAATTAACTCTAGAAAGAAAAGAAAAAACGTTTAATAATTTAATTTCGGATGTAGAAGAGAATCAAAGCGATATTTGTGGCCTCGGTTTTAATAAAATGTGGCTTCACACAAGGTTTATTAACGTTTTCGTTTTCAGTAATATAATAATAATAATAATAATAATAATAATAAAGTCAAACAATATTCCATTGTGATGTTGAATAAATTCACACTGTTTTAATGTGAAAACGTGATAACTTCAGACAGGAAAAAGTGTTACACCTGTTTTTTTCTCTCTTCTTTTTTCAGTTGTCACGTTTTTAATATCAGTGAGTGGGTGCACGTAAAATGCGTCTTCTTTTTAAAAAAAAAATAGTTGAAAATATCTGAGACTGTATTTGCTGAAATTATGAAATTCCATATAATTGTTAGTAACACTCCAGAATTTTTTTTTTAACAAAAATTGATATACATTGTAGGTCTATTATAATTGGTTAATTATATGAAAATAAATTTTTTAAAGTTGTTTTTCTGAGGGTTTTCTGAGGTTTATTTAAGGTATTGCTAGAGCTTAATGGAAAGAACTCTGAAAAATATTCCAAAAACGTAAATTCCACAAAATGGAACTCAGAAAGTAATTTGCAGCCTATAGCTATATAATAGCATATAGAAAACTGAAAACAAAAGCAATTGTGTAAATCCCTATTTTTCAGAGTACTCTGAAATAATGTTAAAAACATTATTTCAGAGTACTCAGATTTTCCACTCTGAAACAGCGGTTTTCGGAAGAAAATAACCTTCCAAAAATTATCATTTCTGAGTGTTTCATTGAGATCTAGAAAAAAAAGCCTTTAGTAGAAATTAACATAATGAAAACGGACCAGTATGCCTGTAAATGTATTGTTATTTTATGCTGTGTTATGGCCGTATTCTAAAACGTTGCCAAAGTGTTACAACGTACAACCTTTACATAAACTCACTATATAGAGAATTTTATCTTGCATCTTTTTTTAAGCTTAGCTTTATTTAAGTAACAATTCAGAATGCAGCCAGAAAGGTTAGTCTAATGGTTCACTCTAACCTTTAGGAGAAATTTCTCAAGTCATATAAAATAGTGAATTAAATCGCGATTTAAATCAATCCAACCTGGTCAAGACGCGTTTTACCTGGTTGCCTCTTCGGTATTAATATATGCTCAAAGTTAGCCTACATACATGTGTTTTCTCCCTTGGGAAGACATTAATTACGGCCAAAAACACTCCCACCCTTTTTTCTCTAAATTTATTTTGTCCGACATAAACTCTTATTTAGACGTCCATTTGACTAAATGAAGAAGTCCATCATTCTGGAATCATAAAATGTTTGTGAGTGTGTAACACGGTCACACTTGAATATTAAAACTCGCTAATGAAGTCAAACGAAACAATAATTTGTAACAACAATTAATTACATTCATAAAAACCTTACTTATACATTTTGTTAACTGTAAATGTTCCCTTTGGAAAATAGTATGCTTCATGTGAATAAATTAAATATGTCATATTATGTCATATGATGTGTACTAAAAAATACATTTAGAAAAAACCTTGTTTAAAATGGCATAATGCTTGGAGAAGCAAACTTTCAAAGAAAAATTCAAAGTTTGTTTGAAATTATTGGAATAGTATCGGAGTCAGGGCCTAAATTGGTGGATGGATACCAGTTGAGACACGGTCTCTTGGGCGTCAGTACACCGTCCTGGTGTACACAGGCCCAAGGTATAAAGGCGCGTGCCTCAATCAACTCGTGGTCCATTTACTGATTTAAGAACTGATACTATTCACAGGGCCGGATCAGCCAACATGGAGGCCCTGGGCTAATGGGCCCCTTCCATAAATGACGTAAACCCACTTACTAGTATTGGTTTTCTCTTTCAGACTCAGTTATTTTTACTTCATTAGGAGTTAGACAGCTGTGTCGTTAAAAAAATATTCACCACGATTTTGGGGGCACTGAGCTGCAGCCCTTTCAGTTCAATGGCTAATTCGGCCCTGACTATTCACGTCTAATGGTCCCGTTGGTAACGGGATTCTACACTACACTGATTTTATTTGGTTGATCATACTTTAAAACGGTATCTGGGCGAACGGTCCCCCAGCACTAAATAGGGTCAGTATTTCGATTGCAATCCTTTGTCCGTAGCCTACGGAGGTTCCCGCATAGAAACGAATAGATGTCTAAGCTGAGAACCGTAACAAGAGCTCTACATTGTTAGATTATAATTTCAATAAATGGTAAATAGACTCGAGAATGTTATAAACATACAACAATTTCAACGAATAAATTCCTGAATCACACAATAGAATGATGACAACACATGTATACATTGTACATGTGTATGTTATTGTATATTGGTTGTGATGAAATTAATGGAATGTAAACGTGCTACAAGTGCGATTTAAAGTATTTAAACTTTCAATGTGTGGGTTTATAAATTTATATATTTAATTAACAACATCCTGTGTAATTTACATAGAAATTTAATCGAAGTTAACTTTGTTACATCAAACAATGGTCCTTATATTGTTAGAAATGACTTAAGTTAACAAATATTGTAAGAAGTAATATAACAGCTGTTTCAACATGTTTCATGTTATAACGATTGAAACAGTTTCATAATAAAACATACTTTATGGTGTTTTATGACCACAAGAAAAACTTCACATTGTTTTATATGCAGTGTACTTGATATAGCCTGCTTAAAGTTAGGCCATTTTCAAACTGCCATAAACAGCTTATTTTAAAAGATATGAACATGAAAATATATACCCCTTAAGTGCTAATTTACTCGCAAGATTCTGTTCAAGGAATAATGTAAATATTGCTGTGAATACTTTCTTGCGATCAGCGTTTTCTGTAAGGTGTTGTGCTGTGCAAGACACCACTTTAAGGACACATTGCAGTGAATTTTGATTTAGGCGGCGTGTTGCAAATGAGGCAGCAGTTGAATGTGAAACGTGATTTTGATGTGACAGTCCCTCAACCAGCAAGCAGTATTTGTTCAGCATGCTGGCTGCTATATTTAACTTTGATCACATAAAGCAGCTTACTTTCAAGAAACAGTTTACTAGTTTCTTCTCTTTGAAATATGTCCAAGAATTCTTTTTAATTATTATGCATAGATGATGGGCCATTTTTTTTGTAATTTGTACATGTGTAGATTATTCTGTTTCTTTCAGTTGTTGTCAGGATCGATCTCTGGTCGATCCAGGCAACATAACATTTGCTACTTGAAATTGTTTGCTTTCAACTGCTGCTCTTGTGCTGCAAGCAGAAATTTAAGGAATTCAAGTTTCTCCGAATTTTGCTCCTGAAAAACCAGAATAACAGGAGTTCGACAGTCGTTTATAGTTTAAAACCAATATATTACAATAGTTGACCATAAGGTGCATTCAATAACGAACTCCTGCAGAGTAATTTCACTGTAGGAAATTGTTGAGGAAGCGTTGAAAACGTCTGTCAGTTTTAAATCTACTAGAGTGACTTAAGCCTATACTGTATATAGTACGAGTATAATGAGTCCAGGAGTGATTTAAATTGAACAACTTGGTTACGGATTCACCGTGGATAATGCATATTTTAACTAAATCATTAAATGGTTGATTGCATTCTGTAAGTTCTAGCCTATACTGTTGTTAGAAGCTGAGTGTTCTGCGACAAATCTGGACGTTCTCAAACGCACCCATTGATTTGATTACAAGTTTTTTTAATTTATTAGACAGTAGAAAGGTTTTTGCCCAATTATGTGAACGTACAAAGATGGGAAAAGGACAAGATAATTAGCTCTGGCTTAAAGATACCATCACGGAAATAGCACACTTAGAATTTTCAAATTGCTTGTCTCTTTTATATATTGCTTTATTTTCAAGACGTCTATAATAGATGATGAAATCCTTTCTTTTTAGTTTTTTTTTGGATAATGATAACGCAGAATGTAATAATTTAATACAGGGTGACCTACAGCCCTCAAAAAAAAAAATAAAGTGACACTTTGATCAGACGGATTCTGTGTCTAAAGTCCAAAAAAACATTTATTTATCATAAATATCAATTATATTATTATTAATATGAATTTCTAGTCTTGTCAGACCTCAATAAAGATGTCTGTTTTTTATTATTAACATTAATAAAAGATTAGCTATGTTTTTCTGTCTGTCCATCTGGAACTTTGACAACAAATCATTGTTCTACAAGCTGTTCATTCCACTTCATTGCATCTCACAATGGAAGTCTCTCCTTCTCTCTCTACCTTTGGTATTATTGAGCAATAGTGTCAAATAGACTAAAAAGTGACAATAAACTTCCATGTTAGGTTTTTTAAACTTCTAAAGGATTGTTTCCACTCAAGACTCATGACACATAGATACATGAGTCTGTAAACATTTTCTTGCAAATATAAACGAGGATGTGTATGATGTAAATTATGTGATGATTTTTGCATTTCTGCCACATATGCCATGTTATGACAACATTTTAAACTACGTTTGCAACGTTTTTGAGTCTCTAAATAAAGTTATTACAGACGCGTAAGTTTAAGTGGAAACATACCTTAAGAATGGTACCCAGCAACTTTTCAGGTTTTTATAATAAGACTCCAAAAATATTAAAGCGGATTTAGCATTGTGTTGAAGATGAGCATTTTGCAGTTGAAGAGGAACATTTTGAAGCTGAATATGTGGATTTTAAAGCTAAAGATGAACATTTTGAAGTTGCAGATGAAATAAAATGTAAATGTAATTGTAATTTAAGCTTAAGTGGTTTAACACTAAATTTCAAACTCTGCTACAAAATCATCTTCAGTGTAGTTCTAATTTACTAAGTCATTTATTCTAAAAAATAATAATTTTGTATTAATGAAGGAACTTTATTGTCAGGCCTCTTTTGTCTGACACTTATTATGGACCTCAATAAGTATCAGCTGTAAACCTATCATCTTCCCCCATTTTAGGATGAGTTATACTCTCGTATATATACAAATATTAATTGTATAGAAAATGAATATTAATCACATCGGTCATTTATATGAATAAATTACATGGTATTGAACACACGCCGTTGTAAAATATATGTGACTCGCGATATTAAAGCGTGCGATCATTTTTTTAATTGACAATTTATGAATTTTATTGTAATTTATTGCTGCAATAATAAAGCATAGGCGTGGTAGTGAGTATTTGTTAGTAACATCTGCTTTTTTTGTGGATTGCAAATTATAATCATTTATAAAAATGATCTGGTCACATATTTTTT
Source organism: Brachycybe producta (assembly GCA_036925085.1). Classification (NCBI taxonomy): domain Eukaryota; kingdom Metazoa; phylum Arthropoda; class Diplopoda; order Playtdesmida; family Andrognathidae; genus Brachycybe; species Brachycybe producta. Next base: position 447,043 of record JAUPFP010000092.1, read on the forward strand.
TAAATGATTTTTTTAGAAAAAAATGAAACAATATTTTTTTAATTAAAAATTAAAAACATATATAAAATACATAATTATAAAAAAAAATATTTATATTTTTTTTAGAAAGTATAGTTCTACATCGTTTAAAATGAAATATTTCAGAAGCTATGAAGGCTACCTATTTAAAACTTCAGTACATTCAGCTGAAATAACATAATGAAAAGGTTTTAAAGTGTAAACGCCTCTCAAACTGTGATTATTCCCGTCTATCACATGTAAAATGAAGAGAAACTTGAGTGTGTTTTATAAACTAGAAGTAGTAGTTCAAACACTTATGGGTATTTTCATATTGATATCTTTTAGAATAAGCTTTTTATGTGTGTTTGAAAATGACACAAGTTTAAGCAGACGATATTTTTCAATTTTTGTCTATATAAAGCTTATTTCGAAAGATATCAACATGAAATTACTCTTAAGTGTTTTGAGTTACCCTTCTAGTTTCTAAAACACTTTCTAGTTTTTCTTAATTTTACTCCTGTAAGACTGAATCATAAGAGTTAGAAAATTAATTGTTCATAACCCAGCGTTAATAAGCTTCTGTATAAGCCTTTTAAGGGTAATTAGTAGCTTAATCACTTAAGGGTATTTTCATATTATCTTTTAAAATAAACATTTTATGGTAGTTTTAAATTAAAAAGCAACAATGGTTTAATGTGTCAATATTTTTGAAAGCTATAACTCAAATATGTTTTAGTTACGTAATTTACTAATTTCATATTTATAATTTCGCTAAATATATATAAATATTATATTAATTGCAAATTTGTCTGCAAACATAATCAAACAATTTCTTTTTTGATAAAATCCCAAAAGTGTTTTTCTCTTTTGAGTGTTTTATGAGTTTTGTTGGCTCAAGTCAAAGTCGTTTATCAAATGGATATTCAGAGCAGTAATTTGCACTTTCTAGGGACCAACAAAAAAAAAGCCGTGATGAATCAGACTGTTTAAAGATCCCTGGTTGTTGCTGTTGTTGCTGAAATTGGACATATACTACTATATAGAATAATAATATTATTATATTAATGTAGCCAAGGTGGAGTCTTGGTAGTTAGCGTGGGTGGAGCTCCTCTTGGAAAGTATTTTCGAGATGTGTTCTCCAGAGACTTTTTTTTCCACCTTGTTATATGGAAAGGGTTCTTCCCACCAAAACACATACTGTATAATAATAACAATAATACATTGATTCAATGCACGCCACAATACATTGTGTACAATGATGAATTGATGATGAAATTCATACTTGACAGATCTGCATTTTATTATTATTTGTTAAACAAAACCTCAGTTTAACCTTAATTCTTATCAAAATAACACATTAAATATGTAAATAGGACGGACACTAAAACTTTTAAAAAAAAAAACTTTTTAACCCCCTTTTTATTTTTGCGTTTGTTTTATTTACTTTTCTATTAACAAATGTTTGAATTGTGTTGTGTGAAAAACTGACAAATTGTAGGTTAGAGTATTCTTCAGTCTGTCTTACTGAGATCTTTTTCAACTGCACAAAAAATTCAAAGTTTGTTAGAAACTGGAATTGTAAGTGAATGAATGTAACTTAAGAGTTGTCAACGGTTCGGAACCGGTTTGCCAGTATAGGTCGAACTGATAAAAACTGGTTCCGAACGGAGTAGATTCGGTTCGGTTCTACCCTTCGCCACCTATAAACTAATGTGCTGCGCAAATCTGCTATTGAATAATGGGAACCGGTTCGCCAAGATATTCCACGAACTGATCACCCCTCGTATCGAAAAAATCGCGAACCGATTAAACCGGATAGAAACGGTTCGGTTCTTCCCGTTGTTAGCTGCACAAAAATTCAAAGTTTGTTACAAACTGGAATTGTAAGCAAGCTTGACTGAATATGTTTAATTGTGCTGAAAGGATTTTCATGATGATACTTTGTAATAATATAATTATATCTTCATAACAGACTTTATTGTTATTTGGGAGTCATTTTTATAATGTTGATGTTTTTACATAAACATTAAAAAAGTACATTTTTAAATTGCAATAATAAAGTTTATTTTTTAAATATATTGTCAAAATTGCTGATTATTGTTAAAATGCACCAACGTTTAGTGAAAAACAAAAACAAAAAAAAAAGTTGCTATTTTCAATTTGCCATAAAAAGATTATAATATATAAAACGAGGGATTAAAGAAACCTCACAGACCTTTGTTGTTGTCGTAGCCTACGAGGCTACGACAGCCTTTTTCTTCTGAAAATATTTTTTAAAAAAAAAAATAACTAATTAACTACTGCTTGAACTAATTTGGATTTTGTATAATAGTGGTAATATATGAAACAAAAAATCCATGTCTTAATCTTTTTCTATTCTTAAATTATTCCCTCCACATCGAATCCGTCTTAAAATTTAGCTCGTTTTCTCAATTCTTTGTCAAACAAGACTCTTTGTTGATTTGCAACAAAGGTCTAAAAATACTATTAGAAACACTTCGGCACAGTCAGTCACCTACTACATACACATATTCTAGTTTCTAACAATCTTTGAAATTGCACTGTCCACTGAACTGTATTAGCAAATTTACTGAATCATGGAAAAAACAATGGGATTCATCTTTCCTTAATTAATCCTATGTTGTTATTATTGTTGTTAGATTTGAAGTTGAAGAAGACATGAGGTTTCTTAATTTATATATTGTAGATTTTTATAACGTGGAATCAAGAGAATAGAGATTCATACAATAAAGATTTATATAAAGTACTTTTTTAATAACTTAATAACAGGAAATGTGCCTATTTGATGTTAACAAAGACAAGTCTAAATATTTTTTTTTATTTTGTTCTGTCATCCAATCAAAGAATTGATTCTTTAGAGTTTAGATGATTCAATGTCAATAAATAATTTTATTGTTTTAGATTAATGTGAAGAAAACTAAAAAGGGACAAAAGACAAAAAGTTATTATTAAATGTAATTCGGGAATATTACGAGAAAGAGAAACGAAACAAAATAATATTTTATAAAGCAAAATTTCATTATGAAATATTTAAAGAAAAAGTAGAAAAACCAGTTATGTTTTGAAAAAAAAATGAAGTGGAAAATATGTAAACTTGAAAAATGAGTTTCTTTTTGTGTGTGTGCTTTGATTATTTAATGAAGTTCTTTCTTGAGACTGTTTTAACAAGTTGAGCGAATTTTTGGCTCTTTGAACTCGAACTCTGTTTATTCTGTCTAAAAATGCATGAGAAACTGGAAAGTATTTTAGATACTAGAAGGGTAGCGAAGTCACTCAAAGGTATTTTCATGTTGATATATTTTAAAATAAGCTTTATATATTTGAGTTTAAAAAATAACTTTGCAAGAAGCCAGGAAGGCATGTGACAGAGGGACAAGAATGCAATTGCATCATGCGAAATGCATTGTCAAAACCCAAAGATATAAACCGTAATTTGGCTAATGTGTTTTGGTGCAGCTGAATATAAGTCAGTTTGAAAATAACCCAGCACTGCCATCAGATGATATTTTTTAAATTATAATTTTCTAAAAAGTTCATTTTGAAATATATCAGCGTGAAAATACTGTGAAGTGATTCAGCTGCCTTTCTAGTTTCTAACACTAGTCAGAGTTCATAAGTCAGTTGTTAATAAAATATCTCTTAAGTGTATTTCAAAGAGTCAGAAGATAAAAAAAAAAACTAAACTAAAATAAATATTCCTAAATGTGATTAAAAAAAACTAATAAAAAATACTGGCCTCATCTTAAATTCTTAATGTTTTACTCAACTGTAATTAACTATTAATTATATTATTACTTATTAACCCCATATCCTTGTCAATCGATGACCAACGAAATGTCAGAAATAATTCCGCCCTCTTTGTCTGTTATTATGTGAAACAGACACTTTTATATATAAATAAATGATTAAGTGTCAAGAGTTAAATGTGTGATGCACGCAATCACAGAATGTGTGCTTCTGAATTAATACATTTAAATCTTTTAACTTGATTTAATTAAACAGAAATGAACGGAAAAAAGTACATCTAAGTACTTCCAAGTAATTTCAGAAGGTTAGAAGTCTATAATATTTTGTGGGGAAAAAAATTTAAGCCTAGCTCCCACATTTTTATAAGTGAGCCCAGCCCAGCCCATTAGGACCATAAAGCCCATCATTAGATCCACGATCCTTATTGTAAAATCACACTAGGTCAACACACTCACCAGACCCATGCAGCCCACAAAACCCACTGTTTTGTCTCATTATAAAATTGCCAACTTAAAAGCCGTGGCACACAGACCACTTTTGAGTTTGTTGGGTTCGACTGTAAAATGTTGTCGCAGGTGGCCGGGTTGTGGTTGACATAGCATTGCTATATGGAAAGGTGTGCCGACCTTTGCGCACAATCGAGCGGCTTCTAGAGTCGAAAACGACCACCGGCGGGGAGGGGCTCTTGTTCCATGTATATTATTATGAAAAGGTGTCGGACTTTTGTACACGAGCTACACGCCGACTTTAATTTTGCAGCCGAACTTGACCACTGAAAGAGTGGTTCGTGTGCCAAGGCAGTTAAGCTCAGCTTAGTCCAGTCTACGAAAAATTTATTTCGAAAAATAAAAGAATGAAAATTCTACTAAGTGATTTTGTTAGTGTTCTATTTTTTAATGCACTTTCAATTTCTTCTTGAAGAACTTTTTTTCTTAAAACTTAAAGTAATCAAGAGTTGAGAGTTAACTGTACATAAAACATCTTAACAAAAACATGCCAAATTGAGTTTTTTCTTCTTCTTCTGAATATCAATTTACCTTTATCCTGAGTCTAGTCGATGTCTGCATTTCGACCCGTACGTGCACCACGTGCGCGTCGTCTCCATATCGCGATGGGACGTGCAACTTAGCAAGTGGCATTTCCCATCCATCCAGAAATTGTTCTTCGGGTCCCGACACGACATAGCCGTAGTTTGAAGGATAAATGCAGGATGGAATTTCATATGGTTCACTATGGTTATTGGAATCACTTTTATCTCCAATATTTCGTTTTAGTCTGTTCTTTTGAACATAATCTGAATAAGTTTCTCCATTCTGACTATGAGGAATATCCTTACCACCAGGTTCCTGAACATTCTTGATTTCTCGTGATGGGTACCAACAACATCCTCGTTGTCTACATCGAGATTCACTAACTCCAGCCTCGGGATAACAGTCTAGTTTTTCTAAAGTTGAGGATTTTTTTAAGTCGTTGGTGGTTGGACATTTAGGTTTCCAGTCCGCCTGTACAATGGGAAGTATCAGTTTTGCATGTTTGACATCAGAACTGGACTCTCCATCAGAACGCCTTGCAAAGTACAAGGGTAAAAATATGATACATGCCAAGAGTATTAGAATGACAATAATCCAGGCAGTAACTTTAGTACGACCGGTGAAATTGTCGTGCCAACGACGTTGGCGCATTTTCAGTGTCAATGACGATGACCTCTCGGAAGAGGACGTCGGAGATAAAGCCGCTGGAGAACTTGAAACTCCCATCCATAGGCAGACACCTACTGTCAGCGTATAAGTTAGATATTTATATGGAAGTAATAAGTAACCAACCGGTTTTCAATCAGGAAGTTGTTACAATAGCTTGGAATAATATATTTCATGCTGTTTTCTACAACAACTTTGAAGTCAGCTGTAAAATGGTGTACAACCTCTTTTAACAACAGCCAAGTGGTGTTTTAAGTTTGTAGTTGGTTTAATGCAGCTTACACAATAATACCACGTGTGTGTTGTGTGTGTGTTTTTGTTTTTCAAGGCTGTAACTTGGATTCTTGCCAAGAATATTTAATACACTTTGCTCGTCGTGGTCTCTTTTTTTGTTTCCAATCTGACGTATTGCACGAGTTCGACCAATTGCGTGCAAAATACATGATAATACAATATTCAGACTTATTATCATAATGTACAGTTTAATAATTTGATTGCACTGACTGAATATAGGCATACAGAGTGGCTTAGAAGCAGCAGGGTTGTTAGGTATATAGGCTATGGAAAAAATAAATAACAACCAATATTATAATGAATTGAATTATAAAATTTAATTATATATATATATATATTTTTAAATAAAGTTTGCAGCCAAGTTGTACGGTTGCTAAAAGTGAAAATAGGCATAATGTTGAATTAGATATTTGCAAACATTGCAGTTATTAGCTTATTATGAAGTAAGGTGTTGTTGCTTCACCCATATTACAGACAGCTTTAGCAATATTTATATTTAAGAAGAAGAAAAAAAACTCTTGTCAAGTTGAGAGAACATAATATTTAATTATAACAAAATTCATGTTTAAAAATAATTTAGTAACGGTAATTTGCAATTGTGTAAATTATAGTAATTAAAGCTTTTAGTAATAACTAATAATTAAAGCAAAAAAAGAATTATGATTTTTGCACTAAAATATTTTTTTTTCAAGACTGACGTTTTAGGTTAACTCTGGCCTCAAACCATTGATTGAAAAAATATAAAGGTGTATGCATACACCTTTATATTTTTTCAATCAATGGTTTGAGGTAATTATCTGCTGATTATGGTAATTATCTGCAGTAACAAGTTACTTCTCTATCCTAATCTAGTTGGGATGAACCTCATGAGGTTCATCTGAACTTCTGAATCTGAATTTTAAACTTTGTAAAAGGTATGGTAATTATCTGCAGTAACAAGGTACTTCTTACTTGTTACTGCAGATAATTACCATACCTTTTACAAAGTTTAAAATTATAGAAAGGTTTTACAGTTGCAGATGTTCGCAAACGTTTCAATGTAAAAGAGTGGGCGTAAAATGAGTAAAATTCAACGTGGTGTGAACGCAACTTTATTGTTAGTTTTATATTTACATTTTAAGGCTAGTATACATTGGGATACTTTGTGGCAAAACAATGTCGCATGACTGTCGCGACATATTGTTGCAGGACAGAATTGAGAAACGCGATACAGTCCCGAAACATTATTCTGTGTCCACACCTAAACTGAAAATTCTCGATAAGATTTAAATTTTTTTTCAAGGTCCACATCATAGCTCCTACGCTTTTCAAAGTTAAAACGCAACTGAAGTCTTTGTTTATGTTTCAGAAAACGTCGAGATTTAAAATGTTTGCACAACATTGTGTACGTGTTTTCAATTGTGATGGGAAAACCAGAAACTTGTTTCGCGACTGTCGCGATACAATTGCGATACAGTCCCGAAACATTGTTTCGCCACAAAGTAACCCAGTGTGTACTAGCCTTTATAGAAAATTGACGCCCAGCCCACCAAGCCCAGACAGCTTCAAAACCCAGCATACATATGAAGCCCATAAAGCCCGCCAGGCCCACACAAAGCCAAAGGGGCTAATTTTCATAAAATTGCAAGCCCAGAAGAGCCCAGCCCATGAGCTTTATGTAGGCCTTTAAGTTAGTAATTCAACATTAATTTATATCTGAATTAGTTCGAAATCTGAAGTAAATGCCATAATGTGTCACTCATAATGAAATGACAATTTTATTAAAAATTGAAAACATTTTTTTTATCAATCAGTAAAATCTTATTTTTGTTGTTTACAGATTATGAATGAACAAGAATGGATAATTAATTGGTTTTCTGTTGGTGAATAAGTTTCAATTTCAATTTATCTTCCTTCCTTTTATTCTGGAAGAAATTTCAAATGTGAAAGCCAATGAATTATGATAAAAGCAAAAAAATCGTAAGGTTTATTTTTTGTTCAATTACATATTTCCTTTCCAAAGTTATTTTCCATGTGAGTGCTTGTTAAACAATTAACATAATCATGTAGATAATATATGCAAATTGCCAGACCTTGTTATTCTGTCCTTGATTTTCAAAATTATTGGTGGAAAGCAAATTTAAAGTGGGCCACATGTAACCTAATGGTAAGAAAAGGGTTAGGAGTTGTAAAAAAAATAATGTACAATGAAAAAGTATTTTCGATAAAAAACTAATTAGTGATCACTAGGGCTTGGGTTTTTATGCAATATCAAGCGAATGTTTCTCAATCTGTGGCACAAGAGCCAATTGTGAATTTTTCAATCAAAAACACTGGTTAGAGGTTAGAGCTCTAGTTGATCATTGACAGTAACCAAATCCCCGAGCCCTTTTTGATTAGAAAAAGCATAATTGCAGTTGTTCTAATGATGAATTACTTCACATTTGGCACTTGGGCCACAAATTGAGAAACATTTGCTTGATATTGCATAAAAATCCGAGCCCTAGTCATCGCTCTACATTGTAGAAAATAAGTAGACGAATTAGGAGCTTCGTCTATGGAGCTTGCTGTTGCATGGCTGAGTATTGCGAATTTATGGTAGAACTAAGACTGCTCACAGACGTTCAGTTTTAGCTTGGCAATCCTGGCTTGCCAATCTAAAAATTGTTTGTGTCTTCTGTGCGTGTGGTAGATTTTGTAGACTTCGATCCAAGTTTTATTGCTGTTCATTCTTGGCTCAAAGAATTTGTTCAATCAGAAATCTAATCCAACGTTTGGAGTGAACTGTATAACTTTTAAGAATATGGCCGTAAAACTTTCGTCAAATTGATGTCAAAACGAAATAAAGACGTCCATATTCTAAAAGGTTGCTAAAGAAAAGTGAAACTTAAACAAAGCAGAACTTAAAATCTCATCATAGATTTACTATAGAGAGGTTTGACTTAAGTCATGTTTTAAGTTTAACTTTATATTAAGTAAAGTTTTTGAACATGGAGATAATTTTTTTTTTACTGAAAAAATATTATTTTGTATCGAGACAAATAGTTCAATCATTTTTTTCTTTCTCTTTATTAAATCTCACATTTAATTAATTACCATAATGAAATCTTAAGAAGAGATATATTACATCAGAACATAAACAAAAATTTTAACAAATGAAGTCTCCGAATGTCTTTATATAATTAATTCGCGAACGTGTTCTGGAGTTCGAGGAACCAAATTAGACGGATCGGAATAACCGTTCGCAACATCAAATATGGCTGCGTAGATTTGCTCGTAAGAACTGCAAACGAGCTCCATTGATTTACGGCGTAATAGTTGCCTATTTTAGTAATTTAAAATGTTAAGTGTTAAAAATTACAACAACAAAAAAATGTATTTAAATGAAACTTAGTTAATTTAACCTGAGATTTGCACTTTGCAAAAGCCCATGTTGTGAAATGATTAAACTATCGGGTGATGATAAGAAACCGTCAAATTTAGTCTGAAAAAAAAACAAGCCAAGAAAACCAAAATCAAATCGAAATTGTTTGAATCGACGATTTTCGCACGATGTTAAGAGAGACAAAAATACCATAGCAGATTTAACAGCCAGTGTATCGACACCCGCTTGATGCGATAAAGCTCCATCTTTTGGTTGGTGTTGTTGAATGGCCGCGTAAAATGGTCCCAATCCGGTATGTGATAAAATGGCTGACACCTGCTCACTTATGAGTGTATCTAAATGGGCATCCATCTTATAGTTTCATAAAGAAAAGATGTTGCGTTATTATGATTTAATTCTAAACCACAATCAAATATTATCTGGACTGAGAAATCAGGGAACTTTACCAAACAACAAAAATAATCATAGTAATTAATAAGGCTCGGATTTTTATGCATAATCAAGCAAATGTGTCTCGATTTGTTGCTCAAGTGCCAACTGTGAAGTAATCATCATCATCATCATCATCATCAGAGCAACTGCGATTATGGCTTTTTATAATCAAAAAGGTTAGTTAGAGGCTAGATGTCTGGTTACTATACGTTTTCTAGCCACTAACCAGTGTTTTTGATTAAAAAAAAGGTCATTTTTTTTTCTTCCCGAATTTGTTTCCCGATTTTCGTATATTTTTAATCACTCGAATTTGGCCATTTTATGGTTCCCGAATTTCTCAGCCCTTTTTATTAAAAAAAATACTTGAGCTTGAAGCATCTCGAGACGTTGGTCCGTATACTGAAACAATGCGAGCGTGCTTTGTATATGGTAGACGCAGTTGATGAGGAATGCGGCCATGTCGGCCGGATTTAATTTAGATGCCGAAAGTACACAAACTTGAAGCAATGGATCAATGACACAAGTTAAGATCTAAAACGGAAAAAAACAAACGTTTTAGACTTTTTTTTTTAGAATAAAGATTAGCACAAGTTGCACAAACCTGTGTAAAATCTTTCTGTTTGTTTTCTGGTGAAACGACTGAAGAATCGTGACAAGCTAAGATTTCTCTTAGCAGAGACAGAGTTTGAATTAATGCTTCCGTTGGACCTAAATCCATCGGTGGCAACTCGATCTTTAAAAAAAAAACGAAAAATCATTTTTATCCCAATACAATTTTCAATCAGGAGATTATTTGTGTTTCGTACTTTCTCGAGAAGTCGCGTCATGTAGCACTGAACACTATTCAAGAACATTTTATTTCCCAACGTATTCATTTCGTCCATTGTTGCGAGCAGAGTCGTGTTATCCGACAAAGAAACTTGTCTGAATTACAATGAACGGCATTTTGTAAACGTGATTTTACGTTAACAGTATTTTTTAGAATAAAAGATCGAGATTTACTTAATGGTAACGTAATAGAATTTCAATAGATTGGCAACTCTGTATAGAACAACTGCTCCCGGTTCGGACACGATCACTTGTTCCACTCGCACTCTGAGAGGACGGCAAACACTTTCCATGATGTGACTTAAAGATGGACTGATTTGTTCTTCAAAAGCTAATTGCAAGCAAATTATATTTTGATTACCAATTGGGTATATTCGAATAAGAAGTATTTAAATATTTATGCCATGGTCTCAATGTTCGTACATAATTAGGACCTTAGGTCCAGGGGCTTGACAAAAAAAAGCGATTTTCAAAGTTCACTTAAATAAAAGTGTAGTAAATAATAATAATAATAATAATAATAATAAATGTGTAAAATTGGTGGAGGGCCATATTTTGGCACTCACAAGAATGTTTCAAAGGCGAGTTGAGATGAAAGGAATATCTGAAAAGTTGACATTGCGTCAACAATCCTGGTAGGCAAACAAGCCATTATTGCCTGAAGAAATATGACATGTACAATTATGAGTCATAAGATATAAATGCGTTCCCATTATGAGAAACAGTTCCTAGCTTTAAATTTCCTCTATAAATCAACACAAAACAAAAAACTCTACAAGGAACAATGGAAGTTTTTTTCTCTCACAGAGGTCTCATTACTTAATATGTTCTTTTGTTATGGAATTATTATGAAATGAAGTTCCTTAAAATGTTCTTCCATTGTGAACAAAAAAATGACACGATCATAAAATGGGGGTTTTATGGCTCGTACATGAACTTAATGTTGATCACTGTACAGAGTAAGAAGTGGAACAACCTCAAAGTTGAAAAGCTGATTTGAACAAGTAATTGTAGAGTTTAACTCACTTCGTATGTCAAAATATCTTCATATTTCTTATTTGAAAGTTGGTATTGAACAAATTTCAAGTAATTTGAGACCTTAAATATGTAAATTAACGTGATGATATTATAAGACAAACCAGAAGAGGAACACATTTTAAACAATGCTTCCAGATATTCTTTTTCTGAAGCAGTTGCTTGATGAATCCAAGCTAACATGTCTCCGACGTAACGCAACGGATCGTGAGAATGAAGTTCGATAGGACGAGGGTTTCCACCTGGGCCTTGATTTGTATTGTTTTAAAATGTCATTAAAAACCAAAAGAAAGGGTATAAAAAGTGATTTAAACGGAGATTCTCGTACCTCCTCGAGTCAAAGCATCGATGAAGGAGCGTACGACGGAAGCACGTCGTGCAGCCGCATACTCATCAATACAGTATCTGTTAATCATTTAGTATTATATCCAGTTGCTATTTTTTTCTCAAAATGAATTAAACAATTTAGAAGTATACCTAAAAAGTACGGGTCTTTCTTGTAAGGCCTCCATTGCTCGACAGACTAGAGCCGGAATTTCTGGACAATCACCAGTCTGGAGACGACATTCTCCTGATTTGTTTTTATAAAAGGAAACAATAATTAATAATATAATTGCGAACATTATTTGTCGAACAAATGTTGGTTTTATAAACCTCGTGTCCATCGATACAGTCTCTCGAAAGCTGTTTCTAGTTGCAAAGCCATAGATTCCATTATTTCAAGCCTTTTATTTTGAATATAATATAAATTACTAATCCATTGAATCTTGTTTGTAAAGTCAGTCTTTGCTTTTTATTTATAATTGAGATTTGGAGGAGGATTTATCATCCCTGGTTACCCTAATTTTAACCAAATAGCAACAGGGCCTAACGTCTAAAAACTTCAAATTTATATGCAACTGATTTCATTAAGTAGTTGTTTTCAAAACACAGATTTACCTCAGTATTGAAGAACGTTCCTTAAATAAAGTTAAGCTTAAACCAATAAGTCAATGAACAGTTAAGTTTAGCTTTGTTTAAGTTTCACTTTAACGTTTTAGAATACAGTCACAAGTTTTTTTCTTCATACGAATCACTTTTGGTGATCGAGTTCGAGATTACAAAATGTAGTCGATGTGTTACTTGTGCGAAAAGGTTCGGACAATTTCCCATAGCAATACATTAGTTAACGACAGACTAACCGCCAGCCGTCGTTTTGGACCATATTTTGCAGTCGAACTCGACCACCAAAAGTGGTTCATGTGAAAAAGCTCGGAAATCGGAGATTTTGGACAAGTAAATAACGTGGTTTTTGATCGTTTTAATTGTGTTATGGTGCAGCTGAGACTAAAAATAATAAGTGGAAATTTGTCACAGATTTTCAACGTAAATAGAAACAAAGTATAAAGGAGGCTCGAATACCCTGCTGTTTGCTGATTTGTACGTAGCAACACTTTGCAATCGTTATGTATCTCTTTGACTCTCGTAAGAGCATCAAAGAAGGAATCGTCGAGTTCTCCCTCATCTCGAGAGCTTCCTCTCAAAGCTTTCATTTCGTCTCCTTTCAATTGATAGGCGTTTAGAAATGCGCCAACAACTTCTTGTCGTAACTGCAAATGTTGGCTTCAAAAACGATTTAAATGAGAAGAACGGATTAGAATTATTTTTTTTTAAATGAGAGAAACTTGTAGGGTTTTTGGGTTTGTTTTGAATTTTGTCCTCATAGGTGCAGGAAGATTCAAATGCTTAGTTTAAGATGTTTTACAAACAGCTGATTTTTTTGTTAACTAAGTACTTGAATTTCTGGACTTATGTCTTAACCCAAAATTCAATATTTAAACTTAAGTTTTAGTTGTTTTTTAAAATTTTAATTTATAGACCTTTCAGTCTGCAACTTTGTTGTTTGTTCAATGAGATCATTGGTCTGAATCTTGACCGTCTTCAATCTATTTGTCATATCCTGACAACATTCGTTCATCGACAAGATGTTCTCGTAAATTTCTTCAAGACTCTTTAGAAGAAACGAGAAAAAGACAGATTTTAAAACTACTCTGTTTGCTTTTTTTCTAACGATGTAATATTTTATACATCGTTAACTTGTTTGAAACTTTGCATAAAGTCTTCGTTTATAACGAGACTTCGTCTTTCGATGTCGCTTCGTAAATTTCTTCTCGTTCGTAAACTGTTTTCGGGAAAAAATGTCGAAAGGGCTTTCAAAGCTTCCAGAGTTTCCTATGTAGAAAAAGGTTAAAACATGAAACTTAAATGAAACCTTCATCACTGACGTCATTCCACTCTTTAACATGGGATGACGTCACTATCTTTGCTGCGTTTTAAAGTGTGAACGACTTCAAACTCTTGATTATATTCTGTCTTTCAGGTGCAAAATAAGGAGAAATTTGAATGTGTTTTAGAAACTTGAAAGGTAGCTCAATCATTTCAGGGACATTTCCATGTCGATATCTTTCAAAGTAAGCTTTTTATGTCAGTTTAAAAATCACCCACCTTTAAGCAGACGATGCTTAGCAGACAATAGTTTTTAATTTTTGTCTATAAAAAGCTTATTTTGAAAGATATCAACACGAAAATACCCTTAAGTGATTGAGTTACTCTTCTAGTTTCTAAAACACTTTTTAGTTGCTCTTAATTTTGTTCTTCTGAAAGGCAAGAGAACAATCAAGAGTTCGAAACTCATCTGTTCATAAACCAATCTTAATGACGTCATCATATAAGTTTATTTTGACGTCGAGAAGTTCAATTCAAACAAACGCTGTTTATTAACAATAAGTTTAGTATTTAATGATGTTTTTTTGATTATTTACCTTATCATTTTCGAGCCTGGCTTCTAATATCTTGTTTAATTTCTTTGATAATGGGTTATTTTGTGTCTGTTTTCCTTTTTCCATTGTAATTTCTGTGTTTTCATCGGCCATTTTGACGTTTTAAACATAGTGATTGTAGCGCCACGTTGTGAAGTTTCTTTGGGTAATGTTCAACACTGTAGCGCTTCAGCTAATGTTTGTTTTGCCGCTGTAGAAAATATACAGGGTGACTATAAATAAAGGAAAACATTTTTATGCATACCATGATTGAAGGTAACTCAACTCTTATGTAAGTTATGTTAAGAACCTAGATCCACGTCCATCTTGTTGTTTTGAGCAGACGACAACGAGACAAATGAGTGTTCTTATAGTCTCGCAATCGTTCAATGAAGATACATTAAAGTGCAAAATGCAATAAAAAGTATTGTTCTTTCAGTGCTCGCTTTATATAAATTTTGAAAAAGGTCCTTCTATTTTTAAATAAGGTTCAAAGTCGTTCGTTTTTTCAACCCCATGTTAAATCCCTTAGGATCAAAAACCGCCCCACAAACATTTGAAAAACTCTCGTTAAAACTGATTTAGAACAATAACAAAATAATTAGCACATACATTCATGTATTGGCTTCACGATGTTTCCTTTTTATAAATTTTGAAAAGGTCCTTCTATTTTTTAATAACGTTTAAAATCGTACGTTTTTAAACTCCATGTTAAGTCCCATAGGACTAAAACACCGTCCAACAAAAGTTAAGAGAACTCTGATTAAAAATGATTTAGAGCAATCAGAAAAATTAGCACGTACTTACACGTGTTTATTGCCTTCAGGATTATTCCTTTTTCTAAATTTTAAAAGGGCTTTCTATTTTTAAATAACATTTAAAATCTTACGTTTTTTTAACTCCTTGTTAAGTCCCATAGGAGCAAAAAACCGTCACCCAAACATTTGAAGAACTCCCGTTAAAAACAACTCAGAACAACAAAATAATTATTACGTGCATTAATCTACTGGCTTCACAATGTTTTCTTTTTATAAAATTAGCACGCGAAATTATTTTTCAATTAATTATTATGTGACTTCGAACCGGGAGAAAAAACGTTAAAAAACCGTTTTTCAATCAACAACGATCGCAGCGCCTACATTCGAAGAAATTTTGAACTAAACGATGTATGAATTTTCATGTTGATATCTTTAAAAATAAACTTTTTTTTAGTAGTTGAAATTGTTATCAAGCGAATCTTAGAATTAAAATCTTAGAATTATATGTGGTTTAAACACAAATCGAGAATATTAAATTGTTTTTTTTTTTAAAAAATGTTATTTTTTTATTTTAGTCTACTTTTCTAGTTCTTAAAACGTGTTTCATTTATTTTTAATGTTGCTTTTGAAATACAGAAAGTAACCAGAGTTCAAGTCCCATTGTTCTATTTTTTTCTTCTTTCATTTTCGAATGGCTATTTATTTGTTAGTGGCTTAAAAGAGGGCTCGATAGAAAAATAATTGTTTAAATGCAAGGTAGATGGCGCCTACAACCTCCAACCTCGCCAATTAGTTGAAATAGAATGCAGCCTTTTTCTAGCTCTAAAAGCGTCCAAACTTACCCAGAACAAAATATAAGTGAAGAGAGAGAGAGAAAGAGCACGTGCAGAAAATATAAAAATGTGTTAGTACATTTATGTGGGAGGAGCCTAGGAGGGCTAGTAGCGCCGTCTAACGCTACAGGGACAAAATATATGATCTACTTGGCATTTTTAAGTTTCAAATAATAGTAATTTGATAAAAAAAAAATTGTGGTTATGTACTTGTATATAGCATGAAATATTGTTGTGCCCTTTATTTGCCATTATTTTTGCAAATTAATTATAATCCTTTGAAAATTATTGTTTCTCTTAATGTGTGATGAATGAAGTATTTACTTTTCATATTTCAGAGAGAGAGTTCATTTTTTTTTTCCTTCTCAACTTTTCATAGTAACATTTATTTAGCTTTAGAGGTGGATTACCGTCAGACAAATTTATTGTATTTTTCTAAAAAGAAAAAGAGTTATAAAGACATTTAGTATAGTAATTCATGGGTTCATTTTTTGTGAGCTTATGTGTGCGAATAAGCAGCTAATGGAAGTGCACTTCAAGTAGAATTTCTTTAGGAGTCTTAACACAAAAAGTGTCCATGGGACCAAAGTGAAATTCGTGACATTTTGAATGTGACAAACGATTCGAAAAAAAAAGGGGGATACTTTTATGTTTTCCTTTCTCGCTTTTTCTCTCTCTATTTGACGTACACAATGCCATAAAAGAATAATAGTTTGGTCGAATCTGAAGAGTGAAGACCAGCAGTTAGTTTTGTAATGTGTTCATTGTACTTTTAAATGTGTCAACTTTCTAAGAGTGGACAATGCATGTGTCTCTCCATCATATGTTAGTAGCGGCCTTTTAAAATATTTTTTTTCTTTCTGTAAACCCCATAAACTTCTAATTTTTGCCATTACAATTAGAATAATGTATTTTTTTGGGGGGGGGGGGGGGGTCTGACAAATAATCGAGTTCATGTTATTGGAGCTGGCATCTGACAGAAACCAGTACTTTAAATTCAAGAAAAACTTACTTTGGTAATTTTGACGTTGTATTTTTGAAACTAGAAGAGTAAAATTAATCGTCTGGAAGAAATATCATGTGGTTCGATATCCTTAAAAATAAGAGGAAAACACTGGTTGGAACTGGAATATATTTTCGTGTTAAAAATATGTATATATGCTATTCTAAGGTACTGGACCGAAAATATATTTCGTGTTATCTGATTTTTCGTGTTAAACGGTTTTCACTGTAGTTTCAAAATATCCGTCAGCATTATTCGATGTTTTTTTTATTATTCGTACGTTAAAAAGTTGGTTGAACAATTTTAAATTTGGCTTTTTTCACTTTCAGTTCGTATACAAATTTGGATTTCTAATTTTTTTTTATTTCTTCTACCTGCACTTCATATTTAGAAATTAGAATCGATTCATACTATATAACCAAGACAGGGTCCGGTAAGGTATGGCCAAATATCGTAGTAGATGTTTTCAATTGAAATCCAATGCAGTTAAAATCTATTGAAATCCAGTGCGTTCGCACTGGCGACCACACTTTGATCACGGTTTTCCATAGAAAAATAACCTGTGTGTTCATGCTCGGATCGTGTTATGGCCGGCTACTGTGTAGAGCAGTGTTTCCCAATTTTATTTTGACTACGGGAACCCTTTTATAGTCTTTAAAAATGAAAATATTACAGAACTTAGTACTTTTACATAATGTGATAAAAATGTAAAATGGCTAAAAAAAATAATAGGCAAGTAATCTTAATAATTAATAATGATAATTTAGTGTATCAGATTCACTTTTAATTAATAATAGGCCTACTGTATTTAAAAAAAATCGCATAAAAATTTTATGTCTGTCATTTTTGAACTGTGTTGGAATGTCTGAGGATGGACAACCTGTGACTACTGTAGAAGAAAGGATTGTATGCAAATCAGTTGTGTTAAAATGGGTGAAGCCCACAAGTAAAATGCAAAATGACTTACGAATTTTAATTGCCAAGTGATTTCAAAATGTCACTTGAGAGAGAGCTGAATGATAATTTCATTCAAGACAATTCAAGTTGGAAGAATCAAGTTTTCTCAAAACTTTGCAAAACATTTGCTTTAGTTTTATCTTTTTTTTCTTCTTGTATTTATTTAGTTAGCATTAACGTAATGAGATTCTAACTCATTTGGTAAATCATGTGTAAGAACACATTAAATAAAAACACAAAAGAAAATTTGTTATTTAAACTGTGATTATGATTGTGTGTGTTTGTTTATACATGAGAAAATTTTAAGTTTATTCAAGTGTGATACACTGATAGTCCATTTTGCTAGTGCTTCCAGTTTACAAACATAACAATCAATACGGTTTACATGTACACTGTATAAAGAAAGATTTTTTGTGTGTGTGTTTATGTACATTACAATACAATATGTGCATTCATTTCGTATAATATGCGTTCATTTTGAAATCAAAATTTAAAAAAAAAAACACTTTGCAAAACTTAACATTTTCAAGGTTTTTTTTTTTTAAAAAAAATTTCTAAAGATACGTTTTCACATATACAGTGCTCATGATTCAGACATGCATTAAAGTCTGCAACATGTTCTTGACAAAACATAATTTTAAGTATTGTTTCCACTTATACT
Organism: Brachycybe producta; assembly: GCA_036925085.1. Classification (NCBI taxonomy): domain Eukaryota; kingdom Metazoa; phylum Arthropoda; class Diplopoda; order Playtdesmida; family Andrognathidae; genus Brachycybe; species Brachycybe producta. The sequence continues at coordinate 465,471 of JAUPFP010000092.1, forward strand.
CATGTGTCTGTACTGAGACTGTACATGTATACCACATACTGTAAGTGTCATTATACAGATGACTTTTCGTTTCCACTAAAACATGACAGGCATCTCTGGCCAGCAGTAAAATTTTGTTGGTACCGCCCTTTTATGACCGTCATCAATTTCTAATTGGTTTATTACTTGGTCTGATGTCACCTGCCCCGCCCTTTTCAATTTCTAATTGGTTGATATTTGGTCAGACGCTCATTAAAACAGGCAGTTAGAAATCGGGGAGAACTTCAGTTGGCTCCGCCCTTGTTATGACGACCGGCAACTTCTAATTGGTTTGTTGTGTGGTTCGACGTTGAAAAGGGCGGAGCATGTGACGTCAGACTACATAACCAACCAATTAGAAGTTAATGCCAGTCGTCATAACAAGGCCGGAGCCAACTGAAGTTCTCCCCGATTTCTAACTGCCTGCAGGTCTCATTAAAAGGGTTGGTCCAATAAAATGTTATTGCTGGGCAGAGATGCCTGTTAAAAGATGTTGCAAACCATTGAACAAATGCACATTTTAGTAAGGTCTTCAAGGAAAATTGACTTTTTTCTTCTTATTATCTATATGTGCGCACTGGCGTGTTTTTTTTTTTCTTTTTCTGCGCATTTGTTTTTTGTCCTTTCAGGGGTACATGCAACATGAGCCCAGTGACATTTTAATTGATTTTACAACATTTTTTGAGTCTGGAATGAAAGATTGTTGTTAAGGTCATGTTGCTGGCTCATGTATATGGACTTACGATATGTCTTAAGTGGAAACGGTGCTTCATAAGACATTTTTTTTTGTTAATAAGCATTGCAAGCATTTTGACGCCAAAGACTAGTAGAAAAACAAATTACAGAAACATTACACTCAATACTTAATACAAATAAATTCAAAGTTTAATGTGTATAAACAGAATTGGGTCAACATATGGTGACATTTTAAAAGTTTTTAACTCTTCAAGGGGTCATCATCATTACCATCTTAATTAATTAATTTGCTTCACTATTTTTAATTTCTTCAAACTTTAAATTTTTTATTTCGGGGGGGGGGGGGGGAACTTTTACAGACGGGATGTTTATGGCCCAAATTCAAGAAAAAGATAAGGTTTGTCACGAATCACTTGAAGCTATAATCTTGATTCTTGAACTCTCTCTCCAAGGTTCCAACATAAAAAAAAACAACCAAAAATAGAGTACCCTGAGTTTTTCTATGTTGGAATCCAGGGTTCAAGTGGCAACACTCCCAAGTTTTCTTATTGAATTTGGACCACTAATGAATAGGGTGAAATGTACGAAACAGGTTTTATTTAAAAAAAAAATACAAAAACATAGGAGTGAAACGATGATGGCGGACAGTTGAAGGGGGAAGAAGGGGGGGGCGATGAGCTCAGGGAATAAATAAGACTGAGGGGTGGAATCAGCAAAAGAACATTTTGTCGATCGGTTGTTACAAAAAGAATACACAAAACTCCAACCCCAAACGCGCGTTATTTTAGTGAGAAACTTCAAGAAAGAAGAAGCTTTCTGCAATATGAAAAGAGTTTTATTTTAAAACTCTCAGAGAGCAGCTATTGAGCTCTCTTTCTATTCTTCACTCTTTTTGTCATTGCAAGTATTTTTTAATATAAAAAAAAGCCTGCTGTCAAAATTTTCCACTCTTTTTTTTATCATTTTGAAAAAATCTTCACTAAAAGGATTAAGTGGACATGTTGATGGTGGATAAAAGGGTTAATTGCAGTTTTAAATGACTGACACATTCTAGTGTTTTTTTTTTTTGTATTGAAAAGTTTTAAATTTTGGCAGTTTAATGAGTTGAAGACATTTCTAGTTTTGTTTTTTTTTTAAAAAAAAGTTTATTAAGTGGCGATGTGGATGATTATTGTTATCTTTCAAACTTCAGTGAATGTTTCACATAGTTTTTCTAGTTTTTTAATTATGTCTTTTTTAAATTAACACAAAAAAAATATGTGAACTTTTTTTTTTTTATAAGTTTTTTTTTTTCATTTTTTATTATTATTATTTTTTGCTGTCGGGTAAATTAAACTTCAAAAATCGTGAAATTATAATATGTTGGATGTGAGGACAATAGAAGTTGTTGAATAAGAGACTCATGAGGATGATGATGATGTGGTGTTAAGTTTTTTTTTTGTAGAAAAACTTTTTATTTTGCCTAGAGGCTAATTTTTCTTTTTTTCATAGTAATTTTAACGCAACACACAACCAGTTTTGACTTTTTGCAAAAATATTTTTCTTGTTTATTTACTGACCATTGAGTGGACATACGATGATCATGGACGTTTGAGTTGTTTATTTATTACATTTTTTTTGTGTGTGTCTGTTGTGGGTTATTTTTTATTATTGTTGGTGTTTGGTTGTTATGGCGACCAGTTTAACCTGTTGTGGTGTTCTGTGGGCTCTCTTGTCTCTAATGTGTGCCGTTGTGGCAAGTGTTGCCTTTTATTTACCGTACTGGATTCGTGGTACTCTTTATGATAAAACTGAAACTTATTTCGGTTCGTTTCGTCGTTGTAATTATCCACGCGTCACCGATTTTGATGCGGTGGTTATTGTAAGAGAATGCGGTCGGTATAGTACGTTTGCCGATATTCCTAGTGTCTCTTGGCAGATTTCTACGGTTGCCGTTGGTGTTGGATGTGGTCTCGCGTTACTCGTTGGTTTCACCGCGTGTTTGGCTTGTTGCATCACCGATGTCATCAACAAGTCGACGGCGAGAGTTGCTGGAATTATTCAACTTGTGGCTGGTATATACAACTATATTTAAATTTTTTATCAAAAATTACGTTAACGTTGGATTAGTCATTCTGCATAATCACTTGTCAATGTACAAAACAATCATTCTTATACTAAATTTTGGCATAATTAATATTGTTATAAAATGGGCTAAAAATGTCAAAAGGGTTAATGTTGTGTTTTGAAAAAGAACTTTTAAGATGATTTATGAACAACTGGTCATTAAGAATTAATTGAAAGTTTCTTAGAAACTAGAATGGTAGCTCAATCACGTAAGAGTATTTTCATGTTGATATCTTTCAAAATAAACTTTTTTTTGGAAAGAGGGTCTTTATCAAACTCACATAAAAAAGTTTATTTTGAAAGATATCTAACATGAAAAGACAATGAAGTGATTGATGTACCCTTCTAGTTTCTAAAACACTTTATAGTTTCTCTTGATTAACTTCTTAAAAGACAGTTTAATTTAAGAGTTCAATTGGCTCCTTAGGGATAACCTGAAAGTGTTTTAGAAACTAGAAAAGTAACTGAATCCTTTTAAGTGGATTTTCATGTTGTTATCTTTACAAAAAATAAAATCGTCACATGTGACAGTTTCACAATGATCAAATGAGTGTTTGATGTTTTTTGGGTTGAGTCTCAAATTGAAGTGAAAAAAACAATAAAGAATTTTTGAAATCGGTGTAAATAGTTTAATTATAAAAATACAAACATAGAAATTCTCTTAAGATGTTTTATAAACAGGTGATTTTGGAACTCTTGATTATTTTACATTTCATAGCAGCAAGACGTAAGGAGAAATTGAAATTGTGTCAGAAACTAGAAACTATTTATGATTCAAAAAATTAAAAAAAAAATATCGTCTGTTTAAAGTTGGGTGACTACTGGGTCATTGTCAAACTGACACATAAAAAGCTTATTTTAAAATATGTCAACATGAAGATTAGCCTTGAGGTAGTTTTAAAGTGTAAACGTGTTTCGAACTCTTTGAGTATGCTAACTTTTAAGTGTTATCTTTATTTTTGATATTTTTCAAAATAAACTTTTTGTCAGTATTAAACTCACCAAACTTGAACGCAAACGACGCTTAGCAGACGATATTTTTTTAATTTTATTTTTATCTATAGAAAGTTTATTTGGAAAGCAGCTGCTACCCTTCTAGTTTCTAAAACAATTTTTCAAGTTTCTCTTTATTTTGCTCCTGAACGACTAGAATAATGAGTATTCGAAGGGCGTGTACACTTTAAGGCAGTGTTTCTTAAACTTTGGTCCGCGGTGGTGTGTGTCACATGGTCCGCAGACGGGACCATAAAGGACAACTATTTTTTTACACTCCAACTGTCAGAACGTTAAGTTAGAAAAATAAACCAAAACAGATTATAAGTTTGCTAAGTCAACAATAAGTGTGACATAACCGCCACTGTGCTCTTATATGAGGCGAACGGAGTGTTCCCCATTAGGGTCATTACTGGCTCAAGTGCTACTTGTGCCACTGCATGTCTATAGATTTTTTTTAAAGGTTTGTTGGTCCGGCGTTGGGAAAAGTTTGAGAAACATAGGCTTTCTTATTGAGAAGCCTCTTCTACGTACAGTATATTTAAGCTGATATTCTGTAAATCTCATTTAGCTTTTTTTTTTTTAGAATGTTTTTAGGCACAAATTGTAATTGAAAGCAAGGGAGGGTTTTTTTTTTGGTTGCAGTTGCAACATCCATTAGCACAATTGGTAATCTGCATAATGGACTTGACAATAGTATATATTTATACATTAGTAAGTTTCATCACGTAAAATAACTGCTGAAAATGTTAATGTATTTAATATTCCACAGAAAAAAAAAGTGACAAATGTCGAGAGTTTTTGGGTTGTCATTGTAACTTGGACAGAAATTTGTACAAGTTCAACATTTAGGCCGGATACACGCGATCTACGTTGTCTTGTGTCCATCCTTTGCAAAGTTTACTTCTTGAAATTATGTTGGCAACGCGTTTTTTTTTCTTTTTCTCATTTTTGGCGGAGAAAAAAGTTTAAACTTTGAAAGGTGGAGTGGGGAAGGGCGGGCAACTACATTTACGTCGTCTGTACCCAGCTTTAAGAGGACAGTGCAATTAAAATGGTTTGTGATCGAATTAAGGACCATTGTCCAGTTTAAGTGAGGCTTATGATAACTCTTGAGTCTCGTGACGCAAACTGAGGGATTCATGGTGGCCATCGACTTTTTTCTATTTTCTCTCTTTCTTTCTCGATGGGTTTACGAAACTTTACGAAAGTCTTCCAAGTTTACGATATTTTTTTTTTCTTGCTCAAAATGACATTATCCACTTATTTGTATGTGCATTATTTATAGGTTTTGTAAAGAAAAATGTCAAATGTTAGATATTGAGAATGTCGTTTCGAATAAGTGACACCGAAACGTTATCGGAGATCAATACTTTGGAATATAATATAGCTGACCAACAGAATGTTGGGCTCACTTACTGTTTTGACATTCATATTTTACAAAGGAAACAAACAAATAATACACTGAAAGTCGTTTAACACGAAAACTGATAACAAAAAAAAAATTGGGTAACACGAAATTCAGGGAAAAAATATTCTGCTTCCTTTCATTTCCCGTTAAACGGACCAAAACGGTTTCCAAAAATGTCCAAGTTAAACAACGTAATTACTAATTATATGATGTCATATTTCTTTTGACAGCTAGTTTGCATAAAAATGAAATGGAAGAGTAAAAAAAAGTTAAAATAAATGGAATAAAATTATTTAAATTAAACGAGTTCTATTTTCAGTCGCATATTTTAGTTGGCTTTTTTTTCACCTTACACAAGGTTTCACAAAACACGCAAGTTTTCACTAAGTCCGAGCAACATTGAGCAAGTTTGAGGGGGAATTTGACTGATTTTGGCCAGGTTTGATTATGAAGAAGTTGGAGAGAGCGTGACTGAATTTTAGCGAGTTTCAGATTTAGCGATCTTGAAAGCGTTTTAGTTAGTTTGAGCGAGTTCCAGTTTTAAATGATGACATTTTCAATTTTTGGAATGAGAAAAGGAGGAGAGAAAATCATGAATAGTTTATTTTTTAAAGAAATCGTTTATCTGGGATTTTTAAGCCTTTTGCATTAACGAGTACAGTCATATTTAATTTTGTCTATGGGAATTAACATGGGAAATGAAATTGAAAAAAGAAATTGAAAATGGTCTCAAATAACTGTGTAAAAAATTCAGCAATATTCATTGATCTTTTCTAAATTCAATAAAATCTGTTTGGTGAAAAATGACCAAAAAAAAAAAAGTCGAGTTCAGGATAGATTTAAGAATTCAAAACTGGTTTCAATGCCATCTAGTATCAAGTTGCGTCTTACATACATAGCTAGAAATTTAACCTAGGTTTAATAATAATAATAATAATAATAATAATATGCTTGAGTTGAAGTGAGATCAGGTTTTCCATTGTCTAGCTGTATCTCTAGGGTACTAGCAAAATTCATCCCTAGTAGCAATGTTAGCAAAGGCTTTAAATAACGAAAAACAAGCAAATTGGCCAATTGTGTGGCATTGTACGTGATTTATTTATTTCATGTCAATAGTCAAGTGTTCCGATTTGCATATATACATTGTACAATTGTACATGTATAGTTTATATAGAATCTTTTGATACGCAAGGACTTACCTGCATTTCTTTTTCAATCACAAACGGAAATAGTAGCATCTTGTTAAATCTGATTTCAGATCAATACCGTACGCTTAGAGATTTGTTTTTTGCTTGTAAAGCATTGTTTCCACTCATACTCGTGAGTTTGTATACCTGAGACTGCAACATGATCTAGTCAAATAAAAATTCTAGGCTTAAAAATATGTATAGGCCATGTTGCAAGCAGCCTGCTTGCATGACATGATGATGATGATGATGTTCCAAGGAGTTTACTTCAAGAACCAAAAACTTTTACCTTTTTTTCTTCATAAACAAATGTGCGGAAAGGCAAATCGAGCATATAGATGGAAAAAAAAAATCCCCTTAAAATGTGCATTTGCAACAAAATGTACATGTTATAGTGGAAACGCAAGAATCATCATATACATGTATCTGGACCAGGCTTGCCACCTTTCCTCCTTTGTGGAGGACAGTCCTCAGGTGTCAGTCCTCCAGTCGGAAGAAGAAATGTCCTCCGGACTAGGACCGTCCTCCACGCAGGCAAACGTATCCTCCACACAATACATTGTATAAAAACTTAAATACGTTCATGTTGGATGGTCCTGGCTGGATGACAGTATTTCCAAATGGAGAACTGTCCTCCACAGGTGGCCAGCCTAATTGGAGACATGTATATTTTCATGACAATCTTGTTAGACTAATGATGAGATTCATTCAGTCATGAGTGGAAACAATGCTTTAGATGTAACTTTTGAGAATAAATTCAAACTTTTTCTAAAATCTGCAAGAAAAATATCCAAAAAAAAAACTTGTTTTTCTTTTACGAAGATATTATTTTTTATATTTGAATATTGAAGATTTTAAGTCTTTTTTTTTTTTTAAAAAATGGAAACTAATTGTTTTTTGTTTTTTCAATTTCATACTTTGTTCAATTCTATAGTGGTGCGTGCAAATATTTTTATTGTAATAAGTTGCATTTTTCATATTCTTTTTGTTTTTTGACTCGTAAGATTTATTTGCAGTAATTCGAAATGTAACCGATAGGAAATCAATAAGAAGACATTTGAGAGAGACTTTATAATAAAAGGAAGATCAGTTTGTACGTTCATACATGTATGTATGTTACAAAATAAGACAGAAAAATGAGTAAGAAATGATTAAGAAAGTGAAGCTGTCTTTTTCTTTTAAATTGAAAATTCCGATCTTTTTTTTTTTCAATTCTAGTTTGTAGACAATATGCACTTTATATGATAATATACAAAAGTAGGTAAAAAAAAATATTAGAAAATACTTTCAAGAGGCAGATAGATACATATATTTGCACTATAGCTATATGTCTATGTATAAATATATATATCAAACCAAGATTACTGGATGATTTATTTAAATGAGCTCCAGTTCTGATTGGTTGTTTACGGGTATCCATTCTAAAAAAAAAATAAGATATTTTTAGCATGAATGCTCGTAATACACACTAATGTTGCATTTCAATTGAATTTTACATTTGCATTGGGTAATTGTTATAGTTGTGGGTGGTTGAAATGTTATTTGACAATTTATATTTTTAGGTACTCTTAGACTAAATAGAGCCTCTGTCCCAGGCCATGAGGGCTGCTTGCAAGTTGCAGAGTAATCATTTAAAAAAAACGAATACCACCTTAAATTGAATACTTAGAGGGAAGCTTAAAATAAATTCTAAGTTTGTTAGAAACTAGAAGAGCAAAAGAACAATGACGGAAATGTAACTTCATGATGATGTTTTTCAAAATAAACTTTCTATTGCAGTTTGAAAAGGGTCTAATTCGTTTTTCAATGCAGTCTTACGAAAACATTCAAATTGAACGATTTTCAAACTGTCATAAAATGTTTATATTGAAATTTATTATCACGAATTTTTTATATTATTCTTATACATGTACTGTATATGTATAATTGTATATATTGCTCTTCAGTTTCTTACAAAGTTTGCATTTCTTTTCAAAGTTGCTTCTTAAAACTAGTCTGGCTAGGAATAAATTGATAAAAGTGCCGTCTTGTGTAACTGTAATGTCTATAAGCTTCTGATGGATTGCGATCTTCGATGCTTTTCGTATCTCTAGGCTAGTTTACAGTTTGCATTCACCAATTATTAATGGATGTATTCAAATATTTGTTTTCCCTAGAATATAAAGTTTGATATTAATTTTTGTCTGTCTACAATTTTCCTAACAAAATAACTTACGTCTATAAAATGAAGAAAATATTCTTTTTTCTCTTTCTCGAGAAACAGAAAGAAGATATATTTTTAAACCCAGAATACAAATACTACAAGCAATTACAGTAAATGGACGAGTTACTTTGTGCATAAGTAATGTATATGTATATATGTAATACATATCCATAATATTTATTGCCAAGAGATTATAAGACGAGATTTTCTTTAAAAATCTTGATTATATTTATCTAAAACTCAATCTTTTTCTCTAGTATAGAGCTAGCTCTCAGCAGAATTGAACCGCGGATATTAGTATTTAGAATGGGAAGTATTCAGGCAATTTATAGGATTATTCTTGATGCTGTTTTGCTTTTAAAATACTCAGAACATTGGTGAAGTTTCGGAAAATTTTTAAAGTTTTATATATAAAGAAGAAATATCTTTTTTTCTCTTCTTCTTGTTCTTCAGATAATGCTAAAGGGTGAATTATTATTATGTGGGCCATTAGTGTAAGGTATCTTTACTTAAAATGGAATTCTTTGGTGTTATATTGATCTTTTTTTTTTCTTTTAAATTGTCCTCTGGCAAATTTTCTGTTTTTTTTTTTACTTTTCATTTCTTTCTTTCAAATGGCAAAGAATTGCTTTAGAATTCTTCATGAACTGAAATGTGTCATTACCATTAGTTTCAGTATCTTTTAAATTGCTGTTCAACTTCTTTCTCTCTCTTTCTCCCTAAAATGAGTAGCAATGCAAAATAAAATGTCTTCCTGTGTAATGTATATGTTACTGTCCGAATGGAAAAATCGGTCATTCTGCAAATTCACTAGTCAGTTTGAAAATTACAGAGTTTTTATACACGAAAAATAAAAGTGATGGAAAATTATGGAAAGTCAGGGAAATTAAATGTGGAATCAATCTTTTATAAAAGCGTGAAAAAAATTTAAAATTTGTTATACAACTGGTGAAAGCGACATCAAATGCATAAAATTTAAAAAAAAATTGTTTTAACTTAGATATTTGATGCTCATTAATACTTTTCATATCATTTATGACAAAAACAAAAATTCTTAGCTCGCTCGATCAGCTTACCAGGTGGAATCCTTATGTTTAAAAATTATTTGCAAGCTCATATATCGAGCCAGTTGCTGATATATTTCATATTTGAAGTGATTACATTTTATTAATTTTAAAGTTAGAAATGAGAATACCACTTGCGTTATATTAAGCAGAAATATACATTTACAATTAGTCAGGAAAAAAAAAATGGTCATGGAAATGGAATGTTTGATTTTGATTATGAAGCAAACAAAACAACTATTTTGATGATAGTAGATCTGCACATTAACTAGTTTTAGACAATGTGCAAAATGTCTAAAACAAGACAGACGGCATTGCATATTCATACTTGTGATTTGGTCATTTTTCAATTGTTTATTTTTACCACTTTGTTTTGCCAAATGTCTGTTAAAATGTTTCTGACAAATTTTTGTGAACGCTTTTAATATTTTTATTTTCTACTTTATCTGAAGTGATAACATAGTAAACTTATTAACAATATCTTAATTATAGTTTTTCTTAACATTTATGCAAAGAAAGTTAAAAATATTAAATAATGAATTAAGTATAAGTAAAATGCAATAAAAATATACATCATTTAGGTTGAAAAATTTAATTGTGCAAATACTTATTGGTGTTGACATTCTGCAAATCGGCCAAAAACGGTTGTAAAAATGCACGGAGCTATACTGGTAGATTGACTAGTGAATTTTCAGAATGGCCGATTTTTTACTTTGAAATGCTAACATATGTACTATAATAATACAGTAAGTAGTACACACACACACACAGCTTATTATTATCTCCTTATTTCTTCAGTTTGTTTCTATGGTAACAGGCAAGAGAGATGCTGCTGCTATTTTATGCAATGCACAGGTCAAATGAAATCTACAGTCAAAGCAATTTGATAAAAAGTTTCTTTTTCTCTAAAAGTCGTTTTCTTTCTAAAGAAAAAGAGACTGACTTTCACTGATTCAATGATGAATTCATCTCTTGATAAAACTGGGCTTCGTACTCATTTCAACATTTTATGAATGTCCTTTTTTTTTTGTTTCAAAGAAGAAAAAAAGAACTAAATGAGAAAGAAAATGTGAATTGATTTTTTTTTTTGGAACTTTAATGATGCACATTTTTCTTATTCAATGTGTTCTTCCAATTTGTCTTCGACAGATAAATCGTATGTTTCTTCTGCTTTGAATGTGTTCTTTCTTTTATGGAAGGAATGAATACGGTCTTTGTCGAGTGGTTGGACACTTAAGAAATGTGCTGACCATCAGAACTACCAAAGTTTGTGAAGGAAGATCTTTGTCTCAATTTCTGTCTAAAAGCTGACAGACAGGTTGAGTTTGAAAAAATACACTCATACATTGAGTTAGGGTTGGTTCAGACCATGATGTTAATGTAGGTTAAGGTAATGTCGCTGTCTACTGCACATGTGCAGTGTTTATCTAAACGGGTGTTTCTCAAACTGTGGTCGGCATTGTCCGCGGTGATATGCCGGAGACGATATCATAGAAAAAATACCTTACTTTAACTGTCACAACGGAAGTTACAAAAAACAAAAGCAGATTATAGTTTGCTAAGTTTCTGGTATAACATCCACTGTGCTCGTTTGGAGGCGCACGGAGTGTGTCCTATTATTGGCCCAAGCTACTTGTTCCAGTGCATGGGCAGTAGGCTCGCAGTGCATCGACAATTTATCTAGTGGTCCGCCATTGGGAAAAGTTTGAGAAACGCTGGTCCAATCGAAGCAGGTAATTATTCAGTGACTATACACACTGCATAGAGTACGACCACCTTAACCTGCAAAAGTCTCATTATTCTGAACCAAGCCTTACACTGGTAAATACAAATATAGAACGAGTAACAGATATTTGGCTCCAGATGATGTGTGCACTTGCCACATATTTGCTAAGTATGTGTGATGCATTTTAACTACATGTACTTTAGTGAACTAACTAGAGCAGTGTTTCGCATGGCCATCATGTACCAGTTTGTGGATGGTTAAGACACATACGGACAACCATTCATCCGTTGTTGCAAATTGGGGTTATAATACAAGACAACAGAATAATAACAAAATGCAAATTGACCCTATACTGAATCACACAAGTGGTATTTATGTATGAAACGGAGACGAATATGTTAAGTTAGCTGAAAAGAAACTGACAAAGGTCACACATGTGCCGGAAGACTCTTCTTCCACTCAAGTGAAGTAACTCCAATTCGATCATGAAAATACTCGCGCAACTCGATGGCTAGTCAACTTGCGAATATTTATTGGCATTTTTGTGTATTTATAATCAAAATAATTTAAGATGGGTAAAAATGGCAGTTAGGTAGTACCGTTAATACCATTCCCATTGATGGGAAGAGAGAAGCACGCAAAAGAAACGAAAATAAATTGAATCAAAATTGATTAATCACTTCCCATCAGAAATCATCAAACGGCCTGCGTACCGTGTACCTCCGGTTGTACGTATACCACACTTTGATAAACACTGCTTTAGAGTAACTAGTGTAGACCTACATATGATCACGCGAACACGGTAATTGTTTGCCTCAGCATATGTGTCTTTGTCTACACATGCATTCACTTGCAAATTCGGACGTATGAACTCATTGAACTGTTGTGCTCTCGCCACAACCTCACCCTGTATATATTACGGAAAAAGTTCTACAGAAAAGCGTGACGGGAAGAAATGGGTAATAATGACATTCTGAAATCTAAATTCAGACATCATTTTCACGTTCACTGATCAGTCTGGTGATAAGTCGTGATCAATAAGCTACATAGATTTGATCTGAGAGACCTCCTTGTCTTGGTTTGCAAAATTCATCAAGTCTTTATTCAGAATTTCTCAATGGGAAAACATTCGTTACTTGATCAAATGATGCATTATGTATGCTGATATTTTGCAAATATTTGCTTAGTGAGTATCCAACCAAGAACGCATCTGCATACTCTGCATATACTGTCTGATACTCGCACACGTGTGGCAAACATGTGAGTTGCGCCAAATCAGTGTCTTGCACACTACCTCGCATACATGTTTATTATTGTTTAAACCTATTATAATATCAATGCAAGATTTACTACAAGATATATGTCTGATTTTTATAGTGACTTAAATTTTGCAGTCAATGAAGATAAAAGTTTTTACCCAAACTAATGCAAATCTTGCAAGAATATTATTAGGTCTATATTATATTGGCAATCGTAATTCATTCAAGGATATATAGAGAATTTTGTTGTAAATATATCCTGTGTGGTCGCATCTTCTACATCAGTAGTTCTCAAACTTTTTTTTTTGCTCACGGTACACAGTATATATAACATCCGAAATTCTGCGGCACACCTAGCGAAACTCATGGCACACCCTTTTGAAATCACTGCTCTACACGATTCGACCTTTCGACCCCTTTGTCTTGGCTAATTTGTGAGTCTGTGAACCACCTTGTCACAAACATGTTATACACAGTTTGAATATGAAGCAGAAACAAGATTCTTGTGACATTGTGACAACAAAGAAATGCAATGAATAGGTGACATAACGAGGCATTTATTGACACAAGTACACTTTCAAGTTTCGGGATGTTTCTTGTAGACAGATAACCTCACTCACTACCTTTTGCTTTACATATTGCATTACTGTTTGTGTGTTAAACTAAAATAGAGTAGGGTCATTGTTATCAGAACTTATCACTAAAAAAAACATATGGTTTTCAAGTGCATGTCAGCATCTGGATTTTTAGTCAGCAAATTCGATCGCGTTACTTTCTTCCAAGTTCCAACTAAAAAGATTTTAAAGAAATTTGAGAAGAATATACTGGTAATATATAAAAAAAAAAGTTTTGTTAGGCTGCAATTTTCCAGACGTTGATTTTTTTCTCTCTCTCTCTCTCTCTTTTTCTCGTAAGTACTTTAAAATAAGAAACCTAAGCGCGATGTTTCTTTGAAAAATCTATTGTAGTCTTGAGAAATACTTGATAAAGAAGGAGGGAGAAAAACAGACAGAAAGAAAGAAAGTGGGAACAAACAATCTGACTGACGACTGTATTTCCGTTTTGTCCGTATTTGTAGTTTCGTATACGTCATGATGTTCTTCAGACATTCTTCCTCTATTGTTGTCACTTTAAATGGGAGCTATACAATAAATAAAACTCTGTATGTGTATTTTTTTGTTTACTATTTTTAGATTTTTAGACAATCATCCATCCATGCAAACGATTGTTTACCAGTAAACTTGAATTGTCTTTTGTCTTGCGGATCATCTGTAATTTATACTGTTGTCATTGGATCAGGTTCTTGTTCAATATACAATTGCTAAAGATTATTAGCCTACATATGGTTATTTTTGTGCAACAGAACAGCATTGAATACGTTTATCCTCTACATTTACAGCATTATTTTTTTGTTGTATATTTTTGGTGTTCTTGATTGCAAACAAAATTTTAAATAATAGAAACAATTATTATCTGAATCTGAATCTGAATAAATACTCTGCAAGCACTTCATAGTCCAAATGCAGCATAATAATGCATTGTCAATAATCCTAACCTGATTTTATGTAACACCCACCTAACTTTCTAAAACATCTATAATTCCCCATGCACAACATCTTCTGGAAGCAAATTCCATTGTCGAATGACCCGTGGAACAAAAGACCAATAATATGAGTCTGTACGAGCAAAAATCTCCCTAATTTTCTTAGAGTGGTCACCCCTTCCCAAATAATTAGCCTTGCTCAAAGAACTCAACACAGGCTTAGGACAACACTCCAGTAACATTTTTTTTAACATATTGATACTGAGGTCAGATCTTTTAACTGCTAACTGATCCCATCCCAGTTCTGCAAGAATACCAGTCACACTTGCTAGTGGATCATATTTTCCTGAAACAAACCTTGCTGCTCTGCATTGTACCATCTCAATCGCATTAATTAGATCAGCAGTATGGGGACTCCACACGGTACTGCAGTACTCAAGATGTGGGCGCACCAATGATTTATAGGATATACAGTTCATGTTACTGGGACATCCTTTTAAAACTCTCTGACTGAACCGTAGCATCCGCATAGCTTTTGAAACTACCTGCTCAATGTGGGGTCTCCAAGATAATTTACTATTAACCCTTATACACAAATAATTATATGAATCAACAGAAGGAAGTGGATTAGACCTGACACTGTATTGATAAACTAGTGGATCCCTGCTTCGAGAAAATCTGATAACGCAACACTTATCATTGTTAAGCTGTAGTTACCATTTTTCACACCAGGAATCTACAGTTTTCAAATCCTTCTCCCTGTAGATTATAGTATCATCTGCAAAAAGTCTACAATCACTCCCCAACTCATCACTAAGATCATTAATAAATATAAGAAATAGTAATGGACCAAGAACACTACCCTGTGGAACCCCTGATGTAACCTCTACCCAGTCTGATGCAGCACCATCCACAACAACTCTTTGTTTTCTGTTGCTTAAGAAGGACCGAATCCAGTTACACACCTGGTCACCCAATCCATATCCAACAGCTTTTGACAATAACCTACTGTGGGGAACCGTATCGAATGCCTTACAGAAATCAAGGAATACTAAGTCCACCTGATTACCTCTATCTAATATTTTTTGGAGATCGTCAACTAAAAGAATTAGCTGTGTCTCACATGAGCGCCCCCTAATAAAGCCATGTTGATTTTCCGAAAGTAGATTGTTCTCTATTAAAAATTCCATTGATTTAGAATAGATTATATGTTCAAGAACCTTGCAAACTATAGATGTTAAAGACACCAAAAGATATCAAAATTTGATTTTTAACATTGATCTTATATCGATGTTTTTTGCTTCCATGAAAGTTTTAGAGACTTAATCACAAAAGAAATATTTATGGTAATTGACAATTGCTTGCAGCTTTAACAAAAAAACTCGTGAGCGTCACTGTGTCTAGATCCATCTCCATCCAGCTCTATCTTGTTTTGAGCAATGAGTCTTGAATGAGACGTGTGTGTTGCTATATATAGTGTTATTAAAATTGCAAGAAATAGTCTCACAGTCTTTCAATGAAGATACACTTAAGTGCAAAATGCAATATAAAGTATTGTTCAGTAAGTGGTCGCTTTATATAAATTTTGAGAAGGTCTTTATATTTTTTAAATAATGTTTAAAATCGTGCATTTTTTAACTCCATGTTAAATCATATAGACCCAAAACCCTCCACACAACGGTTTAAAGAAATGATTTAAAGCAATAAGAAAAAATTAGCACTTACTTTTATGTATTGGCTTCATGCTGATTGCTTTTTATAAGCTTAGCATGTGCAATTATTTGTTTAGGATTGATTGTTTTATAGGACGGCGGGATGAGTGACATTTGCTAAATTTGAAAATGACTATGTACATTAGATAGAAAATCGCCTGAAATACACTCTGGCTTAATAGTCTATTCCTAAACGAGATATTAATTTTCTTTTTCGCTTAAATATTTCGCGGTCGAAATCGTACTTTTGGTTTTGCATGCAGCGGCGGAATTTTCTGCATTAACATAAATTAAGCTTGTAAGACTTGCAGATGTTTCTTGCGAGGTTGGCTTTTAAAAAATGCAGTTCATAGTTTTTGCATGACATTGTGAAAGTTTATAAGCAAACAGTTCTTCTTATTCGCAGTGAACCTTGCTCGAAATATAGCCGCTTGTGATCGCTGCTTTACACGTTAGTTGCAAACTTGCAAATGAAATAAAGGTTAAACTACATATTTCCTTTCTGTGGCTTTATGCTTTAAAGCTGCTGCTTGATTTTACATTAACAATTTCAAGCAACGAAGTCTTTACTTTGCATCAAAATTAACCTCTAGCCTACTCAAAAAGTAACATGTAACTTCTACACCATAACTAGCTGACCTGCTTCTTCACTGTTATAGGAATCTGATTGGTTAGCTTATCTTTTTAATGTTATGATCTGCTTGAAATATCAAACCGAATGGAAGAGCTTATAGAATGCAAGCAGCAGTAATTTGTTTTTTTAAAGATACATTAAAACGCATATGTTAAGTAATTTGAAAAGCTAGAGTACACTTGTGACTTATCACAAGTTATCAGTGCATATGTGACAAATGCAATCATTATATTAAATAACCCTTACACAACAATGATATTAATAAAAGCAAACAGATTTTGCAAATGACAAATTCCTACTGAACAGTAGAACACATAGAACATGCTAACATAGAACAACATTAACTAAAACTAAACATGCAATTTGTCTGTATGTTGTGCATAGGACGGAGGATTTCGACCAATGATATTTACATGTAAAGTTAAAACGGATGTTGCCAAAGATGTTGTTCTGATGATTTAGGGTTTTTTGTGTGTTCATCTTGGAAATAACAATTAAAGACTTTAGGAAGATGACATGGACATGGACGAACAGTTGTAACAACAGATGTTTTCACCCAACATTTGTAGTTTTGTTTTAGTTTAAAACAGAAGAAGTGTGGAGGTAATATATGGCATGGGGCCTCGAATGGCATTCTAACCATTGTCATGTGTTTCTTGGTTTTGTGTTATTTTATTATGGACACAAAAATAGTTTCATGGGTTTCGTTTTATGAGACAATGTGGGCTTGTGTGTGTTGTATGTTTTTTTGCCTCCATTTATCTTCGGTATGGCATTGGTTTCTATATTGTAGTGAAAACGGCTGGCAATTATAACTGATCTTGCAACTGCTTGACTATGACCCTCTTTTCCACAGTAAAACTTAAAGCCCTTTTCTTTCAGGAAAGCAATTTTCGGATGCTATGTTGGGTTAATCCGTGGATGTATTCTTTATTGCAAACACATTTTCCTATTGTTTTTTTCTTCTAATATACGTGTGTGCTTGTTAAAGCCATATATTATGTTACTCTGTGCCAAAGTGGAAAATCGGGTCATTCTATAGATTCACTAGTCTGTGTTCAAAATCACCATTTTTAAAGTTAATCTACACTCGAGAGTATCTTATTAAAGTTATTACAAGTTAACTTTTACGTGAAAGTGTCATTGAGCTTTGGGTATTGTGCGTTTTGCAATTTTCGGAGAACTTGAAAATGCTTTTAGAAACTAGAAGAGTAAGTGAACAAACTTAAGAAGTTAAGACTATTTTGCATATTAATAAATTTTGTAAATTTTTTTTTTCTGCCAAGCTGTTAACAGTAGTTTGAAAGTCCAAATTTTAGGGCTCAAATTCAAAAGGAAAACTTGCCACTTGAACTTTAGTTTTAATTCTCTGTAAGACTGTTCTTACATATAAAAATGTTTTAGAGTTAATCCGTAAACAAGATTTTTTTGTTGGAAGTTGGAACCTTGCACTGAGGATTCAAGGAGTAATTTCTGTGGAAAATATTTATTCGGTTAGGTACAGTGTAGCCTATAAGTTTCTAAAACGTTTTTTCAGACAATTTTTTTCTATCTCGTTGTGATCCAACTTGAAGTGTAAAACGAAATCAACAATTCAAAATTACCATAAAAAAAGATTTATTTTTTAAAGATATCGACATGAAAATCCTCTTAAGCGATTTTATTTACTATTCTAGTTGCTAAAACACTTCCAATATCTGTATGTTGCTTGAACTTGCTTCTGATATTGTGGAATAACCAAAGTTGTTACTCCATTGTTGTTATTTTTTATTTCTGTATTTTGCAATGGCTACTTAGAAAAGTGCTTTTATAGTCTTTTAGGACGGTAGTAATTGTAGAATGTCTAAAAAAAAAAGAAATTCTTAATTTGATTATTATATGCACATTGCCTAAAATGTTATTGATTGTGAAGATTTTTTTTTACCGAATTGGCGGGGTTTTTGTTTTTCAGTTTTCAGCTTGTCTAGTAATTCTGCAGGTTGCCTGTTTTATCATTTTGGCAGATAACAAACTAGAGAAACTCTAGGGAAATCTTATTTATGTTTTTATACTGATAAACACTGAATGCCTTTAGAAAAAGAAAATAACCCGACTAATTTTAATTATAATGTCTTATGGAAAAAAATATGTCGTTTGTTGTATTGTTTTTGAACTGTGGATTTTCTTTTTATGGATTTTTTTATTTATTTATCTTCTTTTATTTTATGTAATGCACATGTATATTGAGATTTTAATTGAAAACGATTTTTCTGAAGTTGCATAAAGAAAAAAAAAAACGAGGATTTGGTTGCAGGTTTGTTTCTTGTCATAAGATAACATTTTCTTTACATTTCGTTTAAATGCAAAATTGTAAATGTGAAATGATATTCTCATTACTTTTCTGAATAGGCAGTGAGTAAAGTGGTTTTCTATCCAAATGCCTCATTGCTTCCTTTATTATTAAGGAATTTTTCAGTTTAAAAAAAAATAATAGCAATTATTATGCAGTTTCAAAACGTGATTTGATTAGGAATCAAATTTTGCTCAAAGGGTTACACTGAGTAGGCCTAAGTCAATTATACAAGAATTTTGCTAGTAAATTGACTTTTAAGTAAGTTGCTCATAAATTTGTAATGTAAAAGTGTACATCAGTAACTAACTGCTTGAGCTACAAATTGTTACATGTACATTATGTAAGACCCTAATTAAAAAAGGAAAATTAACACTTGAACCCTCTGAACAGGGTTTTATTGTAAAAATATCTTTTATACTCAATAAAACAGGTTTTTAATGTTTTTTGTTTTGTTTTTGTTGTTGTTGGAACTCTGCTCAAAGGGTTCAAGTTTATTTAAAGTAAAAGTTACATTCTTGAACTTCGGGTTAAGGGTGATGAAGCCTTGTTGTTGATGTTTGGCTTCATTCTTAATTTAAGGCTTTGGACTTTCTTGTTCAGTATTTTTCTTATAATTTTAACAAGAGATTGTATGTGTAATACAAGGTGAAAGAGTAAAGGAACAAATGTTTTATTCAGGCTGACATTTTTTTAAATAATAAAGATTTTATCCCATTTCAATTGAAATGATTGAATATTTTGTTTAGCATTTTTTTCAAGCTTGACTTGAAAAGCCATTTTTGTCTTCTTTCTTTTTTTTGTACAAAAAGTCATAAAAAGTTTATTTTAAAGGTGGGTTTACACTATGCAACATAAATATTGTAACATGGTGTATAGCATGTGTTGTAGAGTATGGTGTACTACACATAGTGTTTACACTGCGATACAGTGTTACAACAAGTTGGGCACAATTTATTCGGGAATCTGGCCAGTGGTCATTACCTTGGAACCTTGGAAGTGCAATGATGGATTGTGGCTTCCCATTGACAAAAACATTTTCTCGGGACAGACGAATCGTAGGTCACTCAGTGACCTACACTTTTTACGTTATGGGTACTGCTCTCCTAGACCTCATGCAACCAGCTTAATTTAAGATTAATTCACCTAATCACAATACAAAATAACTTCTAAAAGTGTAGGTCTACTGAGTGACCTATAGTTCAGAAGTGTAGGTCACCTAGTGACCTACGATTAGTTTGTTCCCATTTTCTCTGCCATAAAAAGTTGAAGAGTTCTACTTTCTACAACACTCGCATAAAATGTGGTAGAGTATGGTGGGTTGTAGTGTACCACACTTTACAACACATTATAATACTTTGTTGCCTAATACCCACCTTAATATATGACACCTGATGGGGGGTGGGGTGGGGGTGTGGGTGCGTGCGTGTGTGAACATCGGAATTTATATAAATTTGAATAAATGAACTGTTTTTTTCTCAAGGTCAACTATATGTTGCACACTCACCATCCAAGAACCCCATGATATTAAATTGGAGAGGGGGAAAAAGGTTGGAAAGTGTAGAGGGGGGAGAGAGGGAAACGTTGAGGGAGGAAAAAAGGGGAGGGGAAACTGAAATTGAAATGAAAGGAGTAAAAAAGGAACAAACGACGTGCATGCGCACACCAGAAAAAATGAAAAACTCATTTTCTCTTTCAAATATAAAAAGGAGAGCGGATAAGAGTAGCAAAATTAAACTACAGTTTATCACAGGCAATTGTGCCCAGCATTGGAATTTCTTTTGCTCCGCCCTTTTATGAACGTCATCAATATCTAATTGGATTTGTTACATGGTCTGACGGCATAAAAGGGCGGAGGAAAAGAAATTCTAATGCTGGGCACAATTGCCTGTGAATTTTGCTCCCGTCTTTTATGACGAGTTACCCCACTAGTATTTAAATATTAATTCAATATATTGACGTATTAACCATTATGAATCGCGCAATTGGCAAGAATACTGATAAATGTCAAAAATAGTCGATTTTGTGATGACTCATAAAGAAGTGTAATATTAACATGATTAACGACACAACTCTAACTCAATTATTACAATTATTAATTGCAAGTAATGTAACATATAAATTAGTGAATTTTTAATTCAATTGAAATCTTTTAAACACTTCTGAAAGAAGTTTGCGTTTTTTTTTCAGTCTTTCCCCAAATGTCTGATATAATGAGTTCAGTGTATGTTTCTAGTCCTTGTCAGGACTCTATAGAACATGTTTATTATTTAAATGCATTTAATTTATCAGGTGGAGAGAGACTAGGTTTATAAAGCTCACCCACAATGAAGTGTTTTTTTGCATGAAAAATGTCAAAACTATTTCTTACTCTCTTTTTGTCTTATTTTAGTGGTTCTTTTTCTGCATGAAGTGTATTTAATTTTCTCATAAAAATGAGGGTTGCTTTTTGCATGTGAAAGCAAAATAAGAAAGAACCTTTTTCATTCAAGCTTTTGTGCTATCTTTTTTATTTGTAATAAAATTTTACCAAATTACCTTGATAACATTGTTGTACCCCAATGGGGGTAAAGGGGTTAGGTTATATAAGTTTGGGTTTCGCGCTTTAAATTCTTTCGAGTTATTTTTTTTGCGCACGCGTACATTGCAAACTCATTATTCTTCACATGTAGTGGTGATACAGATAATTCTTGAAAATGATTCTCTTTTTCTTGCTTTTTTTAGAGCCGTGGGAATAGAGCCAAGAATAACGTCGATATAATCTGATTATGTTTTTTTTTTTCCCTTCTTATTTCTCTTTTTTTTTCATCTTCTCTTTTATCTTTTGTGATAATGGCTGAGGATTATTTTTCTCTATGAAATGTGGCCAAATACACAATTTATACTATCCTTTGCCACTTGTCGATTATATAAAAAAAGAAGGGGCAATAACTTTATTAAGGACTTATTATTAGGCTTTTATTATTATATACATTATAGTATAACCCATTTTCAAACGCCGCCGTGTATCTTTTGCTGCAACATTAATTTTTGATGGTCATGATAAAATTAATTTTGCAAAAGAAAAGGAGAAAAAAAAAACTAAATTAACAACCAACAGGAAATTTTTGACAGAAAAAGGATTACGAGGCTCATAATTTAAGAAACTAAACAGAAGAACACTTGCAACATACACAGACATGATGCATCAACATCCTACAATTAATTGTCAATCAAAATGAAGATGTTACACACATACACTTGTACATCTATTTAATTAGTTCGTGGACCAAACCAAATTTAGTACCACTTAAGGTGGGCTCTATAGATGCCGTATTTATTTTGCTTTTGTCTGTTCGGACAGGTACCACTGCAGTGGCTTATTGGGATACCCTGTATAATCATACGTGTGTGGCACACTGTGGCACCCCCGTAGAGGTAACAATTTAGGCCCAGGGTTACTGATTGATTCAGCTGTCCTGCCACTGAGCCCTGAAGTGACAGTTGCCCCTCCCAAGGGACAGAATGAAAGTGGTGTGCCAAGTATGTTTGAGAGCAGAGTGAGCTTAGAATTCAAGAGTTGTTTTAGAGTTCAAAGAATGAATTTAGAATTCACAAGAGTTTTGAGTTTAGAATTGAAATAATCAATTTTTCGAGTTGAAGAGTTCATGATAAGTTTTCAGTGATAACAACATTAGTGTAATGCAGTTCAGTACCAAATAGTTTTATAAAAAAGTCAAATCGAGTTTGAGTGCTAATTTTTCTACAGCACAAATAACAGCAACAAGAGAGGCACCTCAGAAACCTTCTGAGTCCTTCTATTGACTAACAAAAAAGACGATGGGTAAAAAATATTTTTATTTCATTTACGTTGCCGAAATTAATGAATTGTTGACACTTTTCGAATAGTCATTGCACGTGAACCGGAAAAGCGGGGACGGAACTGTTGAATGCAATACATTCCCAGTGAAGTCTGCAAGACAATACTGTAATGTGTTCATTTTCTGGGAGCAAACCGCCATTCAAAAGTTAGGCCAATTCAGTGTAGGCGTGGCTGAGGCGTTACTAATACTATTATACAGTGTTAGATGCTCATGAATAGTGAATTATTGTAATTAAATTGCTTTTCGTTTGTAAAAAAAAATCGCATGAAATTCAAGTAATTTTTATCACCCACACCGGGAAATGTGGGTCATTGCATTACCCGTATTTCTCATTTATTGTTTACCAGAAAAAGAAGCGAATGTAAGAGTCAAAATAGGAAGAAAACATTTTGGAAAATATCCGTTTGGATAACTAGTGCCTTGTATTAGAGACCTACATTGAGTAAAAATTTGAAGCCAAGCCCCAGCCCAACCCATGAGACTTTATGCTGGGCCCAGCCCACCAGGCCCACGAAGCCCATAAAATAAAGCCCATGAGGCCCACCAAGCCCACCAGGCCCACAAAGCCCACTAGGCCCACGAAGACCACCGGCCCATGGGCTTTATGTAGGTCTCTACGTTGTATCCATCAAATCGGATATCATGAAAAATGGTTAGATATCCACGGCTTCTCTAATTTAAATTGTGTTCATTGAAAGTTTTTTACATTTTTTTTTTACGTTACAGTGAATTTTTGATTATTCACATAGCTGTTTTTTATATTTAGCTTATTATTATTATTATTATTATTATTATTATTATTATTATTATTATTATTATTATTATTATTATTCAAAGTTTTTCATGTCACATACTGAAAGGCCCACGTTTATGTGATCACATAATAAATAGAACAAATAGCTACAATTTGGATGTTAAACTTTAGCTCAATTCAAGAATGGAACTTAACATTTTGAACACCATCAGAAGTTGAGAACAGCGTTCAACGCAGAAAGAAAAAAAAATCCTTTTTTTTATTGTATACCTTAGAAAAAGGTTAATTTGTTGGAATCCTGTTCAAAGGATTCAAGTTGTAGTTCAAGTACAAAGTTCTGTTGTTGAATTTCTTGCAAATCAGAGTTATCCTAACTCACTTTCGAATTTGTATTTACTTAATGTAGGTTGAATTTGTTTGAAATGCTTGTTCAAAGATCTATTTTAAAGCTCAGTCTTTTGTGTGAATAAATTTCAATAAAATCAGAGCAAACCTTAAATTTTGAGTTACACAATTGCAAAATGTTCAATTTAGTAATTCATTTTATGTATGGTTTTTTAGCAAGTCAAAGTTTTGCTTTTTTGTTGAAAAAAAAAAAGTTCTATTCGTAATGAATCGATTTGATTCATGAATGAGATTTTTGACTGTTACAAAAATGATTCTTTTTTCACACTCACTCTGTAAATGTATTGATTTATTGTCTGTTCTGCTTAATCGATATTCAAATTAATATTGAATTATTGTATTAAAGATTTGCATTTGCAATTTTGCATGCATTATTACATTATTCTATTTGAAATATATAATGAAAGTGAATTTTTTTTTTCACCTTTAGAATCTTGAGGTTTATGAAACCCAAACACATTAGTAGTTTATTTTTTTGTTGTGGATTTAAGTAAATTTGGTAGTTCTTTTTTCTACTGTAGTTAATGACACTAAAAGCTTTTCTGAGGTTTTTTTTAGGAGTCTTTTCTAATTTTCTTGCTTCAAGTGTGCGATTACTACTACTGTTAGCAAACTTACAGGAAGGAAGTTATATATTTTTCTCTCTTATATTTTTGCTGAGAAAGCATAAAAAATGCTATTTGTGTCTAACCGAAAAAGAAATTACTTTCAAAATCTTTTTTTTTATAAAAGAAAAATGAAAGCTATTCATATCATAACTTAACACTTTTTTTTATACTACTCGATACTTTGGAAGTTTGTAACAAAAAGTGTTGGCATGTGGAACTAATAACTGAGTTTATTTTATTTTTGAGGATTTATAGAAAAAAATGCACTTTTTTAATCTGGTAAAATTAAGGAAACTTCTCACTTTGAAATTAAACGTGGTTTTAAACAAAAGAAATGTTATTCTGAATAGAAGGTACAAGTTTAAATTTCAAGTTCAAGTGCAACTGCTAAGTTTAGTTCTTGAAATTTGGCATAAACCCTAAGAGTCGGATTTTTAATGATTGCTAAGTCAATAATAGTACTAAACTCATGAACTTTTGATAGGTAGTTTCACGTACAAGTTGATGAGTTTATCACTAACTTTGACTTAAAAATGCTAAGAAATGAGCGTTGGCACAACTAAGCTAGGCAACTAAATGTTTAGTTTAGAACTAATCCCAGGTTCACATTTCATTATTTTCATATTTTGAACTATATTAATGGCTAATATGAGATTTTGGTAATCGAGTGCAAGCACATGCTAATGCCTCTTTTATTAGTCTATACATATTGCCATTAAGAATATGAAAGTTGATGAGTTTAGTATTAGCTTCGAGTCGAAACTAATGCTAAACTCATCGATTTTTACATGAGACTCTTAATTAAAGTTCACGAGTTTCAGATTTAATGTGTTAATTAAAATAATACTTTTAATAATTTTGTGTCGTTCTACAATTATAAATTTTATAAAATATTGTTTATATTGGAAGTTTTCATACACATTTTTATTTGTATTGTAATTTTTGAAAACAAAACATTCAAGGACTGTTTTAATTAGATCATTTTTCAAAAAAATGTTCATTCATTTCATTTCAAAAATCGTCAACTTTCGTTTTCCCACTTTGTATATTATAATGTAGCTCTTATTTATCTCTTAATCTTGTATTAAAGAAGGGAATGTCTCTATACAATCTATTGTATAGTCTTAGTAATACTTAGTATAAAGATTATGTGACGCAATGTTATGTAACTTTCAAGTGTGTTTCTTCAAATGAAATTTACACCGATATACATTATATTTGTTTGTTTTGTGTATGGTGTGTGCTCTTGTGATGGCAATTTATGAATGAGACTTTCATTTTCATGAAAATTGCCTCAAGTTTTATGAGGCAAACAGTAGTTTTATTTTATATCTTGCAATAGACCTACTGTATATAATACATACACATAATAGGTAGCGTGTATGTTAGGATTGTTAGCTAACTGTCCACATAGAGTCTGCGTGTGATGCGTGAACATGGAACTATAGTGTTAGTATTACGCCAATTTCACACGATGTGTACACTTGTCACATATTTTCACTATGAAGCCATATCATTATATGAATAGGGCTTCAATTTTTATGTAATTATCAAGCAAATGTTTCTCAATGTATATTCCGAAGAACCTATTGTGAAGTAACAATCCCGTTTAGATCAACCAACATTTTTTTTTTCTCAGTCAAAAACACTCGTTAGAGGCTAGAATTTCGTGGACAACTAATTGTAACCAGACATCTAGCCATATAAGCAGCCTTAGAAAAAGCATAATTTTGCAGTTGCTCTAATGATGATGATTATGTCACAATTGGCAATTGGGCCACAAATTGAGAAACATTCGCTTTGCTTGATATTGTATAAAAATCCGAGCCCTATTAATGAAGAATAAATAATCTTTGAATAGGGATTTTGTGTGTTGGCACACTGTCAAGGTAATAAATATATAATGAGCAGGGCTGGAAACTTATTGTTATCACAAGTTTTTTTTGTTAGCAAATACTAACACTCATAAAATTAGCATATAAACATCAATCAGTTCATTAAAATTCTAATAGCAATTCATTTTTACTATTTTCACAAATTTTAAAAGATTTTTTTTCAGAAACACAATTTCCCCAAATTTTCAAATTTCATATTTCATATTTCAAAAAAATGTTGCTAAAGTTTCTCAAAAATAAAAATTGCAAAATTGGCAGTTTGGTTTTTCATAATTTTAATTACATGTAGATCTGAACTCTCACATTCCATATCTATTATTTTTTTTTTTCAAATCATTCAAGAACATCCACTTCTTGAGGGCAAATAGCATAGCAATGTGAATGCACATGCTCTTGAGTCTTAAGATCTGATCTCTTTTGCCTATTTATTGACAGATCTGGACTGCTTTAAGTCCAAATTGACTAGATCTGCAGATTTGAACTGATAAATCTGATCTCTGTAGACCATTCATAGATGAATAAATGACAGATTTTGGTTGTCAGGTATGTAGTGCCGATTTGGTGACCACTCCTCCATTTTCGTAACCTTTTACAGCATAAAATGCAATTTTCTTAGAAAATATAGAAGCATATGTGTCAATAAGGTCAGCTAAAATATGCTGTACTAGCTTCTGAAGGAGTCACTATAGTTTTTTGACAACAGTCAGTCCTTAAATTAATTTTTAAAAAAATCATTATTTTTTTTACAATTTTCATAATTAAATTTCCTAAAAATTATCACGCTTTTTGCCAGCCCTCGTGATGACTTCACGCATTGTGTGGAACCGGGGGCATTAATGTCAGTGACATTGTTGACAACAATGTCATTCGTATACCATTTGTTTAATGTTATTTCAGGTAATTGAGAATTGAGAACTTGTTTTTTTAATTGTCTTAATACAAGTTCCAGACATGCATGTATTTCAGATTACTATAGCCTTATACAAGAGCTTGTTGCATACTTTTTTTTAAAGTTTGGGAGGATGTGAAAATGCAGCAATTTACTTTGAATACTGCCTTGACTAATTAAGATTAGGACAAGAGGATAGTAAATACAATGTACATTAAGCTAAATAACATCCACTTTTAGGATTTTTCGTATGTGTCACCACTTCTTTTCTGCAAAATTTCATTATAAAAGTGAATCTCAAGTTTTATTTCATTGGACTCGAGAATTTGAAAATTGGATTCAAACAATAATTTGTTGATTCTTGTTGTTGTTGCTGTCGCTTGGTTGTTGTTTAGGTTATTCTGAGGTTTAAAAATAGAATAGTAACGAAATTACATATTAATATTTTCAGGAAATTTGTTTATCGATTTTTTGGTTAGTGGGAAACGAAATAATTAGCAATTTAGCATAAAAAATGTTTGTTTAATATATTACTCATCATTAATGTAAAAATATAATTATGTAATTTTTCAGTATTGTTGCTTCTTAAATGCACAATAATCAAAGTTTGATTTCCATTGTTTTCTTTTATTTGTATATTCTGCAATGGCAACTTATAAAACATGCCCAATGTCCATACATTTCTTAAAAAATCGAAGTTGAGACGTCGAGAAACTTTTAAAGTGGCAAAGGCGTTCTTTGACTATGCATTTTTTTTATAAAAAAAAAATAATAGACTTGAATGTTCTTAAAAGGACTCAGAATTGTTCAATGGTCCTCAAAAGCTCATAAAAGTTCATAAATTTCTAAAAATTGAACAGAATCCAAAAAGAAACGTGGAGAAAGACCAAGAAGTGCAATTTGCATACGCCAAGTCTTAGCATAAGTGTTTGCAAATAGTAAAAAGTGGTGAAAAGCAAAAGGTACGTTTCCACTTAGATTTATGATTCTGCAACATGATTTTCAGGGAAAAATTTTAATGACAAAAATGATGCAAAAGCAATTAAAATTCTGCTAAGCTCATGTAGCAAGTGCCCGCTTCAAGAGCCGAGCACATTTGTTTTTTCATGAACAAATGTGCAGGTATGGAAAACGAGCCAGTGTGCATATGGATGAGAAAATAGGCACGGCCCACATTCCCCTGAAGATCTCAACAAAGTGTGCATTTCATTATTACTGTGGCAGTCTGTGTGACATGTAGTGGAAATTGCAAAATATACAAAGTGGGCCCAAAAATGTACACAAACTTTGATTGTTAATAACTGCAATGCTTATTTTCTTAAATTTAATTTAATAATTTTATAATTATGAATAAATGTTACAATAAAGATTAATTATAAACGCATTATATGTTGTATCTTTAAATGATGGATTATCTCAAGTTTACAAAATGTTCTCCATTCCTATCAAGTCAAGTCATTGCTGATATCAGTAATGATATAAGTAAACATCAATTAACGTATCTCTTGTAATTGTGGAACAATTCTTTTCGATTTCTTTCTGTTTAAACAGTCATGGTAAAAAAAAATCGAAGAGAATTGTCGCAAAAATACAAGAGATTCGTTAATTGATGTTTGTAAATCAATTTCTCACTGATGTCAGCAATGCTTTGACAAGAATGGAGGACATACAAGCGTATCGAAAACTTGAGATAATGCAACCTAAAACATGTAATGCTTTCATATCTAATCTTTATTGTAACATTTACTCTTAATTATAAAATTATTAAATTAATTTTAGGAAAATAAACATGGCATTTATTAACAACCAAAGTGTGTATAAAAAATGTTTAGGACACTTTGTATACATACATGTGTACTTTGTATACGTACATGTATATATTCTTATGAAAATGTTTACAGACATGCCTGTCTGTAAACACTCATAAGTACAAGTGGGAACGATGTTTAAGACACAGTATGTAAATAATTAAATTGTTTATTTTTTCTCTCTTTATAAATTTTAGCCCTTTTGATTGTTGTCGGTTGTGCTATTTATCCGAATGGTTGGCACAGTGCGGAAGTTCGAGAAGCCTGTGGTGGAAGATCTGAGGCCTTTGAACTTGGTGCGATTCTGATTAGTATTTTTTTTTGTTGTCAAATTTATTTTTCAAAAAGAATAATGTGACAAAAAAGTATCTGCAATATATATATTTTTTTGTATTTCCAGGGACGTGTTCTCTTTCGTGGTCTTTTTATGTTTTGTGTTCATCCGTTGTGGCCGTTTTACTCTGTGTCATTTTATCATTCAGTGCGTCCAGAGTGAAATGTGGTTCCTACCGAATATGACAGTTAAATCATGACAAGTACAAAGCACTCGATTACGCCTCAACCACTTCATATACTCATCGTGATCACTGGAAGTGTAATATTTTATTGTGACACGCCTCTACACCTTTGTAGTATTAGCAATACTGTATTATTTACAATTTACTCCAACACCTCGTATTGTTTTCTACTTTTATTATTTTTATATTATATTTTGGGTGTGTCCTTTTTTCTTCTTTCAGCTATCTGGAATTATACAGGTGATTTTTGGTCTCTTCAACGAACAGTATTGAATCAACTTTTTAGAAACAACTATAAAATGCTTTTTTTAACAGCTGATGTTCGAACAGTGCCGGATTATCCATTAGGCTAAGTAGGCTGAAGCATATGACCCGGATCTCTTGGTGGGTTCATGCAAAAGTTGAAGAATTTTTTTTTAAAAAAATGTATAAATTTATCATTATTTATGTAAAAATAGAAAATGTTTGCACTTTGCAATCACATTCATAACGTTCTTTTTTTTTTTAAAAAAAAGACATAATTCATTACTCATTCAAAATCATATGGGCACATGAACTATTTATTTTTCTGTAAGTTTATTGCGCCTGCGCCGATATTTATTAGAATACTAGTAAATATCATATTATGTTATGGGGTTTGAAAAAATATTCAAATTATTGCCATTTTATTGCCTATAAAGCCGGGTCTACACTAGAACAGAACAACGAACCGAACACTGTTCGCGGACATTTCCATAGAACATGTTCGTTATGGCCAGAGTGTCCAAATTTTACCAGAACATGTTTGCAACGTGTTTCCAGTTGATAACCGCATATTTTTTTCCATCTAGCTCAGTTGTACTTCAATGTTCGCCCTTCAATGTGGCCCTAATGGATCGGGGCCAAACAAAATTTGTTACCGAGAAATGTTAGGAAAACCGTTCACACTGTTCGTTGTTCTGTTCTTCATCTGGACCCTCCCTTAGGTGAACGGGGCCCAAGCACAAAAAAGCTGAAAGGCTCTTGGCTTAATCCGGCACTGTGTTCGAATGCTGGTTATTCTTCGTTTTTCTGCCCAATTGAAGAAATTAAAATACAGTGCTTTCTGACAGTATCATGAAAAGAAGGAAACAAGGGTTATTTTTTTAAGCAATTTCTTATTTAAAAAAATAGGTGAATTTCTTCTCGTATTGTCGATCGAATGCTGATGTGTAAATTTAATACAGCATTCACTGTATGCAATAAGGATGCTTACGAACACAATAAATCTATTTTATGAATATGGAAATTTTAGCAATTTGCGAATGAGAAAAGAAAAAGAAAGAGGCTAGAGAGCCAAGCAAGATATTTGGTATAAATGCTAAAATTGAATGCACATTTGGACTCATAACTAAATAGTTTAAATACTAAACTGAGTAGGCAGCTGCAGTGAATGTACTGAATTAAGAGTAGTTGGTCTGCATGGTGCCTTGAATATTATGTTATTATGAATTGCATATGAATTTGTCTAATTCTTATTATTTTCGAAGGGCGGCGTGGGTTGGAAATGTAGTATAAATGACTATACTACACAAGGTGCCAGAAACGTCTGAAACCAATGGAAATAAAATTGTTTGACTTGTAATTTTATTCTCATGCCGGATCTGAAAGTGTGTAGACAGGGTTGCCACTTAACCTGGAAATCTGGAAAACCTGGACCTGTCAGAGAATTAAAAGACTTTCTAAAGAGTTGGGGAATTTCGAAAAAAAAAACATGTAAAATCTGGAAAAGTCAGAGAATTTATTTTCTGAAATTCCAATTCCAATGTTTCAAAAAACAGCCAAAAGTCAACAATCATTTAAATGCTGTAAAAAGTAATAAAAGCGCTTAGGAGGACACAACGGTACCCATAAGTTTGAAAAAAGCAAGCGCAAAGATTCAAGAATTTTTAAAATTCGAACAAAATGGGAAAAAATTACATCTTGGATTTTTTTCTCAAAAACGGCCAGAAATCTAAAAAAAAATTCAAATGCACTAAAAAAAGAGCTCAAGAGGGCAAAAATAGGGTTGCAACTCAATCTGGAAATTGAAAAATTCAGGGAATTTCAGAAATAAAAATCGGGGCAATGCTGATATACTGTAGAGAGGTTCGGGATCAACATGTTGAGGACCTACAATCATTGGAGTTCACGTGGAAAAAGTACTTAAGCATTCGTAGTGTGTGTGTCCCATTGGTTTCATACTTTTTTGGACATCCTGTAGAACGAAATTGTTTTTGAAGTACCATGTACCTTGAAACTTGTAAGTTGAAAAAATATATCAATGTTTTTCAATTCTTAATTATAGTTTTTTTGTCTCGTTTTGGACCATAAATTTTGAAGAATTACTGCCGTCATGCATAGCCGGCAAAACTTTTTAAAAACTGAATTCTGGTTACATTTTTCATTATTCTTTTAAAGTTAGTTTTTCTTTTTTTTTACTGTAGAATAATATAATAATTATTTCCATTAATTTTTTTCTACACTTTTTAAACTTTTAGACTGGTTTTCATACGGACCATTTTATGTCACCACAAAACGTGGTCGTTTTTAGTAAATCACTGAATCATTTACATGGGAAACATTCACATGAGCCACTGTTTGTTGAACACCACAGTGGCAATGAGTCGTCGAGTCCTGCCACAAGTAGCGAACATTGTATGTTTGTCAGTGATGATCAAGGTCATACTAAGTGGTCGACGAAGACAGCAGGACATAATTTAAATATTACTTTTATATGGCTTTATTCATACAAGCTACTGAGTGGTCAGTGTGAAGCAAGCGGCGTCAACCACTTCATAGCACTAATTTGTGGCGACTGAAAGTGGTCCTCTGTGTCAATACTGGGACATTTTTAATACATGGTAATCATATTTTAATATTATGTACATGCTTCAACTTAAAGCCTAGTAGGCTAGTACAGACCGGGCAATAATCTTACGAAAACCATTGTTGAGAGCGATGTTTCTTGGCGACTGGAAACATCTTTGCATGTACAAAGAAACCTCGCCCAAGTATCTGGCGGCTTGGCAGTAAAGAGTGTTGCTTGTTTTTCTGTTTCACACTTCAAATAGAAAACATCACTCAGTCTGGGCTTAGAAGCGAACAAGCGACAAAGGATTTTATTCTGAAGGGTTAATGAAAATAGTGAAATTTATTTTCTTTGTGATTTATTATTTCAAGTATAATAAGGTAACAACAGATTCTGAATTCGGTTTGGACGCGCAACATCACTGGCCAAATGTATTCAGATAAAGTCGCTGTGTCCAATGAAGATGTTGTCAAGTCCCCCGGTCTGTACTAGGCTTAAGAAGAAGCTTTATTTACGTCATAGGGATTGACCAAAAATATAAGATTGCGTCGTTTTATCTGATAAAAAAGGTAATATGAAATGAATTCAAGAATTATTTTGTTTAAACTGTTGAACACGTTTGATGTATCTGTTTTTTTTTATCAGAATGAATGACACAATCCAAAAATGTTGGTCAATCCCTAATATCTTATAACGCCACATGCTTCTTCTTAGAATGCAATTTTGGTATGTGTGCATCCACCTAAAGATTTCTCAGCTGTTCATATTAATTCTAACGTTGTAGCTGAAGATAACACATGCCCTTTTATGGACGAATTTCCCTGTCAAGGGTAGATATATAAGTTCTATTTTTAGGATTTTCTCAATTTTTACACGTTAATTGACGTTTTCACATATTTTTTCAGCAGAAACACAACATCATCCTCCATTTATTCATATCTCTTATCTCAAGTGAGGAAATTATCTTCTCGAAGAACATTTCCCCACAGACTTGTTGCTGCCATTGAGGTATATGTAATATTCTGCTAAAAAGTGAAACTTTTGCCCACATAAAATATTAATACACATAAATTTACGTGTTATTACTGCAATGAACATATTCTTCCTCAATTGTGCTAGAGGTACATTATTTTATTAGAATCTTAAGATGATTTACTGATTCATATTTTAACCTTTTAGGTTAAGTTGAGCTTTTAGAAATTTACTATCTAAGTGACACATGACAGTCATTTTCGCTTTTCTTTTATGGTTTTTTATTTATTCTAGTATGACAACTTGACAGGATATTTTCTTGACGATTCTCCAGGCTAGTTTTAGTAATCTTTTTTTTTTTTACTAAAGCTTCTTTGTCTCTCTTTCGTCAATTTATTATTTCTCGAGGGCATACATTTACTTTGGATCTATATCATACTTTGTATTTATTTTCATGTTTACAGTATGTCTTTGTTTCAGTGACTTTATTCGAGAACGATTACTTTTCCTGCAGAAGTAGGAACATTGTCAGAGTGTCTACTAACAACGGCAGCACTTGAAGAATGCTTGCAACCATTTATGGGGGTTGGTATAAAAGAAGGAATTTCCGTCGACGGAAATTCTGTACCTCTATGGAAGCCTCATATAACCCACCTACGGAATTCCGTCCCCTAAAAAATACTATTGTAAACTACTTAGAACATTTCGGAATTATTTTTAATTACTAATTCACCTATTCAATTCAGTTATGCATCGATTAAAAGCGACGTAAGGCTTTTTAATTAGCTTAAAACTAATTTAAAAGCTACGGAAATTTTTTCCTATACCCCATAGGAGATTCAATGTTAAAACGACGGAATTATTTTTTTCCTATTATAACGTTGCCAATGTTATAAGCTATCTGAAAAAATATCTTATATCTTTTTTCAGAGACTTAAGTTTCTGAAAAAATATTTTTTTTTTCATACTTTAGTCGGAAACAAATATTTTTTTTTTATTTTTTTTTTCAGACTTAAGTTTCTGAAAAAATTCATAAATTGCCGCACTTTCTATGATAATACTGACTAGTTAGTATCATAGTACAGACGTTTAGTCTGTCCCCTGAAATTTATTTTTATTTTTATTTTATTAAAAATATTTTTTCAATATTTTTTTTAGGTGTTTTCGAATAAAGCCATAGTGTTTATTTATGAGTCCTATGTGTTCAAATAGTTGGGAATAATTCATAAATTGTCATCTGTTGATATTTCTAAGGGATTTAAGAACTTTTATATCTGTGTGCGATTTTTATTTTAAAGTTGTTTGAATATTATTGAATTTGCAGTCAATATAATAAAATATAAACAAAGAAAATCTTTATAACTTTCAGAATTGTTGAGCATATGAATAGTATTAATTACGAAACTCATATGCTTTTTAGTGATATCATTGTCATTACTTAAAAATATATTTATACATTTTTTTTGTGAAACTTTTCAACCAATACTGTTATTACTAGAATTAGCAATTGCAGTTGTTGATGTTAAGCCAGTCAATTTTATTATAAAAGTAAAAAAAAAACAGCTATTTTTCTACTACCCAATAAATAGCACAAATAAATTTTATATAAAAAACGGTTAAATTTTGTGTTGACATTTTTTTATTTTCCTAAAAAAAAAAGTTGCAAAATTTTAAAAACGTAAGATCTCCTTGGCGAGTCCCTGACAACCAGGTTCTCGACAATAGCGGAGTCCGCTGGCTCTAAACAACTAAGCTATAGAGACAACGCCCAAGGTAGCTAGGAGCTTCAATTCACATTTGAACAGTTACTAAAAAGGTATTTCGACGTATGCAAATGAAAAAAAAAAACACATTTGAATGGAACATTCGGCTATCATATACAAGTCATACAAAATTGAGTCTTTTTGAAACGAAAAGAGTACAGTAATTTAAAAAATTTATACTTTTTAAAAATAAGTTTTCTACTCTAAAATTAGGAGAAAGCCAAATAAAAAGTAGAATTTTTTAGAAGTTTGCCTAAAGAATGTTGACAAAATTTCATTGAAAATGTTAAAAACGTATTGTTTCCGCCCGGTATCGAACCGGGGACCTTCCGCGTGTTAGGCGGATGTGATAACCACTACACCACGGAAACAATTGATAAACATTTTTCTTATTTAACTAAACCAATACAACAAAATGATTTTAACGCCATCTAGTGGTTACTGTTTATATCATTTTATAAACAAATATGGCCGCGCCCATCAATTTTTATGTATTCTGCTTTTTTTTTTAGCGTGTTTTCGTCATTATTTTTGCTGTTTATGTTTCTGTTATTTCAATGATAATAAGAACAAAGTTTTATATTTCGTGTACTAACATTAGAGCGATGATTTCTGTTGTTTTAAGTCGTCGAGTTCACTACGAACATGATTCTGTGACTAGTCATAACTTGTACAAGTATTTGGCGAATATAATGGGTTCGTATATCTCAATTTTTGTTACTTAACGAGGTTCTATTTGGTTTGGATCTTTCTGTTTTGTTTTTATAGGAATATACGTTAGTACAGCTAAACGAAAACTCTTTCTTAACGTTGAATTGACGTCGAAACCTTTGTTGGAAATTGTCGAAACTTATAAAACACTAGAAAAACTGAACTTTGACAAGACGCTTATTGCTGAAAACATATCTGTTCTCGCGCTTTCTTCAAAAGAAGTCAAACAAAGGCACAGGAGCTTAAAAGAGCTCGGATTGAAGGAATTCCAAGTTCCAGAAGTTTTAAGGTACAAAAGTTTCAAAGAGATATACTAATTTAGCGGAAATGTAAGTTACACAACTAATTTACTGAATTATTATGTGCAGCGTATGATCCTCTTCAGAATATGGTCTTTGTGAATGCACACACTGTTTCATATGGTTCTGTCGTGCCTGGTAACAATGCGGGAGGCATTTTTTCTGTTAGGGTGTTCAGAACTTGCGTTGTGCTTTCTGGATGTTGTCTGTCGTCTCAGGAGGAAGTTCTGAAGACCCAAACAAAAAAAGGCTTTCACAATTGTTACCGGGGATAGCAGAGTCGTTGGGAACGTTGTGTTCATTCGCAAGGAGCATACTTTGAAGGAGATCACATTACACTGTGGATAAGTTCAATAAGAAATGTTAAAATTAAACGATTCTCATTACATTCTGAGAAAAGCCTCGTATATACAGTATGCGGTGAGGAAAAATGTGCCAGTGACTGAACATCACCCTCAGAAGACAAGGCAATATTGCTTTGCGTCTGTCTTCAGACTAGTAGACTTCTTCTGGAGATTCAAAAATGTTGCTAAAGCTAAGCGTAACTATAGTAAGTCTATGGAGAGTTTTTAAGTTTAGCGTTGTTTAAGTTTTTCTTTGGCTTATGTAACGTTTTAGAATATATCTTTTTAGGTTTAATGTATAGCTTTTTTGCGTTTTTGGCCTTGGAGGGTATCGGCTCCTAATTGAAAGAATACCCGCAGTTTCTTACAATTATAGATTTTGTGGAGTTTTTTTTGTAGATTGTTTAGTTGTTCTACTGAATTTCTGCACATTTATTTTGTTTTGCTTAATTTTTAAATATTTTTTTTACAGATTTTCTGATATTGTGTCTCAGTCGAAGAAATCATTGGTTTCGGCCGGGTTTATATCGTCTAACAGTTTTGATCTGCGAAGCGTCGATGTTAAAAAGTCTCCTGACAGACTCGAAGAAACCGTTTCGATTATGGAGATTCCAAGCGATGATTCCTTGCCTTTGCAGATTGTTCGTTGTAGAATATTGGCCGAAACAATCGGTCGGAAGCTGAAGTTTGACAGGGAGATCACCGATCGATTGCTTGAGTCTTGCATTCCGTTAACATTGAGTTCTTTGAGTTTCGTTGCCGAAACTTTAGACATTTTGACGAAAGATTTCAAGTTGAATCAACAGGTATTTGTCCAATATATTTCGTTCGTTTTCTTTGTTCGTACTGTTTCATTTTTCGTATTTATGAGTTTGTTGAACTTAAAAAGTGGAAAAGTCAAATAATTATTGCGGTTATGCTGATTTGAAAGTGTAAACGCCTCTCGAACTTTGATTATTCTGTCTTTTCAGATGCAAATTGAAGAGAAACTTAAATGTGTTTTAAAAACTAGAAAGGTAGCCCAATTAAAATAAGTATTAAGTGACTGAGCTACCCTTCTAGTTTCTAAAACACTAAGATAATCGTGAGTTCGAAAATCAACTTTTCATAAACCATCTTAATTTATAAATTTTAAATTAAAGTATTGATTGGTTTATTTTAAAATTATCTTTTTAAAAAAATTCTTGATTTGAATAGAAAAAAAGCAATCGAACTTAAATTACATAAATTAGATTATTTATTTATATTATTGCTCAGATCAGATGTTCCCCGATTCTATTGAGCGTTCCACCGGAAGACATCGAAAATATTGTAAGCATCTGTTCCCAGTTTGATTTGAACGTTCGACTCATGGTTGTAATGCGCCCTCGTTTACTTTGCACGACTCCTAACTTGTTCAAATTGATCTGTCATCATATGTACGAGTACGGAGTTCCGATGGAGAATGTCGAGCGATTTCCTGCTATCTTTGATTATTCTCCGGACTTTATTTTGCGCGGACTCAGATTGCTTAGTGTTTGGCCCGATTTCAAGTCTGTTAGATCCACTTTGAACCTTTTTCAACTGTTAGCCGTTTCTAGGCAAGCAGATCAACGACTCGCTTATCTGAAACGTGATTCCATCGTAAATTGTTCTCTTAAATATTTGATAACGAAAGACGTGTTGTTCAAAGAACTTCTCGTTAATGCGGTACGAGAAGAAAGTGTCGGTTACGAGGAAATACTTTCGTACGTGGCCGACAGACTCGAATGTTCGTACGAAGATGTGTCGGAGAACTTCGATCTCGATTCGAACTCGGGTTCATTATCGATAACTGTGGCGCGTAACACCTTAACTTATCTTATGAGACAAGATTT
The DNA here is from genome assembly GCA_036925085.1 of Brachycybe producta. Classification (NCBI taxonomy): domain Eukaryota; kingdom Metazoa; phylum Arthropoda; class Diplopoda; order Playtdesmida; family Andrognathidae; genus Brachycybe; species Brachycybe producta. Next base: position 503,846 of record JAUPFP010000092.1, read on the forward strand.
TACAAAAACTATGATTCTTAAAGGAATACCTCTGTTGTTGTATCAATGGCAAATCGTAGATGAAGTGTTAAAGGATTTGCCGAGTTCCGAATTGGCTCAGCCATATTCGGAGTGGAAACAAAACGATAACATTTTGCATTTGGTTTTGTATATTATAAGACGGAACAAAGTATGTGAGGGGGAGTGGGTTCATCCACAGATCGAAGTGAGAGACGATCTGGAGAGTACGGAATTTATTGCAAATCAGGAAATACGAAATGATTGCAGTTGAAGTAAAAAAGTGCCTCAGTTAATTTGTTGCTGGATTTCGACTTCTTTGTGTTTCTACTTTATTTATTTAGGAGGTTAGATCACAAAATTACTTTGAAAAATCTCCGCAAAGAGCGCTAGCATCGTTTTTCTATTGAGCCCATAGACCCAATGTTAAAGAAAAATCTATAATGATTTTTAAAATACACAGTCGCAGCAATATGTTTATTTTGCATATTTAAAGTTGTCCAATATTAAGTTCTCAAATTACAATGTGCACCTTAAATATATGCTGACCAAGTGATAGAATGACAAAAAATTGGAAAGTGCGGTTCTATTTTTAAAAACTATTTCAAAATCGTGAATTTCTAATTCTTATGTTAAACTCCATTGAGGTACGCCCAAATAAGAAAAAATATCCATTAAAAGGCTCGTAAAAATGATTAAAAATAATTTTAAAAATCTAGAAAAAATTCACGACGTGCGCCAATGTGTCGGCTTCACTGTGGTTTAATTGTGGTTTTTTAAAATTATTTTTTAGATATTTTTATGAACAGTTTAATGGATGTTTCCCCTTATTTGGGCGGCTCAATGGAGTTTTTAACATAAGAGTTAGAAATTCGCGATTTCTGAAATATTTTTTTTGAAAATATAACTGCACTTACCATTTTTTTGACATTCTATCACTAGATGAACATATATTTAAAGTGCACATTGCACTGTGAACCATCAAAATTGGACAACTTTAAATATGAAAAATAACATTTTTTCTTTATCATTGGGTCTATGGGCTCAATAGAAAAAACGACATTAGTGCTCTTTGCGGATATTTTTCGAAGTAATTTTGCGATGTAGCCTCTTAAAAAAATAGGTGAAATTGTGCAAATTTCCGAAAAGTGTACAATTTGTGCGTTTAATACTTTTTTGTTATTATTAAACTGATTAGTTCGTAAATTTTGAAATATTCAAAAGTTAAAAAAAACATTGGAAAGAAAACCCCAGTTTTTGCTTTTTTTTACAAAAACAACCAAAACTGAAACTGCTATTAAATGTTATGAAAAGTTTTAATAAAAACTTAAAAGTCTTGATATTTCACAATCAAAGCATATCAAATAAGTAATTATTTGATACAACTTCCATTATTTTGTGTAAACAACCGCCATGTGCTGTGTGTGATTTTGGCCAATTTATGCAAATTAAATTAAGCATTGGCCATGTGCTTGTTTTAAGTTTTTTTTTAAAGAAAATTGTGTTTATTTTGTTGAAGAGACAAAAAGCAAGGAATTTATCATTCGTCTCTGTAATATTGAACCAGATACAGTTTAAATTGAGATTTCTTTGGTTTGAAAACTTCACTGAATGGTAACTAATGAAATTGTATTCACAACTTTTTTTGGAACAATCATAGTATCTACTCTTGTTAATTCAACGTGGCTGAATAGGTATTTATTTTGTTTTTTTCCCCTCTAGATGGAGTGTATTCCTATTTTTCAAGCGAACATTTTTTAGGAGGAACATTACAAATAAATTTAAAGTATTTTAGAAATTAGAATAGTTGGTGATAATGTTAAAAGTGTTTTCATGATGATATCTTCAAAAATAGTTTTTCATGAAATGTCAGTGCAAAACCCCCTCCAAAAACATGTCATTTTCAAAATGAACTATAAAATGTTTATTTTTTAAGATATTGCCATGAAAACACTTTTAGCATAATCTTCCACCATTCTAGTTTTAAAAACAAATAGAATTTTTTTTATCCTGATATTTGTTAAAAAAAATGTTTCCTTGACGTTTTTGCGTTCAAATATTTCCAAAAACGCTATGGAGAGTGGCGCCATCCAATGGAACAAAGACAAAATAAATATGTATTCAGCCACCTGAAATAAACTAGCTTATTATAAAGATCTTGTCGAGGGGAGTACGAATATGCAAACTTGTTTTCGGGAGAAACACGAAAATCGTATAAAAACGCGTGCAAAAGTTAGAATTTACTGTACATGCAGTAACAGGCTTACAGCTTAACCTACTCTTTGGATCTATGTTGCTGCGAATTAGCACAGTGCAGCTGTCTTTACACTTTTTTCTTCTTTCATCTAGTTTGATATATCATAAGTTTAAACTTCTCTTTATAAGATAATTCTAAGAAGCTGAAGAACTGAAATCTCTGCATTTTGCGTGCCCAAGCAAAAATATAATCAGGTTACGCGTGAATTCATAAAGACTTCTTGTTTTGAATATTGAAATGGAACCAGAAATAGAAGAGGAAGTTGAAAGTGGACGTCAACGTCTCTTTAACCAAAGTAAAATATTTGAAATAACACTGATATTCGTCCATTCATTTTCCATTGAACATTTTTTTTTTGTGGTTTTCTTTTGAAGTTTTCTGTTGTTCTACTCTTCGTGACGGTGCCGCTCACGATATGTCAAGAACTTCTTGCCGACATCTCGTCACTTACTTTGTCTATCTAACCGTCACTGTGATAGGTAATATACGACCAAATTTGTATCTATGATATAAGGTTGTTACGAATACGACGAACATTAAACACATTAATTTATTGGATCTGTATTCGTTTTAGTGGCTTTCGGGCCTAGGACGGGATATCAATATCATTTGAACAGGGCAATTTCCGTGGCTTTTACAGAAAGAGTTTTCTCGGAACGTGCAATATATTACAATGAAATTGCGTCCGTTTCAGACGTTTGGTCGGTAAGGGCCTTTTCTTTCATTTATCGTTAGATAATTATTTGTCAATTTGATATTGGAATTTCGTTTTTGAGTTTTTCGAAAAAAAATGATACTTTGCTTCAGAATGTATACAATTTTTCCTCAATCAAGGCACAGCTGTTTTATAATTATCAAGGATTTGTGTGCTCATGTATGCTCGTACTAAGTTAGTTGAAGGTTTGGCGTTTATTTGCATTTATTTGGTCTTGATGGACCAACATTATTGTTGTGTAATCTAAAAAGCGTTCTTTACACTTGAAGTTAACTTTTTAGACAAAGTTCTAAGTGTTTTAGAAACTAGAAAAGTAACTAAATACCATAGGCCTTCCTCGAGCCCAATAAAACATTCTGAAATGATGGCTTTTAAAACTTTTTTTCTTATAAAAAGGTATCATTTTTAGAAGGTTCTGAAATAACGTTCGAAACATCTATAGTATTATTTGAACGCAAAAACGTCAAACGAACGTTTTTTTTTAGAAACAACATTATGAAAAAATTCAAATTGTTTTCAAAACTAGAAAGGTGAAAGATTATGCTAGACGTATTTTTCATGGCAATATCTTAAATAATAAACATTTTATAGTTCAGTTTGAAAATGACCTGGTTTTGGGTTTTTTTCATTCGCATTTCATAAAAAACAATTTTCGCCTTTTTCAAACTGTCATAAAAAGTTTATTTTAAAAGATATCATCATGAATAAACTTTTAGCATTATAAATAACAATTCTAGTTTCTAAAACACTCAATTTTTTGTACTGTTTCTACTGAAAAACATTCACTTGAAAAACACAATTTCTCAAAATCGCTGGTGGGGAAGTGGCCTCCGCCACTGCAGTGGCTATATGTTCTATATAGCCACTGTAGTGGCGCCATCCGAGGGTACAAAAATAACTTAAATATCCATTTAGCCACCTTAAAGAGTTAATTTAAGGGTCTGGAATAAATGGAATCTTATGTTGGAGTTCAAAGTGAAAATATGTGACAAGTGCATACCATTGTGTGGAACCGGCTATACAGAAACAGTTTTTTTTACTTCGCCTAAAACTATTGATTTTATAGTTTTTGAGTGAAGTGGCCATTCCGAATTTGTTTCCAACCATAAATGAAGGGGGTGAAAACGCTTCGACTTCCAAGTACATCATAAATGAAAATTATTTGTTGGGACATGCGAGATTAAGACAGCTGCGAGTTCGGAATGATTCTTGTAAAATCCACGAAGATTTCAGGCCATACGTGTTTGCTTGTTACGACAAGTATTCGTCAGACAACGAAGACCGAACTGTGTTCGGCCTTGTTAATGGAACAGCGTAAGACTTAAGTTTATAAAATTCGCTATTGAATAAATTTCACGTTTTCTATTGTGTTAGGTGGACATATCACGCGAGTGAAGAATTAGACGGGAGTTCTTTTTGGGGACTTCATGGATTTTATGAAGGTTCTGGTTATTATGAGGACTTTGGTCCGACTTACGAAGATGCCGAAAGGAAGCTCTATCTTCTGATAGACAATCATTGGATTCGTAGAGCGACTCGCGTCGTATTTATGGATTTTACGGTCTACAACACAAACTTGAACCTTTTTTCCATTGTTAAGTAAGTTTTGGCTTGCTGAAACAACCGAATTCATTTCATTTTTTTTACTCGGTGCCTTGAAACAATAATATCTGATCATTGTCAGAAGGTCATAAATATTTATTTATAATGATATCAACCAAAAAAAAACATATCCTCTTCCTCTTCTATTTTTGATTACACTTTCTATTTTTTATTAAAATTCCGAGGAAATGGCTGGCATAATTAAGAAAGTCTTACATATGTGCTTTACAATTGCTTGACATATTACGGCGGTTAGCGTTCATTTTATGGTGTTCAGTTAAAGTTATTTGGAAATGCGCTCATGTGTGTTAAGTCACCAAACCAAAATTTTACGTTCAAAAATGTTTCTCTTCATTGAAGGAATAGGACTTAACATGGTATATACCACCAACTTGCAGCAGATGTGTAAAACTGTGAACTTAACACTGTTTATCGCTGATAGAACTTGACAAGCTGATTAATAAGATGTAAAAATCGTGTATTTAAAAAAATGTGAATTAATATAGTTTAAATCTGAAGCACTGAAATGGTTTGCTTTAAGTTAACATTCGAACGTCAATATGCTTCATAATGCTTGACATGACCTACATGTTAGATTGCTTTTACATTTAACGGCAGCTAGTGTGTTTGAGGACATTCACTCTTGCTACAGCAACTAAAGTCGTATGATTGCTGTATACGAGTCACGAGTGTATATTAAATATGCAACTTTTTTACTTTTTTAGTTTCAAATAGATTTAAATGTTGAAATTCTTTTTTAAAAAAAAAAACAATTCTCATTTTTGTTGTTCACCATATCCAAAAATGAAAAAAAAAAATGAAACTACTTCGGGCCGTATTTTTGTCGAGATGCAACAAAAAGATCGTCACGCGTTCTTAATGTTGCTCTTGTTTAGATTTATAATGGAGCTGCCTGCAACAGGTGGCGTTTGGCCATCCATCAGGATACAATCTGTTAAGTTGCTTCATTTTGTCAACGCTTTTGATTATTTCCTCTTCGTTTGTGAAATAATCTTCTGTGTTTTTACAACGTATTACTTATTCGAAGAGTTTATCGAAGTGAGATTTGTTTTTTATGTTGAATTTATACTTCCAGGTTAGTCTTTTTTCATCTCGTTTGTAATTTCAGATACGAAGATACGGTATGCATTATTTTAAATTTTATTGGAATTTTGTCGATCTTTGCATTTTATTTGTAAGTAATCATTTTGCTATAATATTCAGAAGAGAAAAGAAAAAAAACGAAGCGGATTTAATTATTTTTCGTGTTTTTTTCACTTTTAAGATGTCATTGGCCTGCATAATATTCAATGTGTATCGTTTCGTTCGCATTAACGAAATGTTGGATAGATTGCTTACCGATTCCGAACACTATCCCTCGTTTGTCGTTCTTGGAATGTGGCAGATGATTTACGAGATTTTTGTTGGCGTACTGGTATTCTTCAGTTGGGTGAAGGTATTTTTCATATAGTAAAATTAACAGAAAAGGTGTATTTTACTATTTTTGCATAAAATGCAGCTACGGAGTTGCACTTTTAGGGTTAAGTATGTATGTTTCCATAATATCGTTGTTTAATCTATTAAAAGGTTTTTAAATACATGAATTTCAACAAGACAATGACCCAACTTTCAAATACACTAACAAAGGTACACTGAAACATGATTATATTTTGGTTAACACAAATTTGTAACTTATCTTTTGTCTGTTCTTTACTAATAGTGTGCGAAAGATGTTAGTGGCTTTGCCGTCATGTTTTTCATTGTTTTTCTTGCTTATGCTCAGTTGGGCTACTTGGTGTTTGGGACGCAACTTTATGACTTCAGTCAATTTCATTTAGCCATGTGAGTGACTCGTATGGAGTCGTACTGGTGAGGTGAAGGGTTATAAAAATAAATGTGAGCATTTGTTTCTGAGCATGAGAAGCACAGAGTAAAAAGTAATCCTCATGAGCCCAATGGTCAGAGTTGTTTTTAGTAGCCAAGTATTTATTCAGGTTTTGAATTAACTTTATGAATAAAGTGGCACACATGATTCAAATAAGTATTTCCTCTCAAAAAAGGAAAACAGACCGGGATGAGACTGGCTGACATTTTATATTGTTGGGATGAAGTCAGTAAAAAGTATTTTTTAAAAATATTTGTAAGCTCTCACGACTTCTGGTTGAAATGAAGTTTTGTGATTTTGGTCGCTCAGGACAAAATTTACTCACTTTTAGAAAAAAAAGGTACTTCGAAGTAAATGTACCTTGAAATTACAATCTTTAAAGTAAGAATGCATATAGACATATATTGATGACATTTGTCATAAACACATTTTTCTGATATTAATTAAGTAATGAACTTTGTGGGGGGTTTTTTGACAGCACTGTGCAAACCCTAGTATACTTTATGAAAATGCTCAAATTAATGTTCAAATTAAACAAAGACCGTACACTAACCTTTTTTTTTATAAGAGAAAAAATATTTTTTTTATCTTATGCTCATGCTTCAGGAGCAATTGCTTCATTTTTATTCATATGGCCCAATATATTTGTGTGTAAAGCGTTTATTTATGTTTTCCCTTGTATTCAAGATTCACTCTGTTTCGCACCATTCTGGGAGATTTCGACTTTAATTCGTTACAAAGAACATATCGCATCATGGGTCCGATATACTTTTTCTGTTTCATTTTTTGTGTATTCTTCGTTCTTTTAGTAAGTTAAAACATTTAAAGAACAACTAACATTTTTTAAACAAAAATAATTTCAATAAATAATTAAATTAAAAATTACTTTATGATCGTGCAGTCATTCATTGCAAAATTGAATTGAAATTGAATGGAATTAAACGAGTTATTCCGAATTAAGCAACATTAAGACTGAAATTGAAGGTGCTTTGGAAATTAGACAAGAGAACGAATAACTCAAGATGGTTTTCGTGGTGATACTTCTAATGATAAACTTTTTATTTGAATTTCGCATTCTAGATTTTTTGTTTTTTTCAAAGAAAAAAAGTCGTCTAAAAAACTTCAAAATTTGTTGTTTTCAAACTGCCATAAAAGTGTATTTTTTACGAACATCATTATAAAAATTATCATTGAGTGATTTAGTTACTTTCCTAGTTTCTAACTCTGTTAAAGGTTTTTCTTAGTGTTTCCAAGTCAAGCAACCAAAGCCACTTGTTAATTTTAAGAGTTCTACTTACGTTTTGGCATGCATTGAATCAGCATGATTAGATTGCGACTGATTAGATTTGAAAAAATAAATCGATAATCAATATAAAATAATACAAAATTCTTATACACGCGTCTTTCTTTTTTTAGAACATGTTTCTAGCAATCATAAGCGATGCATATTCTGACGTAAAATCCATTGTTGGCCAAGAAGTACATTTGCCAGAATTTGTCCAGTTCTTAAAAAAGGTTTTGTGCTCATTGAGCTTCTTAATTAAATTTCTTTGACGGCACCATCTATTTAAATTTTTAGATATATGCTAAAATCCAAAAAGTCATCTACAAGACGGAAGTACATAGATTCGACAGCAACGCACAAGAAAAGTACAAACTGGATATTTAAAAAAAAATAATTTAAAGAAGGTAAACTGTTTTTATTTGCATTCTAGTGAAAGCAATGGCGGCGATACATCAGAAATACAGATTAACCAAACGGTAAATTCATTTCTTTTCTTGTTTCTATCAATTAATTTATATCGTGAATTTATAATAGTCTGAAGTTGCAGTAAACCAAACAGATGGTGTGAATAATGAAGATAATTATTCAGATGTTCGCCAAAAGATTGAACGGTAAATATTTCGGTTTACAAAATTCAGTTTTGCAAGACTCTTTGACATTTATTTCATGATAGTTGATCGAATACTTTAGCTTGTCAAATGGTCTCGGTGAACTCGAGCATGAAATGGTTCAAGTTCAAGAAGTTCTTTTAACAAAACTTGTAACAATTCAGGATCTTGTCAATACGCTTATTACTAACTCTACAATCGAAAGACAGAGATACAGTTCAAAGTGACCGTAGTTCGTTATATTTTGTGTTGAAAAATGTTTGCTGAACTTAAAATGATACTAGTTGTTTTGTAAAGAGTTTGTGGCTGAGTATGTTTGTGTTTCAGCTTTTTAGAAGCGATTTTGAATAGAAATTAAACATATTTTAGAAACTAGAAGAGTAAAAAGACAGGATGTAAGCATATTTTCTTATTTGTGGCTACTAAATAGAGGAGTTAACTTTCGTTTTTTGAAATTTAAATAAATTAATTTATGATTTTAAAGACATTTTTTTTTCACATAAAGAGCTCCAATGCATGCAATCCCAGTTAAAACCATGAAACGCCACAAAGTTGTACTGAACCCGCTGTCGCAACTTGGAATTTCACTATGGTAGTTGACTTTTGTGTTAAACGGAGCTTTCATTCTATCATAAACGGTTAGAATGCATCTTCGAGCTCCGGACCATGCGTTTGGTCCTGTCAGTCGGAACTGATAGGGAAGAGAGGGTCCGAACAAAAGGCTACGAAAGAGTTTGTGGTCAGTGAAGAAAAGTTTGAAAAGATTAGGTTTACATCTCAATTCCATTGCTAGTTTGTCCGAGTATGTCACAAAGTCCACTTCTATGGTATGCCTTGCACTGTTAACATATCTAGTTCGGTTTATTTCATTATATTCGTTTATTTCAGCCAGTTGTTTTTCTTTGCTGGGTAATTTGATTTTTCCTTTAAATACTTGAAGAAACCAACGGCTCTGAAGTTCGGCTACAGGAATAATGGGACCGTTTGGTTGGATCATTCCGATAACGGCTAAAGTCGGATGGGTCGTGAGGTTCGGTGGCAATATTCTGTTATAAAGTTCAATTTTGTTATTATGAATTGATACGTCGTTTTTGTCAAGGAAGGGAAGTTTGTATTCGTATCCAGTGGCCAATATTACGAAGTTTACTTCGTACTCTTTCTCTTCTTCACCCTTGAAGACGACCCCCTTTTCGGTGAAATAGCTTATGTCACCTTTGACCATGACAGTTCCATACAGTATACAAGTTGCAAGAAAGTCAGTTATTGTTGGATGTTGAGCATAAAAACGATGACGTGGTTTTAAGTTATAGAGAGCGAGATCGCAATTGGAGCTGAGCTGTAATCATACAAAATACGAATACATTTCATGTTAGGAATGGAATTATTCATATTGCCATATATAGACTAACGCTTTTTTTTACTTAACTTACGGATTTTTCTACCATGTTGGTATGATACTTAGGAAAGTATTTTTGAATTAATGCGTTGTATCGAGATAAAACAAAGTCGGCCGGCATTCCATTCGCTCCTAATCGAGGGAAAAGCCACGAACCTCTCCTTGTACTTATATACACCTGGAAGAAACGAAAGTTTTGTTTTTATTTAAGGGTTTTTTTTACAGACAAGTTACTTTTATTGGTTATGTTGAACTGCAAAAAGTAGTGGAAAACGACGACCTGTGGTTGTGTTATGGTCGACCATGTTTTGCTATGGAAAGCGTCGGGACCTTTTCACAGATATTGACTGATCCCCGCCACTGACCATAGCATTTCTTGTTTTTAAATATGGATCACTTGCCAACCACCTGTCAAGCGTCTACAACGGAGCAACACTAACAAAAGTGTTTTCTTGTTAGAGATCATTTTGTCTGCGTAGCTACCGAGGCCGTTCCTGTCGTCTATTACGAACACATTTTTGCAGTTCATTAAACTATTCTATCACCGCCTTAAAACCACTGGCCGTCGATTTTGGCTTCTATTGGTTTGTACTAAAAAGTCGCTCGTCATTTTTGTGATTTTTGATTAGATATCTATGCAAATTCATGTATTTAGCTTTCAAAGTGTATCTGAAAGTTGAAGAGTTAATGTATCGATCAAGCGATATCTTTTTTTTTTAAAAAGATACTGTATCTTTGAATAGAAGCATAAGGATCGAAAATAATTATTTTATTTTTTATGACTATATGGACATGCATGATTGTATGGCAACAAAAGCATTTTATTTGTTTTATGAGGAAATAGTTTTCAAACCATAGTTATTCTGGTGTTTAAGGAGCAACGTGCAAGTAGAATGGAAAACCACTTAATAGTATTTACATTTTAATATCTTTCAAAGTGAACTTTTTATGGACACACATTAAGCATCTGAGATGAAGATTTTGTCTTATTTTATGAAAATACTCTGAAGTGATTGATTTACCCTTCTAGTTTTTAAAACACTTAAGTTTCTCTTCATTTTGTACCTCAAAGACAAGACTACTGTAATCTGATTTCGAACGATGTTTTTTACACTTTAAACCCACATTAAAGCGAAAATCCTCACTTATTACAAAAAAAGGTTATTTTCAATGATCTATTTCATTAAAAAAAACGTTACCACTTAATTTAGAAATTTACTGGTCAGTTTTCAAATACTGGTTCTAACTTGCCCATACTTGAATATTTCGGCGCAAATTGTGTCTGAACAAAATTCAACTAAAAAACTCCAATTCTTTCTTATTTTCGTTTTTATACCTGATTGCAAACATAGCTTAATTCTGTGGCAACATCTGCCGCAGAATTTCCAATACCAACTACAAGAACATTCTTTCCATTGAGATTGGCAAAAGAACTGTCTTTGTATGACTGAGTATGCATGATAACGCCACTGAATTTTGATTGTCCTGGAAATGTCGGTACATTTGGATAGTTGTGGTGTCCTACGCAGACCATAACTGCCGAAGATCGTACCATTGTCTCAACTCCCTGCTAAACGAAAAGTTAAAATGGGTGAAATCGTATAGTTTTTTTTATGTTGAAGCAAAATGATGAGACTTTTCTTTTGAAGATAATTGTTTCAAAACACTTTAAGATTTATTTGGAAACTAGAGTAGTAAATGATGATGATACAGAGATTTTTTTTATTTCTCATATTTTTTTTTAAAAAAATAAACTTTTATGGCAGTTTCACAGAGACGAAATTTGAATCTTTTTGATTAACAAAAATGTTGAAAAAGTTTTGAAATTGCTATGAAACGTTTATTTTTCAAAAAATATTTTAATATTCTTTGTTTAATTTTTAAGTTTCAAATAAATTACAAAATTCGCCTGTAATTTTCTTTAAGAGAGTATTGTCATTTTTTTTATGGAACATGTTTGAAAAAACTTCTTATTTTACAAAATCACGAAGTGAAGTTTTCCCGCTCTATACGAACAATTATTCCAATGTGTTTAAAATTTGTTTTCAGAACACAAAGTATCCAGAGTTAGATTTCACATTTTAAAATGAAAGTAAATTGTTGTAGTAACTCAGATGCATTGCGCATATCATAAATGAAAATATATTCATGCCTTGTTTTGAACAGTAACTGTCCATTCTCCAGTTTTTTCATAGTCTTTTGCTTTGGACACCTTGATTACTTGGTGCTCGAATCGGATGTGACCAAGTAGTTTGAAGTGCTCTACATACTTTTCCAAGTAGCTAATGTACTTGGAGTGATGCATGTAGTTAGGATATTCAGGAGGTGGTGGGAAATCACTCATGGCACACATTTCTTTACTCGTATTGAGAACGGTTGATCGAGCGGTTGAAACCACATCATTATCACCATCATCTGCACTGTCTCTGAAAACATTTAGTTACAAAACATTATGTAATTGACTAATTGTAATTATTATATATACTTATATCTGATATGGTCAACCTGAAACGCCATAATCCTCCTGTATTATCCGCTTTCTCAAAACATATGGCATCTAGTCCTTCTTCTTTGCACGTTTTCAGTGCTATCATGCCAGTAAAACCAGCTCCAATAATTACGATCGGGTGTTTCATTGTGGAATAAAGATTCAAACGAAATGGACGGAATATTTACGAACAGACTTGGCTAGCAGCTTTGATTTAAATGTTTTTCAATTCTTTAGTAGAATTCTATTTATACAAAACAGTGTAGTACGTATTATAAACAAGGTCATAATTAGCAATCGACTGTGGAAAGTTTTCTTCAAAAGCGAGAGAGCTCTATCAATTTCCAAGAAACCTTGTTGAGAGCATAGGCCTTTTATTTTAGTATCATTAACGGAAGTACATTAATACAGTAATATTGAGGGTTATTTAAAAAAACAGCGTTAAGACAAATAACTTTTTAAATTAATTACAATTACTAATTACATAAGTCAAAAACTATTTACAAGTATAAATTACTAAATTTGAAAAAGAAATTGCAAATTACTAAATTAAAAAAAATAATTACAACTAGTCATTTCACATTTAGCATTTGAATTTGACACTTCTTTTCAATTACAAATCACATACAGGGCCGACGAGAGGGGGGGGGGGGGAGCAGAACAAATGCTCGGAGTCTGTGCAACCTACAGGGCTCGGATCTGGATTTTTTTTTGTTTTTACAAAAAAAAAATTCAATTTTATTATTTGTGATTTTATTGCATAATTTCTTTAATCTCTTTGTCGGTAATCTTAATACTAGTAATAAGTTAATAACAGTGTTTATAGGTCTGGGGCCCCAAAACCAAATTGACTGCACACTTTGTTTATGTATTTTAGCTGTTATCACCTGATAACAACCAACAAAATACACCTAAAAAGTCTTTGATGATTTTAATTTATATTTTTAAATTTTATATTTATGTATACTGTAATTATATTACAGAAAAAAAAATAAAGAACTAGGCTTTTTCTGTTATGGAGCCCGGAATTATTGTTTTCCCGGGTCCCGGGCCCACTCTCGGCGGCCCTGACCACGTGATAGATGCTCTTGAAGCGGGCACGTGATAAAAATAATAAATATCTAATATAATAGTAGTATTATAGTATAGTAGTCTAATAGTCTAATATAATAGTTGCACAGAACAACTGTCCGCCGTTGCAACCCTGTATCTATTGCATAGCCTCCTGTTACCTGTATGAGACAGGCAACTGTAGACAGCTTCAGAATTTCTTTGGCTCCGCCCTTTTATGAGCGTCATCAATTTCTAATTGGTATATTACTTTGTCTGATGTCACATGCCTCGCGCTTTTTATTTCTAATTGGTTGACATTTGGTCTGATGCGGAGCCAAAGAAATTCTGAAGCTGTCTACAGATGCCTGTAGGAGGCTATGGCTAATGCGGGAATACGTACGTCATGCGCCATAGCGAAATAAAATTCAAGGTTAGAAAGAGAAAGACTTATATATTTTCAAAGCTTCAAAATAATCCTGTACTACACAGGCAAGTAAAGACAGTAAGATACAGTCGTTTGCCCGCCCCTTTTATGAGGACCGGCAACTTCTATAATTGGTTTGTTTTGTGGTTTGACGTCACATCCCTTTTCTATTTCCTTGGTTGATATTTGGTCTGACGCTAATAAAAAGGCGGGGCAAACGACTGTATCTCCCTGTCTTTACATATGCTTGTTATGGGGGACCGGGCACACGTGTCCCTCTTGAGCTCTCAAGTAATTGTCTGCACAAGTTTGTGACGTCTTATGGGTTGTTGTAAATTTAGAATTGTGTGGTTATGTAGGATTATAAAAAGGGATAATATGAACAGCATTAGTTTAACCATAAGGATTTTGCATTCTTTTGTTAATCCCTTCATTGTTAATCCCTTTTTAATCAGACAAAATGACACAATCCTAAATTCTACGTCAACCGTGACAACCGCTCTGACGTCACAAGCAGGTGACTTTAAAATTAATTAATACCCAATGAGAAAAAATTCCACAGCTTTACAATTAATGAATTAGAAAAAAAGTCTGCAGCTTTAAAATTAATATAAAAACGAATGCACAACGTTTTCATAGATTTAAAACCAATTAGAAAGAATTCTGTCTTTTTTTTTTAAATTAGAAAAAACAAAAAAGCAATCCATATATAATGCTCTTCTTTTGTGTAATTTAGATAAATTTCTAGTCACTAGCGAACCATGTTCGATAGTTACTGTTCGCAGCACCATCTATTGCAATTATTGAGAACACTGCATGTAAACGAGAGGTGACGTCATGAAATAAAGATGGACGACGTTTTAGCGGTGAAGTTATTGGAATGGGAGCAAGAAGAGAGCCCGAAAGCTCCTTTGAGTGCGAAACAACGGGATTTTCTTATGGAACTGGCGACTTTTGCTTATAAACGACCACTTCCGATGTCAATGCAGGTAAAAAAACGACAACATTTATATATTTTAGCGGATGTGAGCATGAGAGAAGAGCGAACGTGGCCCTGTATGCTGTTCTATGCGATGTTACATGACATCTTCGTAGGGGGTTTCTGTGTCAATTGAGTTTGTATTTCATCAATATGTGTTCTAATCTTATAGGAGAAACAAAGGCGGACATCGGAAAGTGAATCTGAAGCTATGAAGACGGAGAAATCGTCAATAGAACCGTTTCTTCCGACTCATCTTGAGAGTTTTATCGAAAGTGGTTCCAAAATTCATTCTGCTTACGATGTAAATCGATTTTTATAATTACTTGTTTTACGTTTAAAGTGGTTTTAAAGTGTAAACGCTTCTCGGACTCTTGATTGTTTCATCTTTCATTTGCAAAATAGAAGAGAAACATGAATGTGTTTTAGAAAATTGAATAGAAGCTAAATCACGCGTGTTTTCGAGTTGATATTTGATATATTTCAAATTAAGCTTTTTATGTGAGTTTGAAAATGACCCAACTTTAACCATAGATTATTATTTTGTTTATAAAAAGTTTATTTTGAAAGATATCAGCATGAAAATACTCTTAAGTGATTGAGGGACCCTTCTAGTTTCTAAAACGCTTTCTAGTTCCTGTTAATTTTTTTCCTTAAAGACGGAATAATTTGAAAATCAACTGTTCATAAATTCATCTTAATTAAGTTTGTCGCTAAAGAAAAACGATAAGAAAACGTTTTGAAACAACGGAAGATAAAAGAATTTGAAGTTTTTTAAGAGTAAATTTTACTTTTTTACTTAGTTTACTTTAAAGTTCAATGATTTCATCATAAAATTTATTTTTGCACATTTCTTTACCTGTTTAACCTTAAAAGACTACATCTCAAAAATACGTTGAAAAATCGCCACAAAGAGAGCTAGCATCGTTTTTCTATTGAGCCCATAGACCCAATGTTAAAGAAAAAACGTTAATTTTTAAAATACACAATGGCGGCAATATGTTTATTTTTTATATTTAAAGTTGTCCAATTTTGATGGTTCAAAGTGCAATGTGCACCTTAAATATATGACGATCGAGTGATATAATGACAAAAAATTGGTAAGTGCGCTTCTATTTTTAACTCTTATGTTAAACCCTATTGAGTACGACCAAATAAGAAAAAATATCATCCATTAAAATGTTTGTAAAAAGACCGAAAAATAATTTTAAAAAAAAAACAGAAAAAAGAAAGCACGTGCGCCAAAATGTTGGCATTTAATGGATGTTTTTTCTTCTTACGAGCATATACTCAATGGAGTTTAACATAAGAGTTAGAAATTCGCGATTTTGAAGTACTTTTTAAAAATAGAAGCGCACTTACCAATTTTTTGCCATT
This sequence comes from Brachycybe producta, assembly GCA_036925085.1. Lineage (NCBI taxonomy): Eukaryota > Metazoa > Arthropoda > Diplopoda > Playtdesmida > Andrognathidae > Brachycybe > Brachycybe producta. The sequence goes on from JAUPFP010000092.1 coordinate 519,912, forward strand.
CTATCACTCGATCAGCATATATTTAAGGTGCACATTGCACTTTGAAAACTTAATATTGGACAACTTTAAATAGGAAAAATAAGCATATTGCCGCGACTGTGTATTATAAAAATTGACGTTTTTTCTTTAACATCGGGGCTATGGGTGGGCTCAATAGAAAAACGATGCTAGCGCTCTTTGTGGAGATTTTTCGAAGTAATTTCGCGATGTAGTCTTTTAAATAAAAGTTGAGTAAAAAAAAGCCTTCTTGTAATTTTTTTTTGTATCATTTTGAGAAATGAAAAACATTCAACCATATTTATCTCAGTTTTTTTCTTGTTTTTGGCAGTTTTATGACTGGTTTTCGATCGTGGAAGACGAAATGGTTGCAGAGGAGGATTTGAAATACCGGTATTTCATTTTAAAAGTTTAAGTTTAATTGGCAGACGTTTCGTTTTGCTTCTAATTGATTACTTTTGTTTTCAGTGACAGTTTGGAAGAGTTTAGACAATACAGCGAACAATGTGGAACATTACTCGAAGAAGTTGAATCTTCGTTGAATCATTTGAAGAGTTTGAACGATCATTATCGATTGGTCTCGACGAAGACGAACAGTTTGCATGAAGCGTGTGAGCAACTTTTGGCAGAACAGGTTTAAAGTTAAACTTTTAATGTTTTTTTTTATTTTGCTTAAATTCGTTTGTTTTTCCAAAAGACGAGACTTGTGAACGCCGCCGAACACATCAGCGAGAAACTTTCGTATTTTAACGAATTTGACAAAATATCACAAGTAAGAGACATTTTATGAAATTCAGATTTCTGTTTTTTTTTTTGGTATTTTGATTAATGTGTTCGATTTAAAACAATAAGATCTAAATCTTGGTTCTCGTGTGTTTAGAAATTAAGTTCTCCGACACTTTCGGTTATCAACGAGTCGTTTATTCCGATGTTGTCTCGTCTTGATGAATGTGTTGCTTTTCTCACTGCAAACGTATGTTTCATTTCACTCTTATGCAACGTTTATACGATCAACTTTTTCCACAACGTTTTGTGAAAAACTTAGTTTCTCTAACTTATTTTATCTAGTTTGAGAACTAGTTATTTAACTTTTCTTAATATTGTGCTATAAAATTGTCTTATCAGAAGCGGCATACCTTAACGTTATTCAAAAAACAACCAAAAATTGAATAATCGTGTAAACGTACAATTAAAACAAGTTTTAGCTTGAAATTTCTTGGCAAACTTCTTTCTTGCCCAACTTATTTTATGAAAAAATTTGTTGAACTCATCAAAGTTGTGGAAAAATGTAATCGTGTAAACGAGGCATTAAGAGCCTAGACATTCTAGAGTTGCACGTGCAGCTGAGACTTGGTCAATTTTGTGCTTCTAGAGTTACTCAAATGGCTCTAGCAATCAAGCGGTAATTCTAAATGTCGTGAAATTATCTTAATACCCGAAGAACATATTGAGAAATACACATAATTTTACTTAAGGCTCAAACATGTTTCTGAAGAATCCGAAATTTGTTCAGCAAAAAATGGACCTTTTTAGGGTCAAGGGTCTTTAACACGGGTCTAAAAAATTAACTTACTACAAAAGGATGTAAAATAAAAAACCTCTTTAAATAATCTAATCAAAAGACCACATCATACCAGAAGGCACACCATATAAGAAGCGATTGCAAGTTCAAATATTGTTCAAAACAAAGTTTGAAGTGAGATATGTTATTAGAATAAAGTCTATGTTTTGGACGCATCATCTTACGATGGTTTATGAACAGCATATTTTCAAACTTTGATTATTCTGTCTTTGAGGAACAAAATGAAGAGAAAAAGAAAAACTAGTGTTTTAAAAAACTAGAAGTTTAGCTCAATCACTTAAGGGTATTTTCATGTTGATATCTTTCAAAATAGACAAAATAATATGTCCTTAAAGTTGGGTCATTTAAATCATTTTCAAACTAGCATAAAAAGCTTAATTAGAAAGATAACAACATGAAAACACCGTTAAATGGTTGAGTTACCCTTCATGTTTCTAAAACACATTCAGGTTCCTCTTCATTTTGCACCTGAAAGCCAGAATATTAAGAGTTTAAGAGGCGTTTACAGTTTAAAACAATCTTAACATTGCGTCGTGCAGCACGTGCTTTTGCTGGATTGTCTAGGCTCTGCAGGGAAACTATTTTTATAGAATTTCATTGTTAGTAAAGTAAAACCTAGAAACTAAGTGGTTTTTGTTTTGTTTAGAGTAATTCTTTGTGTTGAAATTAATTGATCTTTTTTTGTTTTACTTCAAAGCCTCAATATAAGGAGAGTGGATCTTACTTGGTTAAATTTCATCATTGTCTTTCACGAGCTCTCAGTTTGATCCATGCTTACGTCGTCAAATCTTTAGAGAAATCTACACATCAAGTCACTCCTACTAAAGTAATTTTGATAAAAACCATAATTTTGATTAGAAAATCTTTCTATTGATATTTGTATTCAAATGTTTGCATGCAGGAAATGACGAGTTCTTTCGAGAATGCGTTTACTCTATTTTACGGAAAATTTCGAACTAATGCAACGCGAATTAAAACCTTGATGGAACAAATAGAAATGAGAGTACATCATGGCGCCGAGTAAGAGGAATCAATCGGTAAAGTTTGAGGAGTTTTTATTTCAACAATGCAAACTTTTTTCTTCAGATATCAACAGTTGTTATCCGATTGTCATCACTGTTATTTTAACCAACGAGAAGTTCTAATCATTCCTAGTCTCACCGATGCAATCGGAGAACTTGTAAACAAACATCAGCGCGATCATTGTACTCTCGTATGTTAGAATTTTATTATCTAGGAATGGGGATGGCACTTGAAATTCAGGCCTGAAGTTATTTTGTTTAGAAGAAAATGAAAGTTTTTTTTTAAAAATAGAAACTAGATGAGTAAAGGGAATCACGTAAGATGGTTTTAAATGGGAAAACGCCCCTCAAACTCTGTTTATTGTGTTTACTGTTGGTATCGGTAGCTCAAGCACTTAAAAGATTATTTTCATGTTGATATTTTTTAAAATAAGCTTTTAAGGCATTTTTAAAATAACAAAAATTTAAGCAGATATTTTTTTTAAAATTTTTATCTATTGAAAGTTTATTTTGAACGATATCACTGAAAATATACTGTTAAATGATTTGGCCACCTTTCTAATTTCTAAAACACTTTCAATTTTTTCCCCCTAAATTTTGCCCTCTTAAAAGTGATTTTTTGTATCTAAAAATGCGTTTTATAGTAATTTAACATTGTCAGACCCTTTGCAATGCACTTCCTATGAAAACAATCGAAATAATCGATTTTTAAACTTTCATAAAATGTTTATTTTGAAAGATGTCATTGGGTCATTATTTTTTCGTGATTCCTGTACTCTTCTATTTTGTGGCAAACTTTTAGTTTCTTTGAAGCAGGATATCTAACTCAAAGCCAGATATGAATCTTACGGCTTGTTATTAACTTAAGCTGATAGTTTTTTTTTTAAATCGTAGGTGCGTAGTGGTTGTAGTTTGTTGCTTCATTTGTGTGAAGATGAACATCAGCTCTTCTTACAGTTTTTTTCAAATTGCAGTGATCAATTAGAGTAAGTTTACAAACTGTAATTATCTATTGTTTGTATGAATCGATTGTAACTAAATTTCCGTTAATATATTACAGCCAGTTTCTGGATAAACTTTGCCAAAAGTTGTACGACGTACTCAGGCCGCTTGTCATCCACATAAATCATCTCGAAACGTTGGCGGAATTATGTTCGATACTGAAAGTATGTTTTTGTTGTTTACTTCGAATTCAGAAAAAAAAAATCTTGATGCATGATAGTGCTTCTTGTGTTGTGTTACAAGTTAAAACCTAGAAAAAACCTCGTTCTCGGGTTACTTTAAGGGTTAAAATTCGTTGCGGGATGTGTTTTGGAAGTGTGTTCTAGGATTGTTTTTGCGTTTAGGTTGTTGGTTTAAAGTGGGTGATGGGTATTCAAATTCCAACTGACCGAGTTACAATAAAAACTGTTTAGTAAGAAAACGGATGACAACAAAAAACTGGATAACACGAAATATATTTTGGGTCTGGTCCCTTTAGAGTAGCATAAAAAATATTTTTTAACAAGAAGTTTGTTTAACACGAAACAGTGTTTTTTACATTTCCATTACGTGTTAAGCGGTTTTCACTGTACTTAAATTGTAACGTGTTTGCTCATTTATATGATTTGCATTATTGGACGGCTTTGGAATTTGGATTTTGGTTGTTTCCTAAAAGCTTTTTTCCAATTCACATTCGACCTGATGTTCATATGAGCTAAATGTTGTTAGGCCATTTATTTGTTTCAAAAATGGTTAATATTTTCATTTATGTAAATCAATTTCATGTTGTTCATTTTAAATTTTTTCGGTTTTTTGTTATTAATAAGTCGAGTGTTAATTCAATGGAATTTTAATCTTAGATTGCCAAAAATTTCAAGTAATGCATTGCAGATAAATCTTAATTAGGATAATTGGCATAATAATAGTTTTATTATAATTTTTAAACATCATACGTTTTGAAGGGTAAAAGATAAAATACGGGTATGTTTTAAAATGACTTAAAATAATATATTAAAATCTGCAAAACTAAACTTTTTAATTGAAAAGTTATGATTTTTAAATTGTGAGTTTTATTAACATTTATATATGAAAGTTTTAATTATTTTTATTAGGTCGAAATGTTAGAAGAACATATCAGTAATAATGGTAAGTGGATCTAGTATTAAAAATAGTCCATTTTTTGTGAGTCTGTTTAATTGTTTCTTGACGACGATTGTTTTTTTGTTGTTGTTTGATTTATCGTCAGCCATCAAGTTGTCTGCATTTGAGTCCTTCATTACACAAATGTTGCAGGATGTTCAGGAAAGGCTCGTTTATCGCAGTCATGTCTACGTGCAGACCGATATTCTAAATTATAATCCAGCACCTGGCGATCTAGCGTATCCCGAGAAATTGCAAATGATGGAGAGTATTGCCGAAAGCCTGACTCAGGTTCGTTTGAGCAGAACGGAATCATTGTCGTCTGTAGCTTCATCCAGTTCTGTGACAAGTCAAGAAGTCGCAGCAATTAATGCGAGCAGTGAACAACAGAAAATGCACTCAAAGATCACTGGGCGTATGTATACATGTAGTTTTGACATTTTTCTCTTGTGTATTGATATTTATTTGAATTTTTTTTATGTAGAATCTCCTGCGGATTTGCATGGAATGTGGTATCCTACTGTTCGTAGAACCTTGAGCTGTCTTTCGAAACTCTATCGCTGCATTGACGTAAGAACTCCCGATTAAAGCTATACTTTAAACACACAAAATTCAGAAGAAAATCGAAAGTTTATTAGAAATTAGAAAAAAAATGAATTACAGTGGAAACCCTTTAAGATGGTTTAGGAACAGCTTATCTTCGGGAACAAAATGAATAGAAACATAAAAGTATTTTAAAAACTAGAAGGGTAGCTCGATCACATTCTTCTGCTAAGCATCGTTTGCATAAAGTTTGTGTTATTTTCAAACTCACATACATTTCTTGAAAGATAACAACATGAAAATACCCTTAGAGGCTACATCACAAAATTACTTTGAAAAATCTCCACGAAGAGCGCTAGCATCGTGTTTATATTGAGCCCATAGACCCGATGTTAAAGAAAAAACGTTACTTTTTAAAATGCAGTCGCGGCAATATGTTTATTTTTTATTTAAAGTTGTCCAATTTTGATGATTCAAAGTGTAATGTGCACTTTAAATATATGTTCATCTAGTGATAGCATGACAAACAATTCGTAAGTATTTTTAAAAACTATTTCAAAATCGCAAATTTCTAACTCTTCATGTTAAACTCCATTGAGTATGCGCTTGTTAGAAAAAAACATCCCTTAAAATGTTCGTAAAGTTACGTAAAAATAATTAAAAAAAAAACAGAAAAAAAAGCACGTGCGCCAATGTGTTGGCATCACTAAAATTATTTTTAGGTATATTAACCAACATTTTAATGGATGTTTTTTTCTTATTTAGTTGTACTCAATGGAGTTTAACATAACAGTTAAAAATTAGCGATTTTTTTTTAAAATAGAAAACCACTTACCAATTTTTTGTCATTCTATCACTAGATCAACGTATATTTAAGGTGCACATTGCACTTTGAACCATCAAAATTGGGCAACTTTAAATATGAAAAATAAACATATTGCCACGACTGTGTATTTTAAAAATTAACGTTTTTTCATTAACATCGGGTCTATGGGCTCAATAGAAAAACGATGTTCTTTTTGGAGATTTTTTAAAGTAATTTTGCGATGTAGCCTTCAAGTTTCAACACATTCAAGTTTCACCACTCAGAAGCCCACGCAGAAAATGAAGACATTCTTGTCTTGCAGACTGCCCTTGGCATGTACAGGTTCATCTGCAATGAACTTTCAAAGTTGCATTATTATGAGTAGCCATAGAAATACATTACTTCAATGACGCCCAAACTGAATTTACTTAACTTTTGAAGCGTTCAATGTACATTTGTCTTGCAGACTTCACTAGGAATGTATTGCATTCAACATATCCGCCCACCCACGTACAATGACCGAAAATAGCTAAATTCGGATGGGACTTGGGATTCACAGTATGCAAAAATCGGGAAAAAAATGTAAAAAATGAACGAAATTGTAATATTCAAACTTATTAATTCAAAGATCAGGATAAATAAATTGAATAATAATTAGTTTTTCAACATTTTCTTCCAGCAAACGTGACTAGCCTCGCATATTTAATACCCTTTTATTCAGCTAGAGATAGTCACTGTTTGCAATGCACGGTATTAGATATGTCGACTCTTAACGAAGCGTTTTTTATGGTAATAATTATTGAAAATGAATTTCCATTTTTTTTAGAGAGCTATTTTTCAAGGACTTTCACAGGAAGCGTTGGCCATGTGTATTCAATCTTTGATTACAGCAGGCGATTTGATAGGAAAGAAACAAGTAAAAGTTCTTTTTAAATTTTGAACTCTCTAACGTGTCTACAGTTCAGTTCTCTTTCTTTAAGACACCTCTTGATGGATACCTATTTCAAATCAAACATTTACTGATACTCAGAGAACAAATATCTCCATTTCAAGTAGATTTTTCTGTCAAGGAGACGGCTCTTGACTTCAGTAAAGTTAAAAGTGAGTTTCAATTTGATTGAAAGTATCAATTTAACTTTTTCCCTGCAAAATATTCACGTAAACTGTCGTAAGTTTCATTAAGTTTATTTTTAAAGATATTATCTTGAAAATCAATTTTACCAGATTTTATTCTTAAGATGTTTTTTTTTTATAAAGAACTGATTTTCGAACTGTGGTTATTCCACATTTAAGAAGCAACACTAAGGAGAAATTGAAAGTGTGCTAGAAAATAGAACTCTGGGTGAATCACTTACAGTAATGGTATTTTCATGTTGATATTTTTCAAAAAGCTTATTTTAATGGAAATACCCTTAAGTTATTGGGTTTTTCCCTCCTAGTTTCTAGAACACTTTCAAGTTTCCGGTAATTTTGCACGTGATAGACGGAATAACACGAGTTTGAGGTGTGTTTACACTGTACTTTCGATTTCTACTTCCAGCTTCTTCTCAAAAATCTTTCTTTATGCCTTTATTTAAATACGAAACCTGCAAATTACTGTTGAGCCATGTTAACTGGCAGAAGCAACTTATCGAATAATAAAAGTAATTTTTAAGAGAAATTGTTGCTTCTTGTTTTTTTCCATTTTATATTCGATAGGTGCTGCTGTGAATTTGTTACATAAACCCAATCGGCTATTTACGTTGGGTTCAAGCAATGCTATTCTTGAGTTTATTGTGCAGGTATAAAAACATAACACAATTCAGATAAATGAATCAATAAAGTCAGATAATTATAAAAAATAACGCAATTTTTTATGTGCTGTTTTAAGGGAACTCCGCAGGTGACGGAACATTTTCTTGATTCGAAGAAAGACGTTGACGCTCACTTGAAGTTGGTCTGTGATGATTTGATTAATTATTGTACAACATTGTTAACGGGACCTTTAAAAATGTTCATTGACAAAGTAAATACGTCTTAAATGAACTAAGTAAACTAAAGTGCTTAATTATTAACTAATAAACATCCTGGTTATTTTTCTTTTGTCTAGGCGAACGTTATCATAAAAGTTAATGTAGAGGACTCCGGCCGTAATGTAATGTTACGTAATCAGCCTTTTGCTTTGGTTGAAAAAGTGGCCGAAGTTGTTACGGAAGCAAACCGACAAATCAAGTTGAATCTTCCTATGCTTCAGCGTTGCATGTCTCTGTATTTGGCAAACCACGAAACAGAAACCATTCTTTTTCGACCGATCAAGGTTTGGAAATGTTTTTTTTTTTAAAGTTGAACTTAAGGTTAGCCAAAATTCTGGCTAATGTTCAGTAATGTCACACTAGTAACTTTTCATGAAACTCCTATGCAATAAAACTTTCAATGAGACACGCAACAAAATAGTTTGTTGTGTCAAGAATTTGTAGTTTGATGAAACTAGGCTTGCAACGTACATTACATGACTCCCATGAGACTCATTTACATCAAGTTGAATGCGTTAAACTTCATTAAACTCGTCAGTAAACACGCAGTCAGGAGTAAGATGGTCAATTACATCTGTCACCATATTCACAACTGTGGATATGCGGATAGGTATCCGTATCTCTAGCTAAATCAATGGTTAAGGCTGTAGGTAGATATATCCACATATCCACAGTTGTGAATGTAGTTGCTGAAGTTTGAAGCAAAGATGAATTGAATGTTTTCAGTGTTATGCGAGATCAGAAGCAGTTTGGGAGAAAAAAAAAGGCTGTGAAAAATAATTTCTACAGCTCTAAGGCGTCATGAACTCTAGTTTTTTTTTCTTGTGGAATTGTTAAACTTTTATGGCGTTTCATCATACAATCGGCCTTCTAATGAAAAAAAAACCGGTCCTCAAACTTAAGTGGCCCGTCAGGGAAAATGTCCGATTGCCTGATAGGCCAGTCCATTCCTGTATGCAATTTTAAGTTGCATGTCAAAGTTTTGAAATTCAGTTTTGTTATTTTCTTTTATCTGATTGGTTGTTTTTAGTTTACAACTGAAGATAACTTATGAAACTAGCTATAAAACTAGTTTCGTGTGTTGCAAGTCTCATAAAAAATTGAATTAAATGTTTTTATTGCCTCAAAAGTTGCTAGTTGGCGCTTCACTATTTTATAACTTTTAGAAATTTACAAAAAATTACTTTTCTTAACAGAATAGCATTATCTCACTTTATCAGCAGCTTTCAGAGGTAGTCGCTGGGAACTATCTTGAAGAAGATCAAGTTATTATTGGTTGTCCATCTGTCGATCATGTTGCTGTAATGCTTACTTTACCTTAAATAAAAAGGTTGTGACTGAAACAGGCTTAACATTTTTTTGGTTTTTGGAGGGGGAAAGCATAAAACTTAGAAATATTTTCAAAAACCGAAGGACTCAACAAACATTGTTGTATGACATTAGCCTACACAAATCGATAAAAGAATAATTGAAATACTAATGCGATTCACGCCTCGCCTAAAGCATCAACTCGAGCATCTCATGTGACGTTGCTGAAACTAAAGATGGATGTTTGTCAATAGTCAACATATTGAAATAAATTTACAAAGAATTAATGGTTTATATAATTAATGGCTTTATAGGAGTTTAAAAAGTTTCATATTTTCGAAATGATTTATTTCATTTTTTTTTTACTTTTTTGAATTTATGGGCTTTTCTGGTCTACAGAAATTTTTTGGGCCCTCCTGAGTTGGATTCGGTGCTTTTCAGGGCACCTAGAAGATTTTTCTTTTTTTGCCATTTTATGTTCATTTTTTTTTTCTTTTTTCAGCCATTTTGTGTCCATTTTTCTATTTTTTTTTTTTTTTTTTGCAATTTTGGTTTCATTTTTTTTTCTTCAATTTTCTGCCATTTTGTGTCCATTTTCCATTTTTTTTTTTTTTTTTTTACAAATTTGGTTTCATTTTTTTTGTATTTCCCGCCATTTTGTGTTAATTTTTCCATTTCGTGCCTTTTAGTATCCTTTGTGTATTTTGCCGCAGTTTTGTGTCCATTTACGCCGCCGTTTTGTGTCCATTTCAGCCGCCATTTTGTGGCCATTTTAGCCGCCATTTTGTGTTCATTTTAGCCGCCATTTAGTGTCCATTTACGTCGCCATATATTTATTTTTGCTGCCATTTTGTGTCCATTTTTGCCACATTATTGTGTCCATTTTCGCCACCGTTTTGTGTCCATTTTCGCCGCCGTTTTGCGTTCATTTTCGCCGCCATTTTGCGTTCATTTTCGCCGCGATTTTGTGTTCATTTTTGCCGCCATTTTGTGTCCATTTTCGCTACTTTTTTGTGTCCATTTTTGCTGCCATTTTCTGTCTTATTTTCGCACCATTTTGTGTATTTTCGCAGCTATTTTGTCTTTTTGCAGCAATTTTGTCTATTTTTGGCGCCATTTTGTCCATTTTTGCCGCCATTTTGTGTCCAAATCTTTCATCTTTCATTTTTTCATCCTTTCATCTTTCATCCTTTCATTTTTCATCCTTTCATTCATTCATCCATTTATCTTTTCATGCTTTTATTCATTCATCCATTTATCCTGTCATCTTTTCATCCATTCATCTTTTCATCCTTTTATTCATTCATCTATTTATCCTGTCATCTTTTCATCCATTCATCTTTTCATCCTTTCATCCATTCATTCTTTCATCCTTTCATCTTTTCATTCTTTCATCCTTTCATCCATTCATCTTTTCATCCTTTCATTCTTTCATCTTTTCATCCTTTCATCTTTTCATCCTTTCATTTCATCTTTTTATCCTTTCTTTCATTCATCCTTTCGTTCATTCATCCTTTCATCTTTTCATTCTTTCATCCTTTCATCTTTTCATCCTTTCATCTTTTCATCCATTCATCCTTTCATCTTTTCATCCTTTCATCCATTCATTCATTCCTCCATCCTCCATCCATTCATCCTTTCATTCAGTCATCCTTTCATCTTTTCATGCTTTCATCCTTTGATCCATTCATTTTTACATCTGTTCATCTGTTCATCCGTACATCTGTTCATCCTTTCATCCATTCATCTTTACATCTGTTCATCCTTTCATCCATTCATCTTTACATCTGTTCATCCTTTCATCCATTCATCTACATCTGTTCATCCTTTCATCCATTCATCTTTACATCTGTTCATCCTTACATCTGTTCATCCTTACATTTGTTCATCCTTTCATCCATTCATCTTTACATCTGTTCATCCTTTCATTCATTCATCTTTACATCTGTTCATCCTTTCATCCATTCATCTTTACATCTGTTCATCCTTTCATCCATTCATCTTTACATCTGTTCATCCTTTCATCCATTCATCTTTACATCTGTTCATCCTTTCATCCATTCATCTTTACATCTGTTCATCCTTTCATCCATTCATCTGTTCATCCTTTCATCCATTCATCTTTACATCTGTTCATCCTTTCATCCATTCATCTTTACATCTGTTCATCCTTTCATCCATTCATCTGTTCATCCTTTCATCCATTCATCTTTACATCTGTTCATCCTTTCATCCATTCATCTTTACATCTGTTCATCCTTTCATCCATTCATCCATTATATTTTCATCCATTCATCTTTTCATCCTTTCATCTATTCGTTCTTTCATCTATTCGTTCTTTCATCCTTTCATCTTTTCATCCATTCATCCTTTTATTCTTTCATCTATTCATTTTTTCATCCATTCATCCTTTCATCCATTATCTTTTCATCCATTATCTTTTCATCCATTATCTTTTCATCCATTATCTTTTCATCCATTATCTTTTCATCCATTATCTTTTCATCCATTATCTTTTCATCCATTATCTTTTCATCCATTATCTTTTCAACCATTATCTTTTCAACCATTATCTTTTCATCCATTATCTTTTCATCCATTTATCTTTTCATCCATTTATCTTTTCATCCATTTATCTTTTCATCCTTTCATCCATTCATCTTTTCTCATTGATCCTTTCATCCATTCATCTTTTCTCATTCATCCTTTCATTCATTCATCCTTTCATCCATTTATCCATTCATCCTTTTCTATTTATCTTTTCATCCACTCATCCTTTCATCCATTCATCTTTTCATCCATTCATCTTTTCATCCATTCATCTTTACATCTGTTCATCCTTTTCCATTTATCCTATCATCCTTTTCTGTTTATCCTTTCATCCTTTTCTGTTTATCCTTTCATCCATTCATCTTTACATCTGTTCATCCTTACATCTGTTCATCTTCTCATACTTTCATCCATTCATTTATTCAGCCATTCATCCTTTCATTCATTCATTCATCAATTCATCTTTTCATTCATGCATCCTTTCATTCATTCATCTTTTCATCCAGTCATCCTTTCTTCCATTCATTCTTTCATCCATTCATTCTTTTATTCATTCATCCTTTCCATTATTTTTCATCCTTTCATCTTTTCATCCATTCCATTCATTCTTTCATCCATTATCTTTTCATCCAATCATCTTTTCATTTTTTATCCTTTCGTCCTTTTGTCCTTCCCTCCTTCCGTCCTTTATTCCTTTCCTCCATCCTTTTCTCCTTTCCTCCATCCTTTCCTCCTTCCTTTTCGCTCCTTTCCTCCTTTCCTCCATCCTTTCCTCCTTCCTTTTCTCCTTTCCTCCATCCTTTCCTCCTTTTCTCCATCCTTTCCTCCTTTCCTCCATCCTTTCCTCTTTTCTCCATCCTTTCCTCCTTTCCTCCATCCTTTCCTCCATTTTTTTCCTCCTTTCCTCCATCCTTTCCTCCTTTCCTCCATCTTTTCCTCCATCCTTCCTCCTTTGTTCCATCCTTTCCTTTTTTCTCCTTTCCTCCATCCTTTCTTCCTTTCCTCATCCTTTCTTTTCCTCCATCCTTTCTCCTTTCCTTTCTCCTTTCCTCCATCCTTTCTTCCTTTCTCCATCCTTTCCTCCTTTCCTCCATCCTTCCTCCTTTCCTCCATCCTTACCTCCATCCTTTCCTCCATCCTTTCTTCCTTTCCTCCATCCTTCCACTTTCCTCCATCCTTTCTCCTTTCCTTTCCTCCTTTCCTCCATCCTTTCCTCCTTTTCTCCATCCTTTCCTCCTTTCCTCCTTTTCTCCATCCTTTCCTCCTTTCTCATCCTTTCCTCCATTCCTCCATCTTTTCCTCCATTCCTCCATCTTTTCCTCCTTTCCTCCATCCTTTCCTCCTTTTCTCCATCCTTTCCTCCTTTTCTCCATCCTTTCCTCCTTTTCTCCATCCTTTCCTCCTTTCCTCCATCCTTCCTCCTTTCCGTCCATCCTTTCCTCCATCCTTTCCTCCTTTCATGCATCCTTTCCTCCTTTCCTCCTTTCATCCATCCTTTCCTCTTTTCTGCTTTCATCCATCCTTTCCTCCTTTCCTCCTTTCATCCATCCTTTCCTCTTTTCCTGCTTTCATCCATCCTTTTCCTCCTTTCATTCATCCTTTCCTCCTTGCATCCATCCTTTCTTCTTTTCCCTCTTTTCATCCATCCTTTCCTCCTTTCATCCATCCTTTCCTCTTGCATCCATCCTTTCCTCTTTTCATCCATCCTTTCCTGCTTTCATCCATCCTTTCCTCCTTTCATCCATCCTTTCCTCTTTTCCTGCTTTCATTCATCCTTTCCTCCTTGCATCCATCCTTTCCTCTTTTCATCCATCCTTCCTCCTTTCATTCATCCTTTCCTCCTTTTCCTCTTTCATCCATCCTTTCCTCTTTTCATCCATCCTTTCCTCCTTTCATCCATCCTTTCCTCCTTTCATTCATCCTTTCTTCTTTTCCTCCTTTCACCATCCTTTCCTCCTTTCATCCATCCTTTCCTCCTTTCATCCGTCTTTTCTTCCTTTCTCTTTCCATCCATCCTTTCCTCCTTTCATCCATCCTTTCCTCCTTTCATCCATCCTTTCCTCCTTCCTCATCTTCCTCCTTTCCTCCATCCTTTCCTCCATCCTTTCCTCCTTTCCTCCATCCTTTCCTCCTTTCATCCATCCTTTCCCTCCTTCATCCGATCCTTTCCTCCTTTCATCCATCCTTTCCTCCTTTCCTCCTTTCATCCCTCCTTTCATCCATCCTTTCCTCCTTTCATCCATCTTTTCATCCTTTCATTTTTTCATCCATCCTTTCATCCTTTCATTTTTTTCATCCATCCTTTCATCCTTTCATCTATCCTTTCATATCCTTTCATCCTTTCATTTTTCATCCATCCTTTCATCCTTTCATCCTTTCATCCATCCTTTTATCCTTTCATCCATACTTTCATTCTTTCATCCTTTCATCCATCCTTTCATCTTTTCATCCATCCTTTCATCTTTTCATCTACCTTTCATCCATCCTTCATCCTTTCATCCATCCTTTCATCCTTTCATCCATTTTTTCATCCTTTCATCCATCCTTTTACCCTTTCATCCTTTCATCTTTTCATCCTTCCATTCATCCATTCATCATCCATTCATCCTTTCATCCATCCTTTCATCTATTCATCCATCTTTTCATCCATCCTTTCATCCATGTTTTCATCCTTTCATCTTTTTATCCTTTCATCCTTTCAATCCTTTCATCATCTTTTCATCCTTTCCTCCATCTTTTCATCCTTTTATCCTTTCATTTTTCATTTCATCCTTTCATCCTTTCATCTTTTCATCCTTTTATCCATCCTTTCATCTTTCATCCATCATTTCATTCTTTCATCCATCCTTTCCTCCATTCCTCCATCCTTTCCTCCTTTCCTCCATCCTTTCCTCCTTTCTCATTCTCCATCTTTTCATCCTTTCATCCATCTTTTCATCCTTTCATCCATCCTTTCATCCCTT
>JAUPFP010000093.1:0-2500 GCA_036925085.1 Brachycybe producta
AGATAATTCTGAAACAAAATTGAAAGTGTTTTAGAAACTAGAAGAGGTTTAAGAATCACTTAGGGCTATTTTCATGTTGATATCGTTCAAAATAAACTTTGTATCGTAGTTTGTTTTGTATATTTGAAGCGAAAAACGGTTAGTTGCCATGTTTAAACTTGAGAAAAAAAGTGTATTTTGAAAGATACCAATGTGAAAAATACTCATAGAGCCTGTTTCGTTACTCTTCTAGCTTATTATACTTTGGATTTATTTTTTGTCTAGTTTTGGATCTTAATGTTTTAGAAACTAGAGGTGTATTTTGGTTTTTTAGGCCAATGATTTGGGGCAAATGGTTTTAGGGCAAATGTCTCTTTCAGGCAATGGTTTTAGGACAAATGGTATTGGGGCAAGAATCTCTTTAGGACAGTGGTTTTAGGGCAAATGTTTTTAGGGCAATGGTTTTAGGACAAATGGTATTGGGGCAAATGTTTCTTAGGGCAATGGTTTTGGGGCAAATGGTTTTAGGGCAAATGTCCTCTTTAAGGCAGTGGTTTTAGGAAAATAGTTTTAGGCCAAGAATCCCTTTAGGACAGTGGTTTTAGGGCAAATGTTTTTTTAGGGCAATGGTTTTAGGACAAATGGTATTGGGGCAATTGTTTCTTTAAGGCAATGGTTTTAGGAAAAATAGTTTTAGGCCAAGAATCCCTTTAGGACAGTGGTTTTAGGGCAAATGTTCTTTTAGGGCAATAGTTTTAGGACAAATGGTATTGGGGGCAAGTGGTTTTGGGGAAAATGGCTTTAGGGCAAGTGTCTTCAGGGCAAATGTCACACACCCGATAAAAAGTTTTATTTTGAACGATACAAACGTGCAAATGAGTTCAGCCTGTTTTTTGCGCTTCTAGTTTCTAACACACAATGTCTTTCTTAAAGTTTTATTTCTAAAAAGGTTTATTTTATAAAGTTGTAGACTTTAAAGTGGCTTAAGAGTATTTATAAAAGAGACACCATTGAATATCCTTATATAGTAAAGATGAAATGAAACTTGATCCCCTTAAAGACAAAATGGCGGTTTTATTTTAGTTTGTGTGTTGTGTGTGACAGGATTTGGATGTCATTTCTATTATTACGTGATTCAAATCACGTTTTTATTTTCAAACACACACTTCACAAATGTTTTCTATTTCTTCTTTTCAGGAAGTTGTAATAGGGAGTTTTATGTGTTGAATTTTAAAACAAAAATTTATATCTTGATTTTGAGTTCCATTGGGTTTATTGGGGGAAATGGGGTTTCTAGTTTTTTTGTGGGTCTGTGCTGCTTCTATTTTTTATAGGTCTTTTTTTCCTGTTTGCATTCATTTTTATATCATTTTTTTTTCTACTTTTTTTATTTTTCTGCTGGTTCATTCTCACGAAGATTTTCTATAACCAATATACAGAGTGTACGTGTCACCTTTTTTACGCGATTTTGTGTATAAAAATCCGTGTCCTACTAATGGTATATATGATTATTTCCCCATATAATCTCATTAATGATTGTAGAATAATTAGACATAGTGTTTGAATATTAAAATAAATTCCATTTATTTAATTAACAATAATTGAGAAAAATGAAACAGATTTCAAATACTTTGAACAACAAAATTGAAACAAAAATGACCCAAATGGTAAAATTAAATATGTTTAAAATACTACTAGGAACCAATTACAATCAACATTTTTTTTTTCGTTTATGGTTTCAGTACTTGGAAAAAATACGGAGCCCCTGTAAAGGGTCTCTCCATTTCGATTTTAATCTCGAAATTTCGACTTTTTCCAGAAATTTCGACTTTTTCGAGAAATTTCGACTTTTTCCAGAATCTCGACTTCTTTCAGAAATTTCGACTTTTTTCAGAAATTTCGACTTTTTTTCCAGAAATTTCGACTTTTTTCAGAAATTTCGACTTTTTTTCCAGAAATTTCGACTTTTTCCAGAAATTTCGACTTTTTCCAGAAATTTCGACTTTTTCCAGAAATTTCGACTTTTTCCAGAATCTCGACATTTCGACTTTTTCCAGAATCTCGACATTTCGACTTTTTCCAGAAATTTATACTTTTTCGAGAAATTTCGACTTTTTCCAGAAATTTATACTTTTTCGAGAAATTTCGACTTTTCCAGAACCTCGACATGTCGACTTTTAATCTCTTTTATTCAGCCATGTTAATTATGCCATGTTGTGCGCACCATACTCTTAATAATTAAATTATTGCTGCTACAAGAGGGCGCTTGCAATAATTTCATTATTAGAGTATGGTGCGCGCAACATGGCATAATTAACATGGCCGAATAAAAGAGATTAAAAGTCGACATGTCGAGATTAAAGTCGAAATTTTGAGATTAAAGTCGAAATGTCGAGATTAAAGTCGACATGTCGAAATTTTAAAAAAGAAATCTCGCATGCCCTTTACAGGGCTCCGTAGAAACAGGTTTTTAAAAATAAATTTCACATTTTTTTTTAAATATATTTCAATGAAATGAAAT